>JAVJGG010000005.1:8287859-8444727 GCA_035590195.1 Aviceda cuculoides | reverse complement strand
GTGCCTGAAGGACTGCAGCCCGGGGAAGGGACCCACGCTGGAGCAGTTCGTGAAGAACTGCAGCCCATGGGAAGGACTCACATTGGAGAGGTTCGTGGAGGACTGTCTCCCATGGGAGGGACCCCATGCCAGAGCACGGGAAAAGTGTGATGAGTCCTGCCCCTGAGGAGGATGAAGCAGCAGAGACAACTTGAGATGAACTGACCCAACCCCCATTCCCCATCCCTGTGTGCTGCTGGGGGGATAGGTAGAGAATTTGGGACTGAAGCTGTGCCTGGGAAGAAGGGAGGGGTGGGAGGAAGGTGTTTTAAGATTTGGTTTTATTTCTCATTCCCCTACTCTGGTTTGATTGGCAATAAATTAATTTTCCTCAAGTCAAGTCTGTTTTGCCAGTGATGGTAACTGGTGAGTGATCTCTCCCTGTCCCTATCTCGACCCACGAGCCTTTTGTTATACTTTCTCTCCCCTGTCCAGCTGAGGAGGGGAGTGATACAGTGGCTTTGGAGGGCATCTGGTGTCCAGCCAGGGTCAACCCACCACAACAGTGTCTGATTTTCCATGGTCATCCATGAAGCCCTTGAGTATGACAGAGTGACACCCCTTACACTTTTCACAGCTGTGGATCTCCCCTAGGAACTACCAGATGGGGGCACGTGTCCCTCTGAAAGCCCTGTGCTGTCGGGTTGTTCCTTTGGAGTATGTCAGTGTCACCTACAATAGACAGATAAGGATAAGCCAGACAGTGTGGGGCTTTGTAAATCTCTGCATCAGCCCCTATGAACTTTTTGCCTTTGTATCTCCAAAGATGGAGACTGCCACAGCCATAGTGTTTTGAAGACACATCTACAACCCTGTGGCTACCCAAAAATGGGAGAATAGCCCTCCTGTTCCATCAAAATGGTGTTTTGCGCGCTGGGATTGGCAGACTCCCAGGAGAACATATCATCTCTAGGTGGTGCTGATGTGTGCCCCAAACCACTGAGATATGCCAGGCTTGGTCCTGCGGTGATGACCACAACTGTTAGCTCAGGACAACTGCCGCAGAGTAGGATTATGCCCAGTTAGATGCAAATGAAGGAGCTGCAGAGCTGTTGGAAATCAGGTGGCAGGGAGAAATTTGCTAGAAAAAATTCATTGATCCATGGCCCTATTCCCTGTCCATTTCTGTATGGTCCCCAGGAAAGGAGGAAAGATCACAGGCCTCATGAATTATTCAGATAGGCTGGGCCCAATCCATAGATCACTCACTTACTGTACATGCACACTTGCAATTTTTCTAAAGCATCACTTTAGGCTTTAATCAGCAAATAACTTGAGCGTGTCTCAAAACAGCTGCTTCTAGCAAGTTAGGGAACCCTATAAAGTGTTTTCCTGGAACAGTATCTGCCATCAAACGTAAAATTGGAAAGTTCCCATGTGTACAATCTTGAAGCTCATGCTAAAATTCCATGCAAGAAAAAGATAACACATCTGTTTATTTGTGGTGATAAGCCTGTTAATTAATCACATTCATGAATTTTATAAAATCAAATTCTGCTCATCAAAGCTTTCTATGAACTCAACGTGGTCTGATGTGGGGACTCAATTTGAAAGGAATCTCTCTTTTAACTAGCTATAACTATTATTTCACTAACAGATAATTCACAAAGGCAAAATTTCCCTATTTCAGAAACTTTTAATGCTGCTTTAACATCTTTGTGTCAGAGGCAGAAAATAAATAAATAAATACATTTCATAGTAAGACTCTTTCTTTGGATCCAGGTCAAAGACATTGAGGGCTGTTGATTGTTTTCTCAAAGCTATCCCCTGGCAGAACTTATCCTGCCTGATTGCTATGTCTAACTAGGGATATATCTACAATCAAGTGCAGTGTAAGGTGCACAATTTAGCCTCAAGTGAGTAATTTGCCCAGTAACACCCAAACACGGCCTAGCACAGAGCTTCACTGAGATGTTTGGATTGCCCTGCACTGTACCACTGTGTGTACCCATAACTCCCAGGATCCGGCTGTCTGAAAACACATGCTTGGTACGGGACCGCATCTTCACAACACCCTCTGGATGTAGCACACGCTATCCCAAAAGGGAAAGGAGGCGCAGTTGTTTTCCCTACAAAAATAAAGATGTTTCTGCCAGAGTGATACACTGAAATAAGGTCTCCAGAATCCTGCTTTGGAATGACTGGATAAGTTCTCCTGTGGCTAAAATGAGACCCCGTTGTGCTAGAAGAACCAGCTGAGGAAGCGCACTGGCAGAAAGTGGGACTGAAACCCTTGTGCCTTCACCTACAGCTTGGCTGGCTGGTCAGGTTTCTTTTCCTGCTTCTCAGTAGGCATGAATCAGGTGTAAATGCAAGTAGTAGCAGTGCTAGGGACCATTATCAGACATTGCATAACAGCAGGCACGGAAAAAGAGTGAAATAACCATTCCAAGGATACTTCTCAAAGCCAAGGCATGAATGACCAGGTCACCTCCTTGCCTCTAAGTGGGCTGCTGCAAATCACGCAATACATCTCAGCCAAATTCCACTTGCTGCCTGTGGTGACCAATTTCATACATAGTGGGTTTTATATCCTACCCAGCCAAAAAGTTACTTTCATGCTCACTTTGAGCCATGACTGCTGTGTACAAGGCAACGCGGAATCAGATCCTTTATTCCACTAGTCTTTTCTGGCAATCAGCCTGCAAGACTGTGAAAAAAAAAGAATACTATTCCGGACCTGTTTGTCAAATTGTGCTATGATTTAAAAGACATGGGACTGATTTCCTATTCATTTCAGTTTACCCTGATGTTACTGCAATGTCTCATGTACATTTTAATCCAATTTACAGCAGGGTAAACCTGAGGGAAACTGGACTCTTTCATTTTGCTCCCTGCTTAACTTTGAAGTCCTTAATGAAACAGTTTAGCATGCACATCTTAGCAAATGTCCTTGGCTTCCAAGAAAAAACTCTTATAAAATTAGCCAAGCAGCTCAAATGTAATGGGTAGATCACAAAAGCAAGCATATGTTAAATAACTTAACATAAAATATTAAAAAGCAGAAACAGGTTTTTTTGTTTGTTTATTTGACTCTACTTTGGCTTAATTCCTTACCAGAACCGCGGCTGCTGAAACAATAGTGGCCCCATGTGAGTTGTTGGATTGCAGCTCCCGACTGCAGTGCCTCTTTCCTTGCTTTACCCGAGCACTGATGGCTGGGGGAAAGTCCAAAGGTAGGGGGGAGAATTGAGGGAGGAGTGGATGATGGCTTTCTCCCTGCTGAAGAGTTAGTGGTGAGAAATTCACAGTGTCCCAGCCGGAGCTGTGATGGAAAGGGAGGCGCTGGGGTTTTGTGGACACCCTCTCCACACTACACTCAACCAGCGGGAAGCAGCTGCTGGCTGTCCCCCATAGCAGAGAACGAGCAATGAAGCCACATGTAATATCAGCGGTTCCCCATGCAGCACGGCTTAAACTCACCCTCTCTGAAGTCAACGCATCCACCCTCATTGACTGTTACAACTCACTCACCTCACGGTGTTTAATTCTCTCTTTAGGTCCACGACCTCCTGTTAACACTCCAGGTGATGTGAACCTTCGGTTTTCAAACATATATAACACAAAATGTAGCTTTCTTTTTTCCTTTTGCATCCGGCTTTCCTACACTCTGGAGTGATCTTTCCCCGGTAACTATTTTTCTTCCATCTTCCCATATGGGAGTGTTAGAATATAGAGAGATAACACCAAGAATAT
This sequence comes from Aviceda cuculoides, assembly GCA_035590195.1. Lineage (NCBI taxonomy): Eukaryota > Metazoa > Chordata > Aves > Accipitriformes > Accipitridae > Aviceda > Aviceda cuculoides. Next base: position 8,440,992 of record JAVJGG010000005.1, on the reverse strand, counting down.
AGATAACACAGATAGCATGTATAGAATATCGACGTTGACTTACATACATCTCTATATAAACACATATATTTGTATATTTTGCACCTATCTGTATACGTATATACACAAATACGTTCTTTTTCTAGGAGATGTAGAGCAGAAGCAAATTTATCAAGCCAGCTGGAAGAGCGAAGGCAGGAGGACGCTGACACAACACCCTCAACTGCTTCCCCCCCCCCCCGCCCGCCCGCTCCCGTCTTTTGGAGGATGCGACAAGTCGCAGTGCCAGGGCACAGCATCCTCGGAGGGACCCGTGTCCGTCCGTCCGTCCGTCCGTCCGCCCCATCCCTCCCGCCGGCCCTGTCCAATCAGGACGCCGGGGGAGGGATGCTCAGGGCAGGGATGCGGGGTTGCCAGGCGACAGCAGCGTCCCCGTGTGTGTCCCCCCCCTTCGTGTCCTCCCCCCCCCCCGGGACCGGGCTGCGCTCCTGGTTAAACAGCCGCGGGCAGCTCCGCGCCGCGCAGCCCCGCGGAGTGGGGGGAGCGGTTCGCCTCCCACCCAGGGCTGCCGGCCCCAGCTCCGCTCCCCGGCCGTGCCGGGAGCAATAGGGCAGCTTCAAAGTTAGACCTGGAAAAGCGGTAAATGAATAAATGGGAGGAATAAAGCCTCAGCCGGTCCCTCCGCGCAGCGCCGGCTGCAGAGCGATCGCACCCCCCCTCCAGAGCCGGGGGAGGCGGGCGGCAAATGCCAGCCGGCTCTCACTCCTTGCCTTTGCAACTCTGGGTCGCCTCCTCATTTAAAGCTTTGCGCCAAGCCCCCTTTGTCCGGAAAGGAGAGGAAAATCTAGAAAGATGCCAGGCTGCCAGAAGGGACCCCAATTACCAGCGCCGGTCCCAGGCGCCGCCTGGCCAAGGCGAGCCAAAGTTACTGGGAGGAACGGGAAGCGTGTGCTCCAGAGAGGGGAAGGGAAGGGGAGCATCGCTTGGTGATCACAGCCTCTGCCTCCCCCTGCCCCCTTCTACTCCTCCTCCCTCCCAGCCTTACCTCCGACCGCTTAGGAGGCCTCGATGAGTTTCCATCGGGATCCCATCCAAGGAGGGGGGGAGAAAGCGTGACTGTTCCCAGAGGAGGCAGCTCACACAAGTTTGGGGGGTGGGGGGTTCGGTGAGACTCCCCGGTGGATGTTTAACGAGCACATCGGGATGCCCGGGAGCAGCTGGAGACCCTGGCCGGGACCTATCTCCATCGCACGGTAAGGAGCTGGGCACTGGCATCCCGCGTCCCGCTCCCTGCATCCCGCATCCCGCTCCCTGCATCCTGCGTCTGGGATCCCTGCATCCCGCTCCTCACATCTCTGCATCCCGCATCCCAGCCCTCCTCTCAGCCCAGTCCTCGCATCCCACACCCTGCAGCTTCCATCCCTGCATCCCGGGTCCCTGCAACCCGCACCCCCCACCACCCCCCCCGCACCCCGGCCCTGCCCTCCCGACGAGCTGCAGCTGCTGCCCGGGGAATTGCGGGTCCTGCAGCCGCAGAAAAAGTTTGGAGTGGCGGCTGGCAAAGAGGTTTGCTGCCGGGAGTCGGGGGCCAGGAGAAGCGGGGGGGGACACACAAGGGCTTTCACACCTGCAGAGGGCAGGTAGGGTGCAGGGGGGTCCCCGTAGTCCACAGCTGGGCGGGGGGCGGGCAGCAAAGGGCTGGCTCGCCCGGGGTAAAGCAGCTGTGTCCAGATGTTGCCCAGAGGTTCCTGCTCCTGCAGAGGCAGGCTTTGGGGGTGAAGGGAGGAGATCTTAAGCTTGCCGTCCTATACGCTGCCTTAAGCTGGGGTGGAAAGTGCCAAGGCAGCAGCTGGGAGAGCTGTGCTGGGTACCCAGCTCATCTCCCTGGATCTGCTGCTGGGAGAGAGCGGGAGAGAGGTGGGGAACCTTAAAGGAACTGGAAGTGCCTTGCTCCTCCTGAGGTATCTCCCCTGCAGGGATCTGGCTCGCTCCAGGATCCTAAAACTGGAAGGCTTCAAAAAGAAAGGAGAAATTAGCAGGGATGGTAGAGCCAATGTAAACTCTCCCTCATATATGCCTGTATACCTATCTGTCCATGTGAGTACGCATCCAGCTGCATAGGTATATGTGTGTGCTTCTAGAGTTGTTTGTGCCTACGTATGTGCCTTGCCTATGTTCCTGCGTCTCTGGGTGTGTATGTCTACATAGCTATGCTTGTGTTTGCTTGGATGCATATAGATGTATTATATGTATAGATTCATAGGAATGTGGTTTTGTTCCTAGACAGTGTTTATCTAACTCTGTGTAGACCTAGAGGTCTGTGGGTACGGATCTTTCATCCGTGCGTGTGTGAGGCACACGTATCTGCTGAGATACACATGTGGGTGTGAGAAAGTGTATCTCAATGCCAGTGTGTAGGTAGGATTTGGGGGGTGGGTTGGATTTTGGGGGGGCTTCCCCCTCAGGTTATCGTAGTGTTTCCATGCATCATTTTATGCATACATCCCTGTATTTCAGCAGTTGTGATAAAAACCAAGAAATTCTTGAAAAACTAGGCATCTTACCAATACTGCATTGAACCGAACTAAGGATTTGCTGGTAGTTTGTGAGTTCTTTGGCTTTTTCTCAGTTTATGCCACCTGCGAAAGATGACTTTAGTTCATTTTTAAAATAATTAATTCAGCTTTAAAAAATCCCCATCAGAAGACTGTGAAAGAGAACAGTCTGGGACACAGACTGGTACCTATTTCAGCTTGCATAAGTATATGTTTCATGTTGATTAAATATGCATGAAAACAATTTGAAAAGCACACAACCCACCTGATCAAATACATATGTTAGGAAAATTACTTTTTTCATTTTCTTCAGATACACCTAAATCATTATGACTTCTGCTGTTGTTTATGTTGATAAATGCAAGTATTACAAGAAAATGTAACTTCCCCAGTTATATTGGGGAAAATTGCACATTAAGCTACTTCTATTCTCTGTTAGGGTAATAGGAAAATTGTACATTTGTAATGTTCACTCTTTCAGGGAAATCAGTAACAATCCATGCAAATCCTTCTTAAAAAAAATGATTACTTGAAGAGCAATGCAAACTACTTTGTCCTCCACTAGAATATTTCACACTTTAATTTCTGTGGCTTTTTTCTTGTTGCTTTCTTTGAAAAATGATGCCGTCCACTGCCACTCTCAATACATATAAAACATAAAACACACTTCCAAATGGAAAATCCACCAATTACTTTACTGTTCTGTAACTTAAAAACAAGCAAAATGGCATTGGTATCAAGTACATGAAAACAAGACTTTCGTCCCAGAGCCAAGATGCTTTTCTAATCGCTGTTGATGTTTGTCTGGGTTACTTGTGCTGATGACCTACTTATAAGATTCTACAAATAAAGTTTTTAGGCAAATGTTGACACTTTGTCTAGGAGTGAGATTCTAATTTTATCATTGAAACAGTGAATCTAAAGCAAGATGCAGGAGTAAAGTATCTTTCTGGATTCACTTAATGTTTTTACACTTAATTAAATTGTGACAAAGCAAAGTACTAAATCAGGCTGGAAAGCCGAAAGAAAAGAAATACATTACAAATAGTGGTATCATTCAGTTCAGTGGTCTGCGTTACATAAGTGGAGCTGAATTTGGGAATGAAGAAGGTGGCATTTAAAGAAAGACCTATTTGGACGTTTTGTGCAAACACAACTCTCCCATGGACGAGTCCTACAGAACGTAAATAATTCTGAAGCTCACAGAGTACCATATAGAATACTATAAGACCTGAATGACCTGATTCTAGTGTCACTTATGCTGGGGTCAAATTGCAATTTTACTTTGAAACCTGGTGGGCTAAATTCTCTATTTGTTTACAACAATTCAGTAAGGTCTCGTGAAGTGTGTACCCACCAAGAGTCTGGTTTAGCAGTGTGATTTGAGAATCCACCCTAAAGCTTTTACGGGGTGCGAGATCCTGTCTATGAGCTGTTGAACTTACCAGCAGCATCCTGCAGAAGGGACTTCACTCTCCGTTCAGTTTTTGAAAGCTGTTTCCAAAGCCCTATAGAATATTTATCAGGATTTCCGCACCTTGTTTCTTCCAACTTGTTGTACTATAGTTATCGATCAGTTAGTTAGTACGATTTTTTCTGGCTGATAAAATGCTACGAATACTGTCACTCTCAGGATGCCACAGAACAACACAGAGATGCTTGGCACACTTCAGGATCAGACAGCATTACAGTTTGTGTGTGAATATGTATAACTACAGTAAGCTACATAAGCTCTTGTGAAGCAGATCATGTAATATTGACTGGCTTTTTTTCTGCTTGTTGACATAAAACTGACAGCTGGTTTAAAGCTTAATCAGGAACTTAGTCCAGGTCAGAGTTAAAAAGAAGATTGTCTTCTTGCTCTCTAGTAGTGTGGAGAATAAGGTTGGGCTTTAATCCCGGGGTGGGTTGCATTTGCAATTGAGGGGTATCCAGAGCCAATGAGAAGGGGTGACCAGAAGGACGATTACCCCCCCTGCCCCTGCCCCCGGCGCTGAGTGTCCAGAGCACAGCTGTGGTGGACCTGGGCGCCAAAGGTGGCAGGGAAGGAGCGTAGTCTCTGGCTGGTGCCATCTTCCTAAATCTCTGCCTGTGACTGTTCCTGGCTATGAACTTAGTAAGGCCGACCTTCACTGTGGTAATCTAGCCTTGAAGTCACAGAAAAATCCGGGGCACATTTCAACTTCTGAAAATACAGATTGGCTTGAAAATCATGAGTTTGTTTTAGCGGTAGGAGTAAAATGACAAAAAAAAAAAAAAAGTAATTTCTCCTGGGCACAATGAAGTCTGGGAACGGCCTCAGTGCAATTGTCAGATATTTCCACTGAGACAAAAAGTTCATTGTCAGAAGTGCTTTAACTATTACAGATTAGTGACATTGGTTCTGTTTTCAGGTAAGCCTAGAGTCTAGTGTGTGACCTAAATGAATTTGATGGCTTACCTATTGTCTTACGAGGATTTTGGACATTTTTTTTCAGGGATGTTCGGTTTTTCAAAAATACTGCAAGGAATATAGTTTCTTGTTTCTAGCTGTCTCTCCAAAGCAATGCAGCAAATTTTCATAGGGAGTAAATCACTATGAACCTATTAAAGTCAAAAAGAAGAGAATTTACTAGAGCTATAGCAAATTACACAAAAAAAGTCTGTAGAACTATATTGCTTTTATGTCATATTGGCCCTCTCAAATATAAAATGATGTAGTTGGAACTATTATCATGCTATTGTTCATAGCTATGCTGAGATTATGAACATTTGTGTACTTAGCAATTGTACCGATTATGTAGGAACATATGGGCTACTCATGTAAATCAATAGGTTGTCTCAAAAACCTAAGCAGCAGTGCAGAAGCTTTTCCAAACCTTCTAAGACCGAACTTAACCGCATGCAAAGGCATGGTCTTAACCCCAGTTACTGAGGCAGCCTTCCTTCAGAGTGCTTTAAAGTCTGGCAAGTGGTTTGACCTTGATAGTACTGATGATCTTGACCTTGAAAGTCCCTTTCCCAGCACATCCAAAGGGATACAGGGTGATGATTAAGTATATAAACTATATCAAATATGCCTCAAGCAAGGTGTTTACAGAGGGAATGGGTGATGAACATTTCGTGGATGAAATGGGAACTTGGAGCACACTGCTGGTGGATGCTGTGAGACCTTGAAATTCTCCATTATAAAAGTGAATAGAGAAGAAAAAAAGTTGTGAAGACAAAAAAGGGCATAATAGGCAAACTCAGGCATACTGACTAAGGAAGGGAACAGCATCAGAGATGTAGGAAAGGGTAAGCTAGGAGAGAAAATGTCACAGAGCTGATTTTTCTCACGGTAATTTGAAGTAGTAAGAAAGATAAAGAAGCTAGGTGGAGAGGCAGGAATGTAAGAGAATTTTAAAGTCCATGGTGGCCAAGAAGTCTTACCAGACATTAGCATACAGTGATCATACACTGACAAATTAAGCATATCCTTTAGAAAAGGAGGGAGGGGAAACTTGTAGTCATGCATGGGCTTTGGGTAAAATCCAGAGACAGTGCAGTAAAAACAAAGGAGGCAGAAGCAGATTGATGGGGTCTCTTAGGAAGTCAGTGGAGAGATCGTCAGATTGCAGAGGAGAACCAAGCAAGGGCACACAAAAGCTGAGTGGGTGACCACAAAACCAGAAAATTTATACGTCAGAACTCTATTAGGACAACTGGTGTGTTAAAAGGAAGGTATTTGTGGGAAGAAGGATGAATTTGTTAGCTTAGAGTACCCCTTAAGGAACAGGGCACCTGAGAGGGGAATTGCTGAGAAGGGGAGGTAGAGTAAGCAGGTGAGAAGAAATAGGACTGCTCTTGAGAAAATGAGGGGTGCTTGAGGAGAGGACAAAAGGAGGAAACATAGGGAAGAAAAATGAAAGGTTTGGGACTGAGATGAAATCAGAGGAAAAGCACTGACAAAGGCTGGAAGCAAGGACTACCAAAAAAAGGAAAGAAAAGAGGAGCAGAGGGGATGGGTGGTATGGGGAAGTCACCTCCCACCAGTACAGAGGAGGAGGCAGGGCCTGGGCTGGCCAGGTGGAAGGAGCTGAAGGGAACCAGAAAGCTGTGAAAAACTTTTGTCTAGAAGATGACATGCTGGTGGAAAACAAAGCAAAAAGGAAGTGTGCAGGATGTAGTGACTGAGTGTACCCTCAGCTGAGAAATATAGTAAGATTCATACATTAGCTTCCACACCCATGGAAAGCTCCACTAACGAGTCCACCCAGTAATCAGGGACAATTTTTGTGTTACCTAAATGCTGCATCTGGAGAGGTTACCATGACTGTATAACTGCATGACCTGGGGCTCTGCGAAGCCTCTCTGGTTTGTGGTGGCTGGTCCTCAAAAGCACATGTTGTTAGGCTGACCGAGATATTACAGTGCAGCCTGCGAAGGAGGATGCTGCAGGCAATTTACTGAGTCTGAGATTCAGCAGTATTGGGATTCTTCTCTGGAATTAGCCCTGCAAAGAGGCTGGCTGAGATAAGTGGCCAACAAGGGGCTGCCCGGTTGTATGGTGCAATTCCGTAAACCTCTTCCAGCAAAACTAGCATGTCAGATGCCAAATCTAACACTCGGGGACTTCAGAGGTTTGCGACAGTCATTGAATACTGTGCGGTCAAACCCATGACCATTACACCAAACTATGAAGTATAGGATGGGACACTATTTGAAAAGGGTTTGAAAATAATACAAAATATTTTTTCGTCCCTAAATTTATTCCTAACATTTTCATCCCCCAAAATCCCTAAATATTGTTTCATCAGTGGTGTGCCTTCCTGCTCGACGGACACATACCAGCAGGGCTGCAATGGTGCCGGAGCTGCCAGGCAGCCCCAGTCCTCCGCTGTGGGAGTGAAGGGCCAGCTGCGCTCTTCCTCCCCGGTGAGGAATGGAGCCCTATAGAAAGGCAGTGTGTTCTCTGAGAGGCTGCTAGACCGTTCCTGACCTTGACTATCTTACGTAGGGTATGCATTGCAGTTCTTGACCATTTTAATGTACAGCTCGCAGCATCAGGATGGTTGTCTTTTTTTATATAATGTAGCTGTGATTAAGGCTCCTTAGATCCCATACTGGCTCCAGCTTGTGTGTGCCATGCCTTCCTGATGGGAGACCTGCAACTGTGCTTGAGTGTACATTGCTACATGCATGTTTTATAGGATGTCTTTGGCTGAGCTGTTTTTTTGATCTGGTACTTACTGACTAGCAATTTCAGTATTATTTTATAATTTTTATATATTTATATTATTATTAATTTCATTCACAGTGGTTGCATCTGCAAGTGAAGTAATTATTAGGAAAACATGAGAAGACATTGTTCTGCTAGTGTTTGAAAATACTACATTACATTTGTGATACTTAGCAGAAATTGGCTGCCCTGCTGTTAGAATCACATAGCCAGAGATTGGATAAAAATCAAGAAGAAAATTTTGGGAATGTTTCCAGAACTCATAGTATGATTTACTTATTTCTTCCCTCACTTCTGTATATTTTTGTAAAAAGAGAAAACAGATAAACAGACAAAAGGATGGAAGCAAAGAGAAAAATAAAGATACTGTGCAGTAAGACACGGAGAGTTTGGTTCTGATGTGTTAAAACAGTTTGTTCCCTTGGATCAGCTTACATGGATAAGAAATGTCAAAAATTATCTTTATCTGCAAGAACATTGAAAAAATGATATTTTTAGAAAAAATATAGTTGGTTTTGCCATGATGAGGGAGTTTTGAAAAAGCCTCATTATCATTTTCAGTGAGATTATGCATTTATTTGAGTGGTGAGTGTCACCAGTTGAGAATATGGCCATAGACTTTTGGCTTTTTATCATAGATTTTTAATGGCATTTTTACTAACATTCAGTCAGTCAGAAAGACATCTTCACTGTATGTCAACTGACACCTAATTTGATTCCATTGCAAAAGATTCCAGATGTTTCAGTATACAACAGATGAAAGATCTTGATTTTACCTTATAACAGATGTATTTTACCAGTATTTAATTCTGCCTTGTAAAAAGCAGGGGGGGGGGAAACCACCCACATGGGACATCAATGTAGTAATATTGGATTAAACTTTAGCAAAATTGTGTGAAAAGGATACTTTGTGATGCTGGTCTGTACAGCACATTATTTGCATAGACAGTAATAAGGGTCTGCTTTTCCTCATTATGAAATACTTGTCCACAAAATGCTACCACAGAACATCATTTTAGCAGAAAATTTACAAAGTTTATAGGGATCTTCTTAAAACTTTTCTCCAAACATTGTAAGAACACACTAGAGTACACTTGCCAAACCTACCTTGCAACTGTTTTCAGTGTCTCTTAATAGTGTTTGCCCACTTTCTCCCTTGCAACCATCAGGGCTTTAGAAGAGCCCCAACAATAACAGACAGTGCATTTTCTTAAAAATGTGCAAGCCCATCCCACATGGGACTGATGCACTAGATTGAGTTATCAGGCCAGTCTTTGCTCTCAAAAGGTGAGGAAAGGGTAGCACTTGTCTGTGTGGGTATGGTAGATCAACACTGAAGTCTGTTTCAGCCAAATATTCTTAAACCACCCAGCACATGCTTCTTTATCTTACCATTTTTATAGGATACATTTACCTTGAAAAAAAGCACTTTCTTCATAACCAAGAAATAAGCTGTCTGCCTCAGGGTCTTGAAAGCAGAACAAAAACGACTGCTGTTCTAGCAAAAGCAACATGCAGTCCATGCCCTCTTTAATCCATTCACTTGTCAATGTGGCTGTCAATAAGGATGTATTTACATATGGCTAATCCCACAGTCAATTCATTAAGATGATTTTATGAGTGAAAAGGGAAGATGACCTAATGGAGTAGCTCCAGGAATACAAATAAAGAGAGATAACTTTCAGAGAATAATAATTTTGCTTTCTAAAGTGGACTTTAAATCTCCAAGAAGAGAATAGCTCTGCTTAAAACAACCTTTTCTTCTTCACTTAGAAGTGATCTCCAATTAATTGTGCAGTTTAGCTGAACTTTGCTTTCCTTGGTATCCTAGGAGAAAAGCTCTGACAGACTGGGAATTTTAACTTGTTTGTAATGTAAACTCAGTATACTGGTGGTGCTTTTTAACACTCCAGAAACTGTTTGGGAGGAAAAAGAAATAAATAAAAAAGCTTTGATCCTCTAAGCAAACAAAGAAGAGAGAAGGAAGTTAAAAGAACCACCACTTGCGAAAGGCAGAGAAAGAAAATGTGGGAAAGGTGTCTATTTTAGCAGTTTCAGAGACCATTTGAAAGACTATTGGAAATATCAGGCACTTCAACAACATTAGAGTCCTCTGATGAACAGATAAGGATTGACTTCTTTTTATTGTTTCATTGACATTTTTGAGATTTCTAAGGACTATGAATTTCTCAATGATATCAGTTGATCTTACCAAGATTTTTCCCGGAAGCAGATATCCAGGACAAAGCTTAGAGGTTAATGCTAATACCTCCAGTATCAAGCTCAGATAAAAATATTCCTGGTGGCATTATTTAGTATGAAGAAAGGAAGAAGAACCTAGTCTGGAAGTAACACCAGCTCCTGGGAGCTGGAAGACGACTTGAAGCCCAGGTTTCTTGGCCAAAGGGTGAAATGTAAATTGCAGCATCCAGTTGTAGCAGCGGGGACTGGTGTGACCCAGCGATGCTCTGTTGTCTGCTTATCTGTGGGAGATGTTCCCACTCTCTAAAGTGTCACTGATCTATGTATTTTGGCCAGTAGGTAAGAAGGTGGAGTCAAGTCTCCACATCCTCCTTTCAGTCTGCCTGTCTATTCCACATTCACCAGTTTTAAGGAAGGAAGTAGACAAATAGCTCCATTTAGACCTATGTACCTTAAATCAATGTCCAGGGAGCGGCTGCAGAGACTAATAAGGTTTGTTAGTCCCTGTGATTTCCTGGCGAGGGCACAAGGTCCCAATTAGAACTTGTCCTGAAAGGGTGCAGTATCCATTAGGGTAGAAGCGGAGAGAAAAAGGCCTTTTTTATGTAAGCTTCTTCATTTTAAAAGATTGTACACAACGTTCTATTTTCCTGAACACAACATTTATAGTTCCACAGATAATGACACCAGTAAGGACTTAATCTGATCCGTCTCCTCCTCCAAAGAGACCATAAACTATCTCTAAGTCTTTATTAACTAATATTTGTTGAATGATTCCCTTAAAATCTGCAACAACAGAGATTTCAAACAGTACAGGCCTGTGCTTCACTGTTCTTGTGTACAGAAGGTCTCCAAAAGTTTAACTAAACCCCACTTTTTGCAACCAAGCCTATCAATCTTGTCCTCACTGCTATGGAAATCAGAAGCAATTTAGTACTTCCCTTCTCGTTCTAGCCTTTTGTATAGCAAAAGGATTAGATTTTGGCTTTTCAACGTTCATTTATGTAATGTTCCCCTCAGCCATCTCCTCCTGACTCAATGAAATAACTGCTCTTCTTTTAGGCACGTGGTTTTTTTAGAATCTTGTTATTCTTGCTGTTTTCCTTTGGACCTTCTCCAGTCGGACATTTGGACCCATACCCAAAAGATGAGTACAGCTGACAAATGGCTTGACTTCACTTGACTTGAATACAACCTTCCTCAAAGAAATCCTTTGTTCTGTTTCTTTCTTCTATGCTCCAAGCCTCACTGCAGTCAGAATTTTGCCCAAAGAGCCCTCAGGAGCCTCACAGAATCACAGTGATGTCCTTGCCTTGTCACCTTCCAATTTGCTGCATTTTTCCTTGACTGCTTCTCATCATTTCTAGTTCGCAAGCACAAACAACTCCAACCAAAAAATCATCAGCCTTCACATCCACATTAACATTTCAGAAGAAAATTTCTTAGGTACTTTGAACAACTTGTTGCTTTGTCTTTGCCAGAGGGATCTGTATGGGTGATGGCTTCTGTTGGTTCAATCATGACTAAACAGAGGGATGCTTAACCGCTGCATTGTCTAGCGTGTATCGTGTTTAGCATGACACTTGTTTAGCATGTTTAGTATGAAGTGACCATCATGATCCCTAACTTCACCTAGCAGCCTGATTGTCCACAAGTCAAAGAAAAGCTCCCTGGGAGTGTTTGTAGAAGGGAAGCCTCCCGACCAACTCCAGCCATAAAATATACCAATGAATGTTGCAGAGCTGAACGATGGATACAAATACGGGCTCCGTATTTGTTTGAGTATTCCAGCTATAGGCCCATGAAAAGGCAGAAACTGCTCATGCTTTCAGGATCATAACTGCAGAGCAATGCGTCAGAAAGTCTCAAATGAGAAGTTCGACTTTGCTGCTGGCAAACCTACACAGAGTTCATCTACATTAAGCCTGATGAATGTGGCATTAGGCAAGAATCCAGAACTTCATGCCCCCTAGACACACTTTGGGCCGCTCTTGTTTAATTTCTCTTCTTTTATTAAGACTCAAACTTTTCCCTGGCTATCCTAAAACGTATCCCAAACTGGCTAGGACACGGATAACGTGAGAGGGGTCCTAATGGAGCTGCCACAGGTACTTGCCCCAAAGGCTCCTCTGAGAACCCTTTGCAGCTGTTAGGTTTGCACATATTACGAGAGTAGTAGTTACTACCAAAAAAAAAAGAAAGCCTCAGAAAGGAAGAAAAAAAATAAAAAGCATTCACTGAAGTATCTGTAGCAACTCATGGAGCACCTTAACATTGGAACAAAAAAAGTCCCTTCTGGCCTTCAAACTAGTCAACATGTTGTTTTAATATATCTTAGTAAATTAAAACACATCCAGTCCAACTCATTAGTTCCTGACCATTAACTTCCAAGCCTTGAATTCCCACTAAACAGGTAAGCAGCTGCTTTGAAGATTTAACTGGCGTGACTCTACCAGAGTACGCCATTATGCATGAGAGCAGTCCCTTTCCTCCACCCTCTGTCTAACTTGGTCACACTGGGACTGCTAAATAAACACTACTTGGATGCACTGAGTGAAGGAGAAGGTTGGTCTTCATGTGAGAGAGAACTTTTTTACAGTCTGGGGTAGAAAGACACAGGAGGGCACATTCAGGCAACCAGTGGGATGAAGCTTGATGCTTTTTCCCTCCAGTGGTAAACGCGCATTCAGCATTTAGCAATCCCGAGTACTCATCTGGTATGTTGTCTCTTGAACCTAGATCATGCTAAGTAGGTTAAGTACCTAAGATACACTGTCTGATCCCAGTCAGCAGAGCCTAGCATTGCAATGCCACCTATTGGATGGTCAACAGTGTGTTCCCAAGGCCTTAAAAAACAGCTTTTGTGTAAAGAGTTATCTATATTTAATCAACAGGAGTCATCTCAGTCCTATTTTAGAGTCCTGAAAGTTTTTTGCAACACTTTTTTTAAAGCACCAAGTAATAGGCGCTCTAGCATGTCCCATTTTTGTCCATTCCCATTTATAACACGGTTTCCATGCCAATGATTACAATGTAATTCTAATATAAGTAGTTTCAAAAACAAAAGCACATTTCGAATCATCCGTGCTTATCTTTAGAGAGTAAGAGCTGCAAAAATGAATGGATCGAGGGGGATTAAACACTAGGCTAATTGTTCATTAGGCAACATAAGACTGATTAAGTGTGCTAATCCATTCAACATTTTTTCTATTTGTTTCCATTATTACCCTTGCCAAAATTCTTTTGCGTGTATTAATTCACCTATGTTTATTTATTAATAAAAGAATTCACTTGAAATGCATGTCTTGAATACTATAGTCTTTTCTCAAGCAAAACTTCCATGACAGCAGTAGCAGAAGGACTTCAAGATGTGACTGGAACTCTCTGTACTGCTCTTTTCCTAAAATAAAACTCAAACTCTTTCAATAAGATTAATGTGAATGCATTCTCTGTCTGTATCAATTCTAGATACTCTCTATATTTAATTAAGATATTATTCTGTGAATTATGCATACTTCTATGAATGGCCTATGAAAGTGGTCCTGATTGTACCTGACCCAAATGAATTGTTCTAAAATTGATTGTAGTCAGCTGATTTCTGACTACTATTACGTGTTAATTTTTACATTATTTTGATGTAATGCAGCTGACTACCTGTTTGCCAGATAAGTAGAAGACAGAGTTATTGATAACTAAATTGATTATCATGTCCTCAAAGTTCCAGAAAGCAATGGTTTTTTTCAGATCAGCTACACTTTAATATTGCCAGATTCTGGCTCCCAAAACAACCGTTGGAGGAAAGTAGACTCACCATAAAATTATTCACATAGGTATTACCACAAATATAGGAAGATGAGCAACAGGCAAGGTAGCAGTTCAACAGAAATGGATATAAGGCTATGGGAGGTCAGAAGCAGAGGATGACTCAACACCATGGCGTCATATTGTTGTGAAAAGGGGAAATTTCCTACTGGGCTTAATAAATAGGAATACTGTCTGCAAGATATGGAATGTAAACATTACTCTCTACTCAACACTAGTAGGCACACATTTGCAGTACAGTGCCCAGTTTTGAGCATTATGTTTTAAGAAGAAATATAAATCACTGAGAAAAAGTCTAGCGAATATCAACAAGAAGAATTAGAGGTGTGAAAAAATAGACTTAACAGAGGTAAGTAACAGGCTTAAATTGTCATATGGAAGACTAGTCCTCAGGAAAAGCTTTTAATCGTAAGGAGTGTGAAGCAACAAAATAAACTGCTGGGAAGTCTAGGAAGTTCCTATCGCCAAAGAAGTTTAAAAACGAGCTAGCCAAGATATGAGTTGGATAAGACATAAGTAAAGTTGATCCCGATTTGGGTAATAGCAAAGGAAGATCAAGACCTTTCAAGGCCCCTTCCAACCCTCTTCTTCTCTAAGTGACCTGAACACCATTCGGGGTTCCTACCCCAAGGTCTTACAACATAGCATTCTCTATTGCAAACATCTGCCTCCCTAGGAGACAGTCTAGACATCTGCCAGCAAAGCAGAGCTTCCACGGCTCTCTTTCTGAGGTGAAGCGGAGGCAGTAAGAGCAGAGAGCAATACGCTTCTCTTGGGAAAGAGGGAAAAAAATGGACAAATTTCAGGAGCAAAAAAAGGTTGTCCTGCAAGAAAGAAGTAGCTCTGCCAAGCAGAGGCAGGTCAGGTGTGTGTGCGGGGAGAGAACGCAGGACAAGTTTCTGCTTAATCCACACACAGACTCGTTACGAGTGTCTATTCGGTTCCTGCTCTACTCTAGCAGCAGCAGCATGCTGCATCGTCTTCAGTATAGGTAGCAAGGTCTGTCATGAAAAGACCATTAGCAGTCCCACCTCTTACTGTAGGGACTGTGCAGAAGTGTATGTGTCTCCAAAAAATGACATTAAGTGAACTCTAATATTAGAACAACAGAGAAAGAAGAAAGGAAGGCACAGCACGACTTGCACCACCACCTTTAAAGTCTGCTCTGCATGTTCATAGGCTTTGATACCCTTATGTGTAGTTAACACACTATATAAGGTTATAAAGTAATGTATGTTTTTAGAATATTTGCATAAGAAAATGAATGCAGTAAATCTATTGATGTCGTCAATGCAGAACTACTGTAACTCTAATGCTTTCTGCACTGCAGTGATGATTATGAAACTAGTGGGTATCTTATGTTATTAACTCAAGGTGTCATCTTAAATACTCATAAAACAGTTTGGCAAAAGCATAAACTGCAGAAACGTAAGTAGGAAATCTGTGGTATGTTCCCTATCATAGACAAATTGTTAATACTGTTACCCAGTAATTATTTAATCAAAAGTATACCTACGGAAAATCTGAAATAACTGAGAGATTTCAGTTGTTAGAAATAAGGGCCCTATCTTCATGTTAATTACTGAAGCAGGGTTAGAGTATATTTTAATAAAAGTGTGAAACAGTATTGAAATTCAAATAACTCCTTGGAGGTTTCATGGCTCATACAAAATGCAAAGAAATTCAGAAAGAAGATTTTTCAAAATTAATAACTCTTTCTTAAAGAGAGATAAAGAATTATATGTCATCTTCTAAAAGGACATTAGGTTTTGTTGTGAGTTTGTGAAAAAAAATGCATTATTCATATCATTGATAGAAAAGATATTTAGCTTAGATTACACGCTTTCCTTTCTACCCTGAAATTTTTCTTCCATTCAAAAACTGCTGTATCTTTCATCATTCAAGGCCCCTCTGCATTGACCCTGGAGAATACTGAAATATTCATTTTATCCATCCTAAATCAGGTGAACAATAAAAAGGTATTGATTTGTCATACAGTATAAATAGTGCACAAATACATAAAAACTTAATTCAGGATTCAGTGGGTCAAATCCTAGACTGATAAATTAGCAACAAAGTCAATGGAGCTGCTCTGTGTTGCACCAACTGGCAATGCTGTTCAATTTGTCAGGTGTACTGCACTTCAATCATTTAACAGCTTCAAGAGATCAATAAGATCTGCAGTTTCAGGTTTTCAAATGTCAGCCTACTTGCTTCCCATACCCTTATTCAAGCAGTAGAGAGGACTTTGCAGCAAAATCCTTGCATTGCAATAAGGAATTTCCTTCGGGCATGCTCACCAGCCTGTCTAACTGAGCCTGGATACTGCACTCTGGCTCTGAGCTTGGTCGTCACCAGTGGGAAGCTGCTGAGGAGTTGATGGCATGAGAACATGAGTCAGGAACATGCTATCCCAATCCCCCAACTAGTGTAAATCAGTGTAACTGCAGTTACAAGCTCCGAGGACTGAGACAGCATGTAAATATGGGAAATATGGGGGTTGTGGATCATAAATAAGGCCAGAAGAAACAATTCAGTCTATCTTCTGCCCCAAAGCAGAGTCAGGATTATTGTGTCTGAAAAAAGATTGTTATTTTCTTGAAAACTTCTGATGGTGGAGACTCCACAACTTTTCCAGGGAGCATGTCCCTGAGCCTCATTTCCTTTATGATGAGAACATTTTTCCTAGTACCTAGCCTAAACATTTATTTTTGTAGTTTAAGTTCATTTCTGCTTTAGCTAGTGACTACAGCCAAAGTTCTCCTTTCATCCCAATCAATTTCTCACCTCCTGAACTTAATACAGCTTTGCTTACAATCTGGTCTGGCCATATCTGTGATGAACCTAAGACTGCTGATGGGATCTGGAAAACTGCCAGTCTGTCTATGATTTCGCTAGTTTTCTGAAACTGGCCCACTTCTCAGTCTGAGATAGCTTCCAGTCTGATGAATTGGCCATCAAGCCATGAAACATTCATTGCCACTGGAAAGACTCAAAGTAATGCTTGTGGAACAACCAGAGTCCTCAGATTGAGTTTTTTTCTTCGTTGCCTATTACAGGGACATTTCGTTACGGTTTTTAGCATTAAGAAATAGGAATGAAGACATGTTTTAGACTGTTTGTGCGACTAGTGTGGTGTGTTCCGAAGGAAAGCATTTCTTTCTGGGTTTTGGCACAATCTCATCAGTGGGGTAATGCTTCCTTTCTAAGTTGTAGCACCAAATAATCTTATGCTCCTTAGTGAGATGACGAACTTCAGCCCATGCGTTAAGTGGGTTTTAAATAGCATTGAGTTCTTCTTGCATGATGGTTCCAACTAATGATTAACATGATTCATTGTTATCGCTTATGCTCATTAAAGAAAATATTTAGATTCTATCAGAGTAAAGTACTCAGTGTTTGGTGATGAAAATAATATTCATTTGAAAAGAAAACAGAGTGTAAGTAAAAGAAAGAGCTATTGCTGACGAAAAGGGCTTGATGAAAAAGGTATTGAGAATGGCAGAAATGTCTATTTTATTCTGATAATATTTTCTCTATCAGTGAACTATTCTGCTATGATCAATAAAACCTCCCAGACTGACTCAGACGGTTTAAGAGTCACTGTGCTTCCTAAGTTGATTTATGAAAAGAAAACAAATTGGTTCAAAACCTTTCCCAGGTAAATGGTTACCAGTAACACTTCATCCTCCTTGTTCATTGCTCTTCACTAGGGCTTGGTCTTCTGCATCAAAGCTACCTGGAGGCAGCAGCCTTGGCTGAACCTCAGGCTGGTGGGTATTTCTCCACTGAGGAGATTCACTACAGTATTTTCCTGGCCCATGCTCAGCCTCCACTTGGCACCAGGGCCACTTTGCTTCCCTTCTGCTGAGAGAGAGGGAAAGACCTTTGCACTGCCTGGTGGCCAGAGATGTGTGCAGGCTTTTCCATGCCTGTTGTCCTCATTGCTGACTGTCAGCCATGCTCCAGGGCCTGAAGCTCTTCCTATGTTTGTCTAACCCTCCTATTTCACTGCAGGACCCAGGCACACAGCTTAATGACATCCTTCAGACGCTTCTAAGCCACTTTCCTCCCTGAAATTCTCCAAGAACCTCCAGACTATGGACAGATCGTCTACCAAATTCCTTTCTGCCTCTTGTGTCAAGAGCTGGTCCTCTCTAGCTTCTAATACCCTGACTTTTTCAGAGTGACAGCAGAGAAGAATACCTGAAATTACAAAACAGGCTTATTTTCTCAGCTCAGACACATTCCTCTGGAGTAGAACTACAATGTGCTGGAGGACCTTTGGGCCTGTAGAGAGTACAATATGATCTGGATCTGTGCCTGGCACGTAGGCAGTCGTCTCCTTGCTCTTGCCCACAAGCCTCCCGCTGTCTGTAGCGCTGGGAACCTTGTGCCCCGAGCCCTTGGGGTCATGTGTGACTCCAGCCCAACCAAGTGTGTGGAGAGCAATTGTAAAGGCTCAGTTGATTGCACAACTATGCTAATTGTTTTGCCTTTAGGTCTGAATTTCATATCATTTAGTCTCCCTGTGAACTCCTTGCAGTTAACCAAATAAATGCATTTCATCTCAGACACTTCAGACTTACATCAGACTTACATCACGTAAAAACTTTTCCAAGCAAGCAAGTAGTCCTTTCCGCTTCAAAACAAATACATGTATTTATATTGAATCCTTCTGCTTGTCATTAATACCAACAGTGAAGGTAATATTTAATTTGCCTCATATCCCTCATAAAGACCAAACTGCCTTGACTCCCACTCAGATGTCTGGAAGAACAAGCAGTCTTCCTCTGCTGTCCTTTCTATGAGATAATCTCCCTTTCACCAGCTCAGAAGGAGCTTGTGGGCTTTGTGGGGGGAAAAAAGGGAGTATCTGCAGTGATCTGTTGCACTTTTCACCACTTCTGTGACTACCCAGGAATTGGGACTTCTTTCAGTCCTTTCACTCCACAACCTCATTCTTTGTTCAAAACAAGGAGTAGAAGCATCTGAGGGTGGAATTTATCACAGCAGACATAGCGTGAAGACAGAGACAGCCACAGTGAGGAGGTCTACATCTTTGGAAAATATATTTGATGATAAAAAGAAGAATTACACTTTTAAGGTATCATTCAACTGACCTGTTTTAGACATCTACTATAGAAAGAGGGGGATCCTGTCCAAAAAATGTTGTTGGTTTGGGGTTGTTTTTTTTTTCTATAAACTGACCATAAAGGGACCTTTGAATAACCAGATCAGATGTAGGAACGTATAATCTGGCTGTTTGGTTAAAAAAATCTCACCTAAATGTCTAGGATAGAACTCCAGCAGACAAGGCTCAGTGTTATCTGTGTTTCTTGCATGATTGAAATTTTAGTCATAATTTTAGTCAGAGCCTGCTCTGTGACTGACCTCGAACAAAATGCTGTATCAGCAAGAGAGGAAAACCTGGTGCTGCTGTTTTTTCTCTGGTCTTTGATAGGTTGCCCTCCCTCAGCTATTTCCACAAGAGTCTGCTCTGCATCTCTTCCAAAAAGGAAATCACTCTGCAACACGAGATCCTCAGTAGGAGGAAGGCAAAAGTGTGCCTGATACCCTAAGATACCATCTTTATTATTTGGAGATAAGTTCATCTTGCAAAGGGAATTTTCTCTCTCAGAATTCAGAGTTTGCCTTTCCGCTGAGATTTAACTTTTTTACCACATGCAAAAGCAACAACTTACGCTGATGGGGACTTTTTGCCATCTGAAACTTCAAGAGATGCAAAGTTTTTTAAAAAATTTGTCAGCAAAGAACATTACCAAAAGGATCACTCTATATATGTGGTGTTACACATATGCTTCTCTAAGTGTACACTGACAACCTCTGTCAGAGACTGAATAGTGACAGACATGGGCTACAGAGGGTTTTTTTTAAAACCAGTCCAAAGGTTCTTAAGTTCTTTGTGTTAAACAACTAGACTTGAAGCAGGAATTAATACAGGGAAGCCCTTTTGCTTGCTTTATACAAGAGATCAAGCTGGAAGGTCATTATGGCCCCCGTGCCTTTAAAGTCAGTAGATCTGTGAATTAGCTATCTATAATCTTCAGGGATGCCAAATTAAAACTGTGCTAAGTGAGGAAAAAAAATATTATTAGAAAACCTGGCAAGCATTCAAGTCTAGTCTCACTGTTCATCTTGATCTTGTTGATTTGAAAGATTTGCTTTTCAGACCTTTCTGAAAATATTAATTTATTCTTCCAATCATCTCATAGTGTCAACACTTTGGTCCAATATTAAAGTATTCAAATATGCAAAGTCTTCTCAGTTTACATACCATGCATATATGATAACTTTCATCTTGGTTACAATAAGGACTGAACCAACAATTTCCTAAGCCAAAAACTTAACATTCTTAAACTAAAACACTGCTTCCTGTTCATAAAGCTGAATTGGGCTCAGAGCTTCTGTGGTTTGAGTGTGGAGGAGGCTACACTGCACAAATTAAAGCAAATACACTTTCTTCCAAGTGATGCTGTCAGAAGGTGACTTCTGCTAGACTCAAGGTTTTGGTGTAGAGGCGTTTGCAGTATCATAAATACCTGCTCTTCCTCCTCAAGTCAAGAGTTCCTGAGACCTCAGGTCCCCTGATTTCCTTTTTCAGCACAGATTCCCTGGCAGGGTTCACAGAGTTTAATTTAGTTCATATTCAGTGACTGGTGGGTTGAGTTGGTTCTTTTCTTTCTTTAGCCTTTGCTGTCTTCTGTTAAAAGCTGTCATGCATTTGAAGCTCTCTGATGAAAGGCTAGACTTTGCCCCTTCTGCATAAACCAGCATGAATCTGAGTCTTATAGCCCCCAGGAGTGGATTCTCATGATTTCCCTCGTGTACTCCTTTCTCCTCCTCAAACCTACCTTTTATTCTTCCTCCTCCCCTGCTGCACTTAGCAGTGTCTCTCATTCTGAGGTCGGCTCAATTAGAGCTAGGGGAAGTCTTTCCTCGGGCTGTGAAAGCTTCCTGGAGATTCCCATGTACCATAATCTTGCAAAGATTTCCCGACCCGCTTGATTTTCTCCTCTTTAACCAAGCCAGCTGACTTTAATCCCCCCAAAGACAGGACTATTAACAGGATCAGGACAAGGCCATTATAACATCCATCATCTATTAGATGGGTCTTCACCGCAGTCAGAAATAGAATTGCTTCCCTGGCATGATTTGGGTTAATATGGTTCATTCCTTTACATATTCAAATTGTCCTATTTATTAGTTCAAGATGGTCCTTCTGACTTTGAGTGGCATAACCAGGTAATAGCAACAATTACAAGTACACTCCCCTGCTGAACCTTAAGAGAATACACCATCTGTATCGCTCAGTCCTTATAGCCTGGGTTGTATTTATGCTTTGGTGTTCAGGGATTTGGGGAAATCTTTCCCCTTTTCACCACTTTATGTTCTATCCTTGTATCAAGGGTCTATAATCCCCCACACACACACTGTTCCATCAATATCTGTTAATGTGGCAGAAGACTAGTTACCATATAGGCAGCCACTGGACCTACACAGGGACTGCACGTAGCCCTGCCCCACCAGTACTGTCCCCAGTACTGACCTGCCAGGATGATGTGGTTTTGATGACTTGGTTTTCCTTCTCTAGGACTGCACTACGAAAGTTGGAATGTAGTATTAACATACTCCTGCTGTGTTTAGGAATGTCCATTTTTGCTAATGTCTTTACGGATGAAAATGTCTTTTCAGCATGAAATTGAAGGATCTCCACTGATTTTCACTGAAATACTTTTGAGTTACAGCACCATAAACACCAGGGAAGCAGACCAAGTTATCCTTTCATAGCATTTGAATTCACAAATCCACCACCACTAACCTTCCTGTGTTCATAGATGTAGCTAAGAAGACTAAGGGGGCTGTTTTCATAGATAAACCTTTGTTTATGTCTCATCAGGCTGCGTATTCACTGCCTAAATTGGTTAAAAAATACTTAAAGAACAAAGAAACAACTCTCCTTATGAGTCATATATTACTAGGTGCAAACTGTTCTTAAACTGCTCCAGTCCAGAGTTAACATATTTTTAAAATAAATCCCAGCTGTCAATGGATGACTAGAGGTACAGAACTCATGTCTAAAAATTATTCAGTTCTAATGTCATGTCATGTTAAAAAAAATGTGTGATATTAGGCTAGACATTTCATAATACTGGACATCTGTCTTTGACAAATAAATATGTAATATTCAAGCAAAACAGCCCTAGGAGAATATTAAGGATGTTACTGATCTTTTTAAAAAGAGAAGAGCTTAATGAATCAAAAGAGTTAAGGCCATGTTTTCCACAAATACAGATGAACAAGCAGCTAAAGATTATTAAGATGACATCAAAGAATATAATTTCATAAAGTTTTATCCATAGCTTGTACCATACATCTGAGCTCTGCAATTTCAATGCTCCCCTCCATAATTTACTCAAAGATGTGGATTTTGCCCACAGATCATGGGTTTTATCTGGCCAATTAACAATCTTTTTCCTGGATGATTTTTTGGTTTGGTTTGGTCTTGAGAGTTGAGAAATGCCACAGCTATTAAACAGAGCAGACAACCTTTGATCTCCAATCCTCCTGCTAATTCTCCATTGGATATTCAACAGAAATTCCTTGCACAGACTTGCCACAGAAACAACAGCAGCTCAACAAGCAGCAAGTGAGGAATACAGACAATGCCGAGGAGAAAGCATTTTCTATTTCTGTGAGCTATTTTTAGCTCACAGGCTGTTATTCCACTGAGTAAACTCAAGTCAGGTAAAAGAAAATGCACTTTGCAGGCTCATCTGCATAGAGCGCTGGATCAGTTGGAATTCTCAATACCTTTAATGTGCTCATATTTTTAACACTTGGCTGGCAATGTTCTGTCTGGCAGATTGCTGTGGCAAATCCAGCAGAACTTCTTCTATAGACTAGTCAGCTTGCTGGATAATAAAATACCCCCAAAATTTACATTGTGCTAAAAAAGATGCCATCATCATCTAAAAACAGCTGGCTAGCAACATGCAGAGGCCCACGCTACGTTTATATTGTTGCAATAAAAATGGCAATCAGCCCTTTCCCCCTTCCTAAGTGCCTCTTGCCAGCCTCCCGGTTTCTTTCCCCCTCATCAAGGGTGATGATAAGATTTCAGGTCTCCCATTTCTCGGAGCAAAGGGCCATGACTCACACACCAGGTTGGAGATTTAGGCCACGGTCTAAATCTCCAATTCCCAGTGATGAGTTTAGCAAGTTTGACTTGTTCAGCACTTTCTGCACTACTTTCTTGGGCAATGACAGTGTCATTGACAGTGTTGGTGATTGCTGACATCTGGCTTCTCTGCTTTTCAATCTTTCTTGATACTAGTGTAGGTGTTCCTCTATTAACCAAGGTGTTTCCATTTAAAAAAAGGCCACAGGAATCTCAATCCCTTTTCTCTTGCATTGAGTTCAAAAATACTCCTTTTGTAACAGTGGTTTTCACTCTTTTTTCTCATTGCTAAACACTTCTTATTTCCCCCTGTGGATGCAAATGCTTCTGTAAGTGTATTGTCATAAGGGTTGCTTTTCTCAGAAAAGTAGAAAAGCATGGATGTCAGGAAATTAATCCTGGACCTGTGCAGATTCACAGACCGCAGGTTGAAAACTGCAATTTTACTGTTATTGGGAAATAACATTTAAAAAAAAAAAAAATCAAAATCTTTGCCTTAAAAGCAGTCTCTGGGCTACCAGATCACACACTGAAAAACAGTGTTTCAGACAGATTTCTGGCTAAGGCTTTGGAAGAACAGTCAATTATATGGATTGTTTTTCTTCACTTAAGTGTTTTTCCACAGTACTTTCTTCTACATTATCCCATTGAAGTGGGATTTTGCACTCTTGGCTCCCTAGGAATGCACCTCTAACCTAAGGATTTACCCAATTCATCTTTATGCTATCATTTAAAAAAACAACATCAGTACTATTTATGCTGAAATGTATTAGTAGAAACATATCTCACCACGATGACAAACCCTGCGTGTGTTCTTAGTTCAGCAGGTAGCTCTCATAATTTTCCAGTCACCCTGGCAGCTGCATCTCCACAATACCTGCGTCCTGACACATAAGGTGTTCTGGTTTCTGATTTCTTGATAGGTCGTCCTATGCATTTGTCCAGTTGGTGCTCCAAAGACGGTGTCCATCTCTCATTCTGTTGGTTCACTGGACAAAGTGAAGCAGATTTCCCTTTTCATATCAGTGTGACTACTTCCCCCATCACTTCTTGCCAGCCCTTTCAATCTGTTAAAGCAGGATGATAAACTGTTTGTGAGAGGACAAGGCTTCTCCGGTTTGTTTGCCTGCTTGAAGATTTGTGGCAGCTATTCTCAAACCCCTCTGTGATATTAGCTCACGCAGGTAACTTCCCCTTAGGCTCACACAGGTACACAAAATGTTTACAAAGATGATATACAGGTTGTTGAGCAACCTGAGCATCTGGTACAACTGTGCAGCTCTGCTTCCAACACCTCACATCTGGCAGAGACTTTCCAGTGCATCTAGCAAAATCGATGAGCTGCCTCTGTGTTATTAAACAAACAGAAATGGTCTTACCTCTTTTTCAGAATATTAGAAACCACAGATAGTTCTGCTAATCCTAGTCATGCCATAGTGACCTTAGGCCATTTTTTTTTAATGTCTTTGAGAAGGACGGAGCTCCCAAGTGTAGCTGTTGGAAGGGTTAGACATCCTGTCTACATAAGACTAGATTAATTAGTCTTCTCCAGTTAAGGGAGAGCCAGAGTCTTCACCTCCCCCTTTTTTAAGCATTTTTCTGGGGTTGGGATGAATCTGTCTCTCTTGAGGTCTCTGCCTTTCTGCACTGATGAGAGACGGAGCTATGTTGATATATATGGCTAGGCTTCAGCCCTTTGGATGATTAAAATTAAATCGGATTAAATTCACCTGTTTTGCTTATTTTTTCACCTATTGTAACAACTGGGAATAATTTGCCTAACCTTCTTTCTTCTCAGTAGCAGTCTGGAGGCATTAATTTTTTATCACTTTTAAGTTTCAGATTTTTTAGTACAGACTACGATGTATATTACCAGTGGAAATATTATGATATAGTAGGGGTTTCACCACACGCTTCAGTTGTTTTTATACCTATTATTGCTGTGCCATCTTAATGCAATTTTCTGCAGACTCCTGTGTTATTAACCTGCATTCATCATTTATATCCCCCTCCTGAGGCTTGTTGTAAGACTCTATAGAAGAAGATAAACAAATTACAGATACAGGAATTAATTGTTGCCTCATTGGAGCACCTCAATCAGGGGATTTTAGGAACATTGGTTGGAGTGAAGCAGCCCATAGGCCTGATGGGAATGGTAGGAAGAAGGGCTGAACAGAACGGGAGAAAACGCACAGATTAGGGCAGACACGAAAATGGAGGTGATAAAATGACTGTAGACCTCCAAGGAATGAGGCTTTGCCAGCCAGATGTTAAATATTCCTTCCAGCAAGGTTTTCTTCCTGTTGCTCACATCGCCTTTTCAACGAGCCGCGTCACCTCCGCTGAGCTCTTTAGACAGCTCTGCCTCTTCTCTGCCTTTATTTCCCTGCCCACTCAGGATCAGGCATAGAAATCCCCACTCCCTCCAAAGGGAGAAGGGTCAAAGTGGCTCGACCCTTCCCGGCAGACTCTTGCTGGCCCCCGGCCCCAGCCCCATCTCCGTGCCAGGACCCCTGCCCAAGGCTTGGCAGCACAGGAGGGCAAGGAGAGCCTGGGGGAAAGGAAGAAGGACCACAGTGCCGAAAAGGAAGACTGTGTTAAAAGAAGAGTAGAGAGAGGAGGAAGGAGGGACAGAAGGGTGACGTGAGTTCAGAGAAAGGTGAGGGCACATCAAAGTGACTGAGTACATTAAAGAAGCATATGGTGCCTTGAACCACAGGGGAGCTGTGTTGTGCTATAGTGGGTAATGATGAAGAGTAACAGACTGTCCCTTTCCCTGAAAATCATGCGACTGAACTGGATAAAATACATCACACAGGAGATGAGTGACTGGCCCAATGTCCAACAGGAGCTCTGCATCGGAGCCACCGACAGCACCCAAGCTAGCCCCAGCCAGATGTGCCAGCGGCGAGGCACTGCTGCCCGCCGGGAACACGGCAAGACAGGGGAAAACCCGGGAAATGAGAGACGCAAAACTGTGATGAGGCAGAGGGTATCTAAAGGGCAAGGGAAGGATGCAATTTTGGCTCCAGAGAGAGTCAGGTTTGCTAGCCTGACCGCAAGTGTACACAGAGCCCATGAGAGGGTGAGAGCATGACTGAGTTCTTTGCTTGCAGCAAAAATAGTAATGGTGAAAAAAATGGGAAAGAGCCAGGCAGACACAAAAGAGAAGAAAGCTGGGGAAGAAAGGAAAAGAACATGAAAACACTATCCTTGAAACCAAGGCAGACACGCTAGCCATATTAATTTCCAGTGCAAATGTCCTTCCTCCACTGCAGCTCAATGAAGTATCTGACCACAGTCAAGTTTAAATTGTGGTTTTTTTAATAATAGTAATAACAAAAAAGCCAGTATCAAGAAATAAAAGTCAAAGGCTTAGCTTAGTTCTACAGGAGGAACATAAGGAGAAGCTTTGCATGGAGGTGAATGTGTTCTTCTCTGTCTAAGGAAGAGATTTGTGGGTGGTTTCAATCAGTTTCAGTGATGGAGCTGATAATCGTAAAAAACAATCTCTTCTGTTACGTTCTACAGTTATTTTTTAGCCACAGCTATCAATCACTGCTTTGCTAAGAAGGCAATTGCCAGTATCTCTGCTCTGTAGAAGTAGCACAGAGATGGGAAACAACTTGACCGTAGGCAACCAGTACCAGTAAGAACACCCATCAACAGGGTCCCAGCCTGGCCCATGCCACCTCTGTCTCCCCTCTGTGAGGGCTGGGGGGAGCTTTGGTCTTGATCTGCAGGCATGACAGTCAGAAAAAGTCCTGCACCTTGTTCAAAACCACAGGGTAGATTCCCATTTGCCTTGATTGCTGTCTGGCCGAAGGAAAGTGGTCATTTCTGTGCCAGCTAGCTGAAGCATATTATGGGTATCTATACTGGAAACATGCACTGGAATAACTAACTGCATGGGTAAATGTCAGATTTTTTGGCTTGGTTATAGTCATTCAGGGTATAACTGGGAGGCAGCATTTTATGCTTTGGACAATGATATCTAAAGTCTGTAGACAGAAATTAAATCTACACATAATACCAGCAACAGCAATAACTGGAAATTAGGAAGATGTTTCCCACACTTGTAAAAACATAACCTCTACAAATTCTCTTGTACCTTCCCCTGCAGCATCTGGTGCTGGCCACTCTTTGACACAAGATGCTGGACTAGATTGGACTCGGGTGCAGTCCAGCCTGCAAATGTCTGTGTTCCTAAATAAGTTGTGAAGTATTCTCACATTCTGCTTCTCAGTCTGTATAGAAAAGCCCAAATAAAGCATAATTTTCTCCTTCAAGAAATCTCACATTACATACTTTCTCATATTCTGAAGCAAAATTCCTTTCAAAGCTCTCTTCAAAGCACTTGTACTCCTGACAATGGTTTTGTAATGTGCTTATCAAGGCTTCGCTTTCCCAGCGGAGAGCCACAGTTAATTACTACAGTCACAGAGTGTTTGCAGCGGCAGTTCTTAAACACCCTGCTGTCCTCAAAGGTGTCCGGGTGGTTCATTCTTGAAATGACCGCCTAAAATAGTGGAGTGGGTAGAGGTGCTTCAGTTGATTTGCACATTTTAGTATGGGATCATTTATCACATTTCCTTCTTCAAATTTGCAACTCTTAAACCAGAAACACAGAAACAGGAGACAAAACCACAGCTTTTGAATCTGAATTCCATCATCCAATGGAAAAATGTTTCTTTTTGTGCTACAAATGGAGGACAGATGAAGAAAAGATACTTCTTTAGAAACCAGAGGGGCTGGATTGGTGCATGGATGAAACCGTTCATTTTCATTATCTCTTTAAATTCAGATCAGTGTTCTTTTAATACACTTTTGGCAATTACAAAAGGGATCTTGTCTTTTATTACATGCATGTAGCTTGCTTCACAGAAGGGAAAAGTCTACGTTCCTTGACTGGCACTGTTTTAAACAAACTACGTAACAAATAATCAGCATGCACGCTTCATTGTGGAAAAATACACTGTCCCAGGGCTCCGGCAGGCAGAATCCAGGATCTGGACCACAACATCTAAAGAGCTAATGGAACAGATGTGGCCAGTTATCTTTGCGGGTCAGGCACAGATCTGCTGCCCTATAAAAGAAGCTGGTAGATAATGGATCCAACCTTGCAGACAGTAGTGATCAGCCTGAGCTTTCAGATAGTTCTGTGGGAACAATGAGAGAAAAATCAAGTCCACATAACCAATAGTCTTTAACAGAAAAAACTTTAAGGGGATTCTTAGGCTGTGGATTTCCAGAAGCTGGGAATGTTATTAGGAAAAAAAAAAAATCACTAAACTTTCGCCTGTTCTTGTATCTTGTGTGCTTCCATGCCATTTAAGGAATTATGTAACACACAAAGGAAGAGGACAAAGAAAAAACAACCAAGCCTCTAAATCCATATAACAAGACAGAGCAGAGAAAGCAATCAGCCGGATTCATCATCTTCAGTTCATCCAATTTACACCTGCTGTAGAGATGACCCTTGTAGGAAGAGAAATACCTGGCAGCTATTGTTCAGACACATTAGGTATCACATTCCCTCCCCACGGACCACCAGTAGCCAATACATTGATTTTACAATCAGTCCAACAGCAACATCTTTAACACCGTGCTGGATTATTGCTCTGGCTCTGATTCAGGGAACATTTCCTCTAGCTCTTGTGTTTTCCTTGGCGATCTCTCCATCTAAGCACTGACCAAGCTCAACCTGCTTTGGCTTTTGAAATATGACAAGGTAATAAATCACCACTCTGGGGTGAGCGGGGCGGCTGATACCACCCTCCAGAGAGAAGACCTTGTCTCAGGTGTTGGTAGCCTGTCTCCTGCCCTGCCACCCTTCAGGCCGGAGGCAATGGAGCGGTAAAGCCCGGCATTCGAAGCTGCAGACAAGCCCCATGAAAGAGTGCCCGTGTCCAAAGATGCTACAGCGGGTACCCCTGCTGCCCACCCCGGCAGGCCTTCCTCCCTCCCCCGTAACCCAATACACCCTGCGCTCCTCGGACCGTTACGCTCTTGTCGAGAAAGAGCAAACTTTGGAGATATGGTGCCAAGCACCGGAGGAGTCGTTGCGTGGCTTTCAGGTGAGTTTAGGGGATTTTTATCCAGCAGAGAAGAAGTACCAGACGGCGGAGCTCTGCCCCATAGCCGCTTCGCAGCCAGGCTCTTCACAGCAAGGCTGGGGACTCGGTCTCCAGCTGGCAGACCCCCCCTTGGCAGACCAGCCCCCTGCCGAAAAGAGGAAACCTCCTCCAGGCACCTGCAGCCAGCGTACAGCTGCTGCAACGGTTTCGAGGGAAATCTGGCCCTCTGCTGCCAGCAGCAATTTATGTGCATTTGCAGGTGTGACACATTTGCTTCACATGACCTCTGGGAAGGCAAAAGCGTTGCCTTGAAAGTGTGTCAGTGATACCACTTAGCACTTACATTTTCTACTTCAAAGTGTTCTACCACCATTAATGAACTGAGCTTAAAAATAAGAGCTGGAAACACCATAATAACATGAAAATATTGCCCTGGAACAAGTATATAAGCAAGAAGGCAAGAAAGCCATTATAAAATGAGGACTTTTTTTTTTTTTTTTCCTTTAATGAGCTGGCTTTGCCCAATCTGTTTTAAATGTAGCTGAAACCCTACAGCCATTTCTTGATAGTACTGTGCTGTGGAATATAGCAACTAGAGATGTAAAATTTCGGTTCCTGTGACCCTGGTGGCCTGGGAGAATTGAGTAATCAGTTTAGGAAGATCTTAAATTACTTCACTTATCACTCCAGACTATTTTTTGTGATATATGTAAATGTATGGTACGGAGTCCCTCACAGAAGGATGCAGCTCCTGTTACAAAGCTCTGGGACTGAGGGACTCAGCTGAGATTTGACCAGGAGCTGTAGACAGTCAGAGGTGCAATTTTCTTTTCAAGGCATCATCAGGACACATGTAACTGTGAATAGATCAGATAGGTTTGAACAAAGCAAGCAAAATTGCCAAATCCAGGCATCTCTCAAGTTAGTCTCCCATTGCTTTTAATAGGGTTAAGATTTTGCCTGCTGGACTGAATTCCCAGCTCTGCACTGAATTTACTGTAGTAGAAATCCCTTAATCTCTCTGTGCTCCCTTCTCTCTGTGCTCTTTCCTATCTCTTCATCTACGGATAAGGATGATACTAATGTCTGCCTCCATGGGTGTTATGAGAACTCATTAACTGAGCTTTCAGGGAAACTTCAGCAGCAAAGGCAAATTTCTCATCTGGAGATGAAACACATACACACACACACACACATATAGATATTTGTGTGTATAAAGTTACATACATATATACATATGTAAGCTATACCTCTCACCTGCCAGACCTTTCTTAACGTCAAGGCTCTTCTTCCCTTTGCCTTGTCTTGCTGTTACAATCCCGCTATTTTTAAATGCTGGGCTTTATTCCAAGTCAGTGTGGGAATGTCAGGCAGGTAGTTGTTAAAAAAAAAGAAAAGCCTTTGCCTTCTCTTTTTTTAATAGCATTTTTGTTCTGTAACCATTGTTCCTGCCAGTCAGAAAAGCTGCTTGGTTTTTAATGAAAAATCCTAACACCAACAAATTGCAACCCTCCCTTTCAACACAGACATGCCCTTTGAATTTAATTATGCCTCAGGCGATACATTATAACAGGCATGTGATAAGTGACACCAAAGTCTTAGAACAAACACATCAACTATCCCCCAGTGGGCAAAAATAGCTCAGTACCTGATTGCTTGTTTTGGTACCAATTCACTCGGGGCCAAAGTCGACTTTATTTACCCTGTCTAGGCTGAGGGGTGGCAGCTTGGCCCCACCGATGCCAGGACCCTTTATAGCCACCGAGGATCCGCTCCCTGTGCACCCCTCGATCCCTGGCTCTGGCATGAGGGGCTGGCTGCAGGAAAACATTAATCCTGCGGAAGGGGTGGAGGACCCCGCTCTGGAGCAGGGACATTCCTGGTGAGGTGATTCAGAGCACCCAGTGGGAGTCGAGAGGAGCCCAGGGCAAAGGAAGCGGAGGAGTTTGGGAGGTTTCCTTTCCTCCCAGAATAATTTCTCACAAGCTGTGTCAACTATCTGCAGTTAAACAAATACTTGAAATATCAACATTTCCCATTTGGAGGGAGAGGCAGCACCAGTTACCTTCGGTTTTGTTGTCTTGGGAGCTGCCACAGCCAGTGAGAGAAGACTGCCTGGGATTTTTTCTGTACGTTCGCAGCAGAAAATTTCCTTTGAAAACAAACACCCACAGCCCTGCCTGTAATGCAACACCAGGGTCAAACTCTGTCCTTTGCATCCTTCTGCATCCTAACATGGGATAATGCAATG
This sequence comes from Aviceda cuculoides, assembly GCA_035590195.1. NCBI lineage: Eukaryota > Metazoa > Chordata > Aves > Accipitriformes > Accipitridae > Aviceda > Aviceda cuculoides. The sequence continues at coordinate 8,409,704 of JAVJGG010000005.1, read as the reverse complement.
CCCCTGTGTTGTTTAGACCCTCTGTGATGGCCAGGAACTCCCAAGCAGAAGCAGATCTATGTTTGCCACCTCTTTGGCAATGCTGGGGGTGCACAGTGGTTGGGTCTGCTTATTATCAGGATGCAAAGTATTCATAAGTATGGGGAGACAACAGTTGCAAATGCCTCCTGACTGCTGGTGGGCAAATATCAAGACAAATTCCATCTAACCTCAAAAGCCGTATGGCTATAAACACGAAATGAAGTAATTGCGATCCTGCCAGCAAGATTCATTCTTTCAAAGCAGCTGCATTTGACCTGGTGTCTGTCTTTCGTTCCCTTTCTCTTCTGTACAGGTGCCTTGGCTTACTGACATTTTAAGAGAGGCAATTTTTTTAATTGTATATCAGATACAGCTGCTCTGGGTCTGAAGACCCTTGTTCGTGTCAGGGAACTGGTTCCCTGCAGGAGTGCAGATCTCTCATCAGCTTCTGCAACACCTGTTTTCACTGAAGTCTTAAAGATGAAAGACAGAGAGTGCTTTACAGAAGAGAGAGCTGGGATGCACAATCAAGTTGTTGCGGGTTAATGTATTTCTGTGCAGCAGCTGAGCCACACCAGCCAGCTGGGTTCACACCTTCAGCTTGCCGTAAATGCAGGATTTAAACTACATTTTACCATGGCTTGAGAATTTGTCTGGTCAGATATTCACAATAAATTATTCACTTTCTTGATCACAATAACTCCATCGCGTAACTGAGTCCTCCAGATGCCTCAATGTTTAACTCTTGATTTCATCACTAACTTGCCCTGCAACTATGGCTCGTATCACCTCCTTAGATTTAAAACTTCAGGTGTAAAATGGCTATAACAGGAGTGCTTACTCAAAAAGGTATTGCAAGGACAAATACAATAAAGCCTGTGAAGTGTTGAGATATCCTGAATACCTCAGCTGGCCTGAGGGACATTTTACACACACCGTTCCACTAAGAGGAATCGGAACAGCAGTGCTTTGCTTTTAGTCATTCGCAGTGCTCCTCGCTATTTATACAGCTGTGGAGCTGACAAATGATTTAGAGTCTTGTCTTTTGCTGCAGTAAATAGAAACCAACAGGGCTGCACTGCTCTGCAGGAACTGAGAAGCTGGACCTCTGTGTTGCATGTTTTAATGCAAACCTGCAAGTCACAGCGCTTGTATCAAAATATTTCCAAGGGTGTCTCCTTTGAAAGATGAAACTTTAGGAGCTGCTGTCATATATCCTGCATAAACAATGTGAAGGATAAGATCAAACATTTGGAAAGTGTGCAAGTACACCAAAGGGAAATATGGTGATTTACTGAGCTTTAACCAGTTCGATATAATTCTATGGATTTTACACCTAAAGGACTCGGATTGCTGTAACCGTTACCTGTGAATAAAGCTTGCTTCTGGCAAGTGATAATTAATTCTTAAATCTTGGAAGCTTCTGAGTTTCAGAGACCCCTGAGCACATTTGTATGAAGATTAGACATTGTTTCTTTTCTCCTTTTTTCTTTGAAGTCTTTTCTTCAAAGATTGCAGCTCACCGTTCAGACTGCACAAACCCTCTCCTGACAGAGACCGCTTTTCTCTGTGCTCACGGAGGCTTCGGGTCTGACTCTGCGCTCCCTTACTCCGCTCTGCACCCCACCGAAGTGCAGAGAGAGACGTCAGCATCACATCGCTGCGAGAGGGGAGGAGAATCAAACCCTTTGCCAAATACGTCAAGTGAATTGCTCACCCCCTGTGGGGAAAATTTACCACATAACAACGCGGTAATTGATATTGATGGTGCATGTTGTTCGCATTTCATTTTTTTAGACACTTGTTTTCGAGGTTGTGAGAAGCCAGGTTACAGTGATCAAAGGTCGAAGTCTTAAGTTCCCTGTAAAACAACTTCCCCGGGGCTATGCCTCATGTGGGAAGAAATTAGTGGTGAGATTTATACAAGGCACGTACCTAAGCTAAAAAAGGCCAAAGATGCTAAATTACAAGAGTGAGATTTTCTTCTTATTTACATCCCTATGAATTGTAAGTAACTGCTCTAATCCTGAAGAAATTACCTCCTCCCCGTTTTTAGTTAGAGTAGGAAGTGTTTGGTCCATAGCAAATGCAGCCAAACTCTTATGTTCACACCTTAGATGAACTTCTTATTTCTTTCTCCTCAAGATGTGCTCTTCTTGATCTTGTCATGAAAAAATATTTTGCAACTTCTTTTCTAATGAAAAAAAACAACAACTGTGCAGTCAAGAAGAAGTGTTTGGAAGTTGTTTTTTTTCTATTTCGGGCAACTGCTTTCTGTCAGCTTATCATAGGGGAGGGGAAAGGAAGCAAAAGGGAAAGGGAAAGGATTCATATAGTCCAGGAATTCATCTTTTTACAGCTTGGGATAAATGACCCCCATTAGTGAGAAACTAGAAAACCAGGGTACCACCTTTATGATTCAGAAACCATAAGGTTGGTTCAGTTATACATATAGCTGCGCTCCACGGTCTTGGTGTTAAAGAGTACACATCTTCAGATATTCCTACTGCTGCCAGTACTCTCAGCTGTCCTCCTTCAGTGACAACTTACCCCCCAAAACTTGTGTGAGGAAGCCACTGCTGAGGTGAATAAGGTTGCAACATACAGATGAATTCTTGATAGATTAAGTTTCTGCTCAATGTAATCACAGTAATGACCCAAGACATTGGGTAAGAGCAAACAATATTCTACAGTCTGGCCAAAATTGATACCTTTCTATTTGGCAGTAACACAGTTTTAGCTAAATCACTGCAAGCCACTGCAGAAGCCTTCACACTGAAAATACGTGGCTGTATGTTCAGCGATGAAAGTGATACTTAATTCACACCGTGTCTTGCTCATTAGCAGATATTTTTTAAAAAAAGGTTATCATTAAACCTTTGTTAGACATGAGAAAACAGAAGTACCAGAAAAGTGAAGTGTCTTGCTCAAGACATCAGGGCCAGTGACAGAATCAGGAATGGATCCTGGAGCACTCGCACATCCCATCTTCAAACCATCCTTTATGTTACATTGCTTCCCAATTTAGTGTCCTAACTGGCCTATACATACTCAGTCCTTCCAAGCACTCTTGAGAGTTTGCTCCCATGTCATTCCGTAGTGCCCAGCCTGGTGAAGGAAACGCTTCTAACTCTCATTACGAGCCTTTTTTTTTTTTCCCAAACCTGAATACACAGACCTGAAATTTTGGACCACTTCTTGAAATTGGCACTGCAGGTCCCATATGCCTCCATCACCCACCCTGAGCATGCAGAAGCGCTGCCCCGTGGTGGCCCAACATGCCAGACACGCAAGTGCAACTGCACCAGGAGACTTCTCTCCAGGGGCCACAGGCCAGATGACAAAGAGCCAGGAGAGGAGGTTTGTAGCTGAATATCTTTGCCCAAGGGAAAGGAGGCCAAAGAACACAAAATGTCGGCAGAGGGCATGTTGCCCTTGATTGAGTGAAGAAGGGCCTCCGCTGGCTGGAAACCCAGAATTAACAACAACAACAACAAGAAAATTAGTAAGGCTTGCCAGCTGGGGAGAGACATCTGGCTAGTGATCAGAGGGGCCTGTGAGTCAATTAATCCATCTCCGAGCTGGATTAGCACATTGAAACATGCTTCCCTTCACTGCTGCATAGGGACCTGTTGAATGAGCTGTAAAGATGAATGGAACTAAAGAAATTTCATTTAGATGAAGAAAAATGGCTCTGAAGTAGTGGGTGGGTGGTTTTTACATGCCTTATGTGCTGAAAGGATTAAGCACAACTCAGAGAATTTAGGGCATGAAGCAGCCATTTGGATACAGAAGCTCTTGAATTTAAGATCTGATGGATTTAAAATTTGTATCTATATACCTGCTTATTTATTTCTTGTGCTTATAGTATACCCAGGACAAAAGATACTGCAAACACAGATTAGGGTAAATAACTCTTTCAGTCCATTCTTCCCTAGCTGTGTTATATCAAGTTACTGTGTGGGTCTGCACAGAAGCTATTCCTGGGCTCTTTTGCTGTTATATGGAATGGCAGGACTGTTGCTCAAGGACATCATCCTGCATTTAGCTCTGGAGAGACTGAGTCTCAGTCTCCACCTTCTCTGTCATTGCAGATCAATGGGACATGGTCTCCCTAGATACTTCTCAGATCATCAGAGATCGGACTTGAAGGGACCTCTTTGGTCACTGAGTTCAGCTCCTGCTGTCATGTGCCATCAGGTCATATATTCCCTTCTATGGATTTCTTAAGCTCCCTCTTCAATTTTGTTTTTTTGGCTTTTACTCCTGCTGTTGGAAGGCTTTTCCAAAACTTCATTCCTTTGCTGTTTAGAAACATCTTCATAATTTCCAATGGCCGTTTATTCAGGACCAGGTTATCGTCATTTGTTCTCATGCCAGAAATGTCTTTTATCTCCTCCCTCCTGAGTACTCAGCCCCCTGAGGTGTCTACGGATAGCTATCAAAAACTTCAGTTTTCCTTTTACTCAGCTAAATAAGTGAAGCCACATTGCTTTCCTCCCTTAAAAGAGGCTCACCTCTCCCCTGGTTATTATAGTAGTCTTTTTCTGCACCTATTCCTATTTCTGTTATTATTTTCTCAATAATATGTGGATTATACAAAAGTTTTAAATGGTATCCTGTGCAATGGCACCAACACTACCTTGCATCTACAGAAAATACCCTTTCTGCCTATACCCTGGAAGTTGTATTCACTGCTTGTGTGTATGATTCCTCTGTTGTTTTCAGCAAAGGAGATTTCAGCATTAGGAAAGTATGAGGAATTACTGTTAGCACCTGGAAGCTTATACTGGAGACCTCTTAGGAAAAGACACACAAGTTTCCTCATCCACAAGAGGATGCCCAGGAACAATCTTGATGCAGCTATTAGCAAAGCAAATTCAGTGCTAGGATGCATCAGGCAAGACTTCTCTAGCAGAAGTAGTGAGGACTGTCTTTGTGTATTACTATTAAGCTAAACAGTGCCAGTGAAAACTCCTAGATAATATAATCTGAGTGCTCACACTGAGAAATTGCTTGAATGATCCCTGGCATAGTTCTGACCTGAGTCATGGAGTTCTTTTGGGACAAGACTGTGTCCCAAATACTTCCTAGACATGGCTTGGGACTTAGCACATAGTGGGGACCATTCACCATATACATTTTCAATGTGGGCACCCTGTTTTAGAGGCTGAGAGAGGTTAGCTGTATGGGTGTGCACCACTGTGGGCCTAATGGTCTCATTGCCTGAGAATGGTCCCACGTAAATTTAATTTATGAGACTAGACATAGATATTGACACTAGTGTCTAGCTCCTCATCTGAAGGACTGTGCACAGTTCTGATAATCTGTATTCATGACAGAGGTGCTCAAAGGTTGCAACCACAGCTCTTAAAAAGTGACAGAAACCAGAATATGATCATCCATATCACTTAATTGCTAACACAGTCCCTGGCCCTTGAGTTTTGACCAAGATAACTCTCCCAAGACAACTCCTGGGAAGAGGCTGGAGACTGTCTCAGCCCCAGCAGCGTTTACAACAGACTCCTGGGATGTGACCATCCAGTTCTGGAGTGCCGGACATTTTAGCTGTAAGGGTAGAGCATAGCTGTGCCAGATGGTATCCAGACCAGAGAGTGGTCCATGCCCCATCCTATTTGCTAAGATAATTGCAGCAAAACTGGATCAGATGTAGTGAAGGGCTATTTGTGTGATCAAGAGAACGCAGAATTAACTCTATGAGAGCAGCTAAAACAGATTTTCATGCTTTTGAAAAATCCCCTTTATACTCAAAGAGAGTTTTATGTACAGAAACTGTCCACAGCTCCTGGGAATTTGGACCTCAATTCCTTTAACTGGAGCATCCCAAATGATTTCAGCTGTCACATGTCATGTCTGAGAGACAGTGAGCTTTGACACAATATGTACCTTCAAATGGATGCAGCTCTTCTCTGGGAGGCAATGACAATTGCTGAGCATGATTTCCTTCCCAATAAATATGAAAACTCCACAGGCAGCAGTCAAAAGAAATTTACTCTCCTTTAAGACATTTCATATGAATCCCCTTCTTTCCTCTGTCCTCCTGCTATCTGTCTCCTCTCTCAAGGAAAGTGCCAAAGTGGATAAATTCAGGGCTTATGGCTCTGGAAAACAAAGGAGCCTAGTGTAATGAAAGCCCAAGACCATGAACATCTGTATGTAACTAGGGTTGTATCAGGTTTGCAGATATCTAGTCCCTATTCCTACTGCGTCACTCAGTGTCCACTGCCAGCTGTTGGCTGTTATCCAACACAGACGGTCCCAGAGATAAAGAGGGAAGGACTCCCTCTTGGCATGCATATTAAACTGACTGCAGTGAGTGTTCTGCCTTGTTAGGACTCCTAGTTACACTTACACAATGCTTAAACTACAATATTTGTCACAAATCCAGGTATCTATCTCATCTGAGGAACCAGGGAGGGGATGAGAAGCACTTATCTACCTTTTTCTTTAAGTGCAAAGGAAAGGCTCAAACCTGGGCGCCAGTCTGGGACATGTTCAGACCAGGGGTTCAACAACACAAATTCCTCTTTGTCTGGGGACCACCATGAGTTCCTCCTCCTCTGATGGTGTCTGAGACGAAGCGAGTGAAGTAGAGGCAAGCTTTTTGGTGAGGAGAGAATACCTGCAGAGTGGGATAAATGCCATGGACTACAAGGACGCAGGAGCACCTCCATCCACTTCCCTACAGCTCTGAGGAAGGCATCTCAGGACTAACCCAGCCGGCATCTTGTCCCACCCCACCAGCTGCAGGCCCCCCCTGCTCAGTCTGCCACCAGTCTCCCTTCTCTTCCAGGGGTCTCGAGTTTTGCTCTGTGCCTGTGCGGTGACGCATTGAGCACTGTGAATCGAGAGCCATTGGCTTAGGACTTTTGTTACAGGTGCTTCCCAGACATGTTTATCCACTCAATTCCTCCCCCCCAACCCCGATTAACAGACAAATGCTGCTACAGTTTTGAGATATCTATATACTCCTCGATTCATGCATTTCACAGTCATGTTCTAAGCAATCTTCTAAAACCTTTTGATCCATAAATCAAAAAGTAATCCAATGAAACAAGTGAACAAAAATAGGTATGTATGCTTGAAAATAAGAATATTAATATGAAATTCAGGTTGATATAATAGAAGAAAATCTGAATTTATGGACTTTATAAATATACCCAAACTTACTCTCACAGCCCATCAGAGTGATGAAAGGACTCCAGCTTCTCTCATACCACCAGTGGGGAATATGGGACTTACAGGGATGCAGTAATGTGCCTACAGTCACACCTGACACAGACCTGTGAATTCAGCTGAGATTTCCTGATCATCAGCTCATAAGTTAATCATGATGAGAGAAAAGAGTCAATTAGGACAGCTCTAGGAGTATGAAATAGCTCTAAATATCCCTTTATAGCCATTAGGCCATGTTCCTTCAACATGGCACAGCAAAAGACACAGGGAAAGGGCCAAGGAAAGACAAGCCTTGTCAAAATGATTGTCACCCATCTAATCTCTGTCAACTGTAATCTTATAGGTGTTTGCTGCCAGCAAACACAAGCTACCAGCAGTGGCCATCTCAGAAACGAGCAGTCCTTCATTCAAGAAAGAAAAGCAAATGGGTGTATTAAACCTACCTGCCAACTGCCCTGACCTTACACTTGTGTATAAGGGAGCCTGTGTATTATAAAAAGAAAGTGTTGTTTAAAGAGAGATTATTAGCTTGTTTAAGAGCATGTCCAACAGAAACTCTGGGAATAATAAGGAAGTGTTTAAAGTAGATTGCCTGCCTCATTCAGATGTGTCAAGGAGCTGATCCAAAGACACCCAGGAACTTTAAAAGGCACTGGAGCAGGCACATCAGTTTCTAGTACTAATAGGAGCCGAGCTGTTAGCGCTTTTGCATGACATCCTGTAAGAAAAAGCACTGGCATTTGGCTTACTCAGGAGAGATTTCACCATCTGTTATTGTAGAGATCCAATAATGATACAAAAAACAAATAAGTGAAAAACTCTAACACTCTGTCACCATTTCAAATTTAGTGAGGTCTTAAAATATTCCTGCACAGGTAGAGGATTTTGCTGGAGGAGAATCAACACAGCAACGGGCTCAATTACATCTGAGTTTCCTGTGTAAGATCTGTCAAGCAACTCCTATCACCACGTCTGTAAGTGAGTGTGAGTAATGGGTTTTATTTAAATTCATGTGGTATTTACTACCTACACCCAGACAGATAATGGACAGATAGCAGAACAATGATCAGCAAGCGGCTACCACTTAATTCTTGTTTTATTCCGCAGCTTGCCTGCCTTCATCTGTCTTCCCTTCTGAAGAAGTAAGCACGCTCCTTCTGTCTCAGATGGAGATGCAATGGCCTATTATGAATTCATTGCAAGTTTTCCATTTTCCATCCAAAATCATGACAGTGATAAAAAATAAAATCCCACAGTATTTGTTTCCAAAATCATTCAGCTCCATGCATATATGTTTAGCTTTCTGCAATTGGATTTCTCATCCCCTAAAAGACAGTCAACAACTGAACTTTCTAAGTAGCAAATATAACATTTAAGGAGTCTATTTGCCTTACCAAAACCAATAGGTACTAAGTATGGTGGCAAAGGCAGTGCATCCTAAGAGATATCGAAATAATCTGTTGACTTGCTGCAGTTCTATTGATTTCAGAAACACAAAGAGAATATGCTGAACAGGAGGAAAAAGAACATTAAGTAGCATCACGTGAATGCGGTAGTAAAACATCCTACATACTCTCATCAGTGTCAGCTTCCTGCAGGAAGAAAATATGTGTTCAGCCCTGAAAACTACCTCCTTTCAATACGAGTATTGGTACGCATTCATTTGCTCTAGCTATCTGAATTCCTTGGGGTTTAGTGAAGCTGTCAAAACCTTGCAAGTGCGAATGCTGTTGTGTAAGTAAAATTAATGACTCCTTTTCTGCTTCCCATATTTTAAAGCTTTAAATGAGTCTTATTGCTGGGGGAAAGGGGAGGAGGAGCAGAGGGGCTGTCAAAATGGAATTGTAAATCTTTTGGTGCTTAAAATCTTAGACCTGATTGACCTCATGACGGTGCTTCAGACCGGCATTTATCTTGGTGTTGTAAAGCAAGCAAACTATCTTTACCCAGGCATGAATCCCACTTCGCAATCTGTTGTAACTAACTAGGGTATGAGGCTCAAGTGGAATGCTCCAGTCAAGCAAGTAAACATCAAAAAACAAACAAAAGCATTTGTATTTGTGGAAGTATTGAATGTATTTATAGTATGACCTTTGAGTGTGTGTAAGTGTTGGAGTAAGGGCACAGTAATGTGAACACACATATAAGTCAATTATTAAATAAAATTGAAATATATGAATAACTAATATCAATAATAAGTAGGGCTTACCAGAAGGGTGTGTGCTGACCTTTTAGTTGATGCTTGTCATGCTATGGGGTCACAGACTAATGGTTGTTTGGGGAGAGGGCTTCCTCGGTGTCCGGATCCCCCAGCACGTTGTGGGCTGCACCCTGAGCTATAGGCTGGCTATTTCAGTACAGTGAGGAGGACTTCCCAGCAACATCCTTCTTATGGCTGCAAGATGAAGGCTGGCTTCAGGAAGCAGTGTCCGCCTGCCAAGCACCGCTGCCTACATGCTGTCCATCTATGCCAGTGGCTCTATCCCGGGGTAATTTGGATTCAAATCAATAGAGGTTATTGACACTCTCATATTTCAGTTGGCCACCCTACGCTCCCCCACAGTCATTAGAAAGGCTCTCCAGAAAGCACTTTGGAGCAGGAGCCAGACCCAGGTGCTCTGAAAATCCCGTGGGATTTTCCTAAGGAACTTGCATGTGCCCAGAAAGAAGAGGGAGCCCTGAGAAGATGGTTAGGTTTTGACTTTTTCTCTACATGCTAGCAGCAAAGATGACCCCACATGCCTTATTTAATTGTTCTTCCTTCAATCCATTCAGAGGATGCAGGTGATGTAATTCTCTGGAAAGTATCTCCTCTTCTACCAGAGCGTGTGTTCTTAGTTCTTGCTCAACCTACCAATACACCCTCTCATAACCACGAAAAAAAATCTTTCCTTGGAAGATACGTCACAACATTGAAGTTTGGTCTGAGGCACATTGCCAGTGGAATGAAATCTGGCTGAAGCCTGGAAAAGATGGGATTAATGTTGCTATCCAATGGGGCCAAATTTCTCCTGCCACCAGAGGCATACCTAATTTACCTCCATGCGAAAAAGAACACAGTGTACTCACTGACTAGACTACCATTCACTGGAGGAGCGTATAGCACATTACAAACATTAATTCTTAGGACGCAACTGCAAGGTCAGAAAGTAATATTATCCCTATTTTATATTGGCACAAAGAGGTGAGCCAAAGACAGAGATGAGACTGGAACCAAGTTTCAGTGCACTGTTTTGCTTACTAGACTGGAGCCCTTCCAACAAATGGAAGGGGATTTTGTATATTATGTTGTGAGCCCAAAGCCAATAAAAAAAATCCTATGGGTTTTAATGAGTTGACTGCAGGAAATAAAGGGTGTACCTGAGTTTTCCTAAGAGATTTGGGGAAGTGAGTGTTTACATTAGATATTGTCATAAAGTCAAAAAGTGCTGAAGGACACCTTCATAGAAAACGCCAGGATTTTCTCTTTCCTGTAAACAAAAAAATGAATATTCAGGGCACTTTGAGTGGTTCTGGTCTAATGTTGTACAACCCTTTTTTCTTGGTTCTGCTACTGGCTATGCAGTCACTTCCCCATTGAAATTCATCACCTTTCTGGAAAAATAGCTTTGTAAAGGGTTAGTGCCATGGCCACAGTGCTCTAATTTAAGTGAGGCAATATTTGTAAAGAGAAATGGGATTTCAGTTAAGTGTTTGAGGTGAAATAAATAAACTTGGGATAATGAAGACCTGAAAAAGAATTTTGGTACCCTAAATGGTGTCTACTTTTCGCAGCCGTATCAGTCTTATAACAGGAACCACTTCTTCCTGTGTATGGTCTGGGCTGTACTGAAGGCAATACCCCACTGCCTCTAGCTTCTTGTTCTCTTCATTGCTCTTAGAGACTGGTGATCTCTGAGAGTTAAATCCTAGCACTGGGAAAGAAGTGAGCTTTTCTTCTACCATTGATGCATGCCATAATTCGTTTTCTTCACAGCTTCTCATTGGTAAAATACAGGGATGGCATTTATCCCCAGTCATAAAGGGATTTGCATGTGGTGGAGAAGTACAAAATATTCTTGTTTATTAGTTCAGCTAGTGAAAAGCAGAGAGCTGTTTGCAACTCTATGAAAAAATATTTCTGAGTGTAAGGGTTACGTGTTCAAAACAGAGAAGTAACCAAAGGAAAATGAGGTGTGTTGCAGGTTTACTCCCCTGCTGCCTTGCTGAGCCATCCGGGATACCAACAGTCCCCAAGTGAAGGTCATGCCATTGCTTTAGACTCACAATATGAGCTGAAACACAGCTAATGCTCTCCTGTAATTGTTTCCTGAATGTTGAAAGCAGTCAGAAAGCCCACATGCAGGCATACATATATATGCTCATTGCTACTCTTAGGCTGATGGAAATTTTATAAATTGCTTACCCTGTCTGGAACTGTATTGCTTCCAACCAAATATCAGCACATTGATTTGAGCAGCAGATCTAGGAGTTTAAAATGGGTTCTCTGAAACAGCAGGCTTAATAGCTGAAAGCATCAAACCTCTGAGCCTCCATGCTGGCCAGCTGATGAGTTTTCAATTTCTTCTCCATGGCTCCTGAGATGCAATAACAAATTCATAAGTTAGTCCTGTTGACTTTTAAGTATCAATGGAGAAAGTTTACACCTTCTATCAGAAATGAAAATAATCAGTTGGTGTACTTATATGGACCTCTAATAGACATGTTAACATGGACCACATGCTCATTTTGCAGATCCATTTGTTCCTTTACTCAATATGTTTACAGCAAGGACCTACCCACACTTGCAGCAGTCACTCAGGGACACCAGCATGCATCTGGCAAAATTAATTAGTTCACTTGCATGTGTCAGGTAAGCTGCTGTCCCAGACAGTGAATGCAGGTGTGTCCATATACCTGAAGACAAGATCCAGCTCTACATCGCATGCAGATATCTATTAAAGATCTCCGACTTTCTTACTACACCTATTCAAATTCAATATACTTTTTATTAGATCCATCACATAAGAGAGTGAAGGAGGAAGGCAGTTAATTTTTCCATTTGAAAAATTATGGATCTTTGTATTACATTTCTATGCCTTCCCACATTACACTCATATTTAATTTAAGATCTTAAGTGGTTCTAAGTAAGGTCCTAAGATTCAATTTAAGTACAAAATATTCATTCAGGGTGAATTAATAATTCTGAATAGCTGGAACAAGAGAACATTAAGGCTTTAATGTTAACAATGGTCCATCCGGATCCACCAACGAGATAACCACGATGACACAGATGGAGTCTCTTTCAGCAGTACTTAATTTGGCCATTGCCTGGCACAGTGGTTTATTCCACATGATTACAGTCTTATTTCAAAACAGTTTGTTGGTACAAGAGAGCTCCTAGTTCAAGTCTATAATGCTCCTGACTCAATGAACCAGTGGAGCCAGTCAAAGTTCTCACGTTGACTCTAATGGGTGTTGATTCAGCTACTGACACAAAATCTTGAATTCAGCTTGAAAAATGTACACGTTTTCTCTCCGTGTAAGGAACCCTTTCAGTGGTGCCTGTTGCCAAATTTGTCAAACACTCACCATCATGTGAGTCTTGAGCCCTAGCTGAACGGAAATGTCGAGTATGGTCTGTTTGAGGCTCAGTTTAAGGTGAGCTGAGAGTGCGCTGAGGGTGAGAAAGTTTCAGCCAGGAATTGTGCAAGAGGTACAAATGGAGATGGAAGGACTGCTGCTTTCCCATTTAAAAAAATCTAGCAAGCTTTTCTTCAGAAAGCAATTGCAGTTGCTTATGCTTTGAAGCAGGACACTGAGAGTGAGCTCAGGAGTCATTTGGTGGAGGCTTTTGTTAAACCTCTGAGAACATCCTGAAGCTGGGCTGTTACCAGCCCTTCAACATAATCACCGCTTACACATACTCGGGAAAAACATCTTAAGAGACCAGTAGCTGAAGCCTTTAAAGAGTCTGTCTTTGCTGAAAACACTTGAGCCTCTCAGCATTTCTGATGCCATCCAGAATAATCCCACACAACAGAGAAAGAGGCTGCATTGCTTCACTCTGTCTGCTTGGGACCAGCTTGTCTATGCAAAGAATGACAAAATCACAGAAGCAAAACCAGAATTTTGCTGCAATTGCTGTTCTCAGCAGCCAGCCATAGTAGGGCTGACCACCAAAACAGTCTCTTCTCCATCTCCAGCACAGTCAGGTAGAATGAAAAAAAAAACAAAAAACACATGCCACTGAAATGCTAAGGGCGTCCAAAACATCTTGCAGTGTACAAATAACTTGGGAGAAAGAGGCTGCTAACATGAAGAGTGGGAAGGTTTGGAAGAGGAACACAAGGAGATTGCAACTGGGAACAAGGAGTTGGATACATTTGAGGGCTGCTGGAGGACTGAGCTGAACAGTAATCAATGAAGGGAAGAGTCCACAGACTGAAGAGACAGAACTTCTAGCACTTGCAGTCCTATCATAAAAAGCAAACTTCCTACATGCAAGCATCTTAACTATAGAGTACCAAGTTAACTCACCACATTCATGCTGGACTAACTGGGGCATGCTGTAGAGATAAGAGCATTTATCTGTCATGAATGCAAGCTTATAGACTGATATGTCATTTGATCTCTATGACTGTATTATGGATTTGCCATTAACTTTCAACTTTAGCCATGCTGACAGAATCAAAAAACATATTTATTACACTTGGTGGGTTTTAATCGACTTTGCATTTTCCTGTGAGTAATACTGGAACACAGATAATCTGCAAAAGACACTGACAATCTCCCAGTTTATTCTGCTTTATTAATATTTTTCCAAAAAACAAGCCGAAGAGCATATCATAGATGTATTCTCCTGTAAAAGCTTTACATAAGATTTGAAGGAAAATAAGCTAGCATTAGCTACAGAAAAGAGAAAGATGCAGTGCAAAAAAAAGTTTATCCTCTGGGCTTGATGAAGAAAACAGCTCAAAGCCAGAAAATCAATGTTTCCAGAATGAAACTGAAACACTATCCATAGAGAAAATGGATTTGCAAACTGTGTGTTCTTCCTATTTCATATGGTATTGCTCCTCCTTCACAGAGCAGGGCTTTTTTGTACTAAGGCACATAGGAGTATGATAGTAATGTGACAGAGGGACTGGTCTTTAGCTATACCAAAACCTAAGAGTGCATGAAGGGGAATCCATCTTATCTAGACATCTTTGTTGTAGATGTCTGCATGCGAGCTGACTTAATGTGGATTTCATCAATATAGTCAATAGAGTGTAGGGTGTGATTCAGCCTAAAACAGATGCCTCCATTTGGTAAAATGGATTGCATGCCAACCTCTTTTGGCTACGCTGACCTCATTGACTAAATGGGGAGTCTTAAGAGTTCACTCGATGCAGAAAACTCCATTGTCTGATTCCACAGGCCCTCTTTGCTGCCAGTGGACAGAAACAGATATGGCTGGGTGTAATTTATTTCATCCTATCCCAATGTCTAAAATATATTAGATGAATTACATCCTATAACTGACTAATTCTAGAAGTAAAACTGTGCTATTGGCTTACATAACAATAGGAGAGGTTTAAATGTTAGAGGTTGGGACACCTCAAGGATAGAGGAGTGCTGATAGCATGCTCTGGTCTTTTGAAGGCTGGTTTCCTAAGGAAATAAGGCTTATGCAATGACATTAACTGTCAATTCCAATAAAGTTTGAATGTCAGCCAGTTTCAACAAAAATGTACAAAATAAAGACCTCAAAGACATTAATTTGTTACAAGTTCCCTTTTGAGGAAAGGAAGGTGGCTGAGTAAAAGAATGGAGAACAAGATTAAAATCCCACTAAAAAAAAAGGCTGAAGAGTGAGCTCAGCCACAATAGCAGACACTGGAGAATCCTCCCTGGAGAAAGCCATGGGAAAACAGGGTTTCAATAAGCTCACTTGCTTGGATAGGCTATATCTCTGTTGTAACCTATCTTGCATCAGCTGGAAACCACCAGACAATGTATCTGCTTTGGAAAAAATAAAGTGCCCTGGCTTTATACAACGTCAGAAAGAAAACACACAAGCTGAGACTCAGGTGTCATCTGGGGATAGCCTGGGTTTGAGTGAAATCAGTGGAAGTTCAGCTTTACATTCAGTAAACCCCAATTTCACACCTTGCAGCCTTGTTTTAGAGAGGAAAGCTGCAGGTAGGCCACACCGAAAGCATTCAATAGCTTATCCAAGCCAGTGAGAAATCCTTAAGTCAGGATGACTGACTATCTCTAATACCTGTAAGTTCTGCATGAGAGACCTTCACAGTGCAGATGAAGGTGTCTTCTGCAGCCTACTAGGATGTACAGAAAACATGCAGCCTGTGATAAAGCACATGCAGGCTGTTACTCAAGTATTGTCTTCATTCCATATTGGAGAGATGCCATAGAATTCACCATTTTAAATATTGTCACCTACTTTCATAGGACTCCACCATCCTGCATGTATGTCTTTCACTCCTGTGTGTAATAGGAAAAGGCAGAGGATTTTTGTCACACTGATTTTGCCTTTTTGAGAAAAAGTGTGCCAGCACCCTCTGTGGCCAGGCAGCTGGGTCTGAGCTCTGAAGGGTGGGTATTTCACTACTTGTTGCCAAATTTAGTGTGATGGTCCTAAAAGAGGATAAGGTCATTTAATTTAAAACTCTGTGAACCGCAGCTCTTTTCTTCTGCAAACTGTCATGTAGCTTAAAGGTCTAGGATTTTGTCAAATCTACCATTCTTTCCTTGAAAATGAATTTTAAAGCTTTCCCTCAATTCCTTCCCATTTATGGGCTTGTTCTCCTTCCACAGTTCCCCTCTGCCCAGGTGCTACCAGTGAAACACCCAGAATTTGGCCCCAGGCTCAGCAATGGCCTGACCTGCCACTGAGCTACTGCTGGAACAGACACTTCCAGGTCTGCCATTCACTTCCTGATTTCTCTCCTTGCCAGAAGACACCTCCGCAGTCCATCACCTGCGATGTAGGGTCCTTCTCCTCCTAGAGCCGTGGGGCTGGCACAGGGGTAACACCACAGCCCGAGCCTCCTCACACAAGTTTGCTCCTCACACATCTGCACAGTGGGAAGAAGAGATGATCTGCAGAGATCGCTCTTCTCCATCATCTTCCTGCCCCGTGAAACAACCTGTGGATGTAGGAGAATATTGCCCTTGAGGGGAATGCAGCCCGGACCACAATCTGGCATGTACGATTCCTAACCTACTTTCTTTGCGTGCACCTGGTCTTGCGGTTTCTCAGCTCACATTTTTCAATCACCATTCATCAGAAGAATTTGGGGCAATTATCACAGAAAAACATTCACTGCATGCCGACTGTTGTGGGACGGTTCTGCTAGCGTTCCTGTGGTCGGTAGAAATGTTGGCAGACTTGGAGCTTCCCCCCAGTCAAAGCCAGAAAGTGCAAGCAAAGCGATGAAATCCTCACCTCCGGTTCAGTTTTTTTAACAAATACAAGTAGTGACTCTTGGCTGGTTCCTGAATTCTTTAATGGGATTATTATTCATTCATGCTGGCCTCAGTGAAATTTAGGATACAAGTATTAACCTTAAATTGCAATGAGAATTATAATAACAAGAAAGTTTGTTATTACAAGGCACACAGACCACAGAAAGAATATTCAGCCCTGGCCCTCCCAAAATAAATACGATCTAACTCCTTCTGGAGTGAGTGAGGAGTGCATCCCTAATGTGGACGGTACCTTCCAGGAAATAATAAACCTCTATACAAACAGCCATGCAAACAGTTTTAACTCTTCCTTGCCTGGCTCCAGTGAGGGAAGAAAGGAGCACAGTTAGGAGTTAGATTCAACCTGCTTAGCTTTAGGCTTCTGATTGAGGCAGTGAAGTTAGGGTTGTTTTCACACTAAGCTCCTGCTTTCCACAGTAGAGGCAACACCTGCAGAAAGTATTTCATCCCACCCAGGACAGGATTTGCCTTTTGGAGGTTCCTATCTCCATCCATTCGCTGTAAAGGAAACCAAACTAAGAAACCTCACTTTAGATGTCTAAAATTAGATATGAACATTTGTCTTTAGTGGACGACTTTGGAAGTTGTCTTACCTCTCCTAATTTTCATTCAGGCGTATTACCTTTCCACTATAAGAATGAGAGGACATCAGACAAAGCTAGAAGGAGGCAGGATCAAACAAGGAGGTGTATTTTTACCGTGGAAAAAAAAAAAAAAAAAAAAAAAAGGTGTTTTTCCTAGCTAAGCTCCAGAACCCCATTTCAAAGCTCTGAATGTCATTTGGTGGATGCTAACAGTTTCATGGGTTCAAAGGGAAAATGTATATATTTGTAGAAGATAAATCTGTTGCTGGTTAATAAATTCAAAGAAATCACATCTGGCATAGGAAGCCCCTGAGCCGTAAGTTGTTGGAGATTGGGAGTATGTTCATGGGAAGTAGCACAATGTACTTGTCCAATTTTTGCTCATTTTCATAGGCACCAGCTTTAACAACTGCTGGCCTCATGCAGTACAGCTGTCCATAATCCTTTTACAAATTAAGGTCCAGATTCTCTCTGCTAGTGCGCTTGTGTCTCCCCAGTGAAGTCAATAAAGAGACACCAGTTTCCACAAACCACGAAGCAATCTTAATTCAGTAAAGTCTCACAGCCCTGCGCTTTGTAAACAGTGACTATAAGGTATCGAGAGCTTCAATTGCTGTCCCACATCTTGCAGCAGTCCACAGGGCTAGAGCAAACCTGCAGTGTAGCTTACGCCCGGGGTAAATTCACAGCCTGCCTTTCCTAGGCAAGGAATTCCTTGGGAAGACCTGTGGTCTTCAAGCTTCCTAGTCCAGCGTGGATTTCTCTCCCATGAACTTTTCCAGTTACCCTGAGCCTATGCAGACATTTAGCACCCACACTAGCCAACCATAAGCGTTCAGCAGCTGTTGAGCCGTTCAGCAGTATCTTGGCAGAAGAATACCCTGCCTTCATCAGTTCTGAGCATGCAACCTGCTGCCTACCCCCCTGCTCCCTCCCTCCTGTAGCAGAGGAGGGAGTGAATGGTCACCACCCACACCCTGTCTATGTCCACCATGAAAATAAGATTATCAACAGAACAGCTCTTGCCAGGCAGCAATGAATGGTTCACATCTGCATGCCTGCCTTCTTGTCATTCTAGTTTTTACCCTAGACTAGGAAACCACCTCACTGATTTCCTCTTAGAAGTAGGTTTACTCTATTCATCCCCAGACTGCATCTTCTTGTAGCATTAACAGGATCCAAAACATATATAACCTCCACCTTTCCAAGAGTAAATCCACTCCTGGGATGCTTAGCTGCAAACAGAGCCTTTTCTTCTGTCCACAAGTGCCCTTGCTCTTCCAGCCTGTTTCAGGTCCTAGTAGGTTTCGCATCCTTGTGCACTAGTTGTCTTAATGGAGTTTGGGAAAGAATTTCTCAAGGACTTTTATGAAGAAGGAGCTTGGTTGCCAAAATGCCTCCCTTTTAATAGTTTTTACCAATTAGTGTGCTTCATCCAACGAGTAAAGAATGGACAGGGACACCTTCATCTTGCCTTATATAAGATGTGGCCGTATGAAAGAACAGATGAAAAAGTTCATATAGGTTCAGGAAGACATGAATCTCCTAAATTCACTACAAACTCTTAAGATTATTCGTGTTGGTCCTTCCTCTACTCTATCACCATGTCTGAGACTTGGTACCACGGGGCGACTCCTCGCAAGGAGAAGTGTCACGGACACACGGTGTGCTTTGTCCTGCGACTCAGACGGGTCCTTCATCCGCTGCCAGGCGTGCTGATGCAGAGCACTAGTACCGTTCAAGAGACTCTAAATAGGGCCTGTGTCTTTCCCTGTCTTCATTAGCAAGGAATTCCCACCACACTATCAGACCATGAAGTATTTTGGCAGAGGTATTGAGGACCAGACTGGGCGAGCTGCAAGTTCAGTTCTGTGGCTGATCAGATGGCTGAAATGCCATTTATTGTAAGCACAGAGAAGAATAAAGACAAAGCCAGCATTAGAGAAAGCTGTTTTCTGTGCCACGCTGAGCACAAGGTGCCAGACCACAGGTGGCTAGGTCCCTAGGGTGTCCTGAAGCAATCGGTGACTGGAGCCACAGCGGGCCATCAAACCGTGGCTTTACGCAGAATGCTGTTGCATCTCTTCTTTCATAATTTGTGCTAAGTGCCTCTCTAAATTTTGAGCTAAGCAGTTGTTGCCATAGCGATGGCCATTTAGAGTGAGAGAAGGCAGGGAGTGTGTTGGGGATGTGAGGTTCTGGCTCTTCACATAAAAATATATATGCATGTAGGAACACTGCTGTGGAGCTGCATGAAAGAAGACAAGAAAACAGCTTACAACAGATCTAAGGGATGGACAGAGGACAGGGAAAAAGCAGCGGCTTTCTGCAGGTCGGAGGTGTTAGTTCCAGGATGCACCTTCACCTGCAAATAGCTGGGTCCAAAATACAAATGAGCCTGAGTGGTGACTGACTAATATTGGGTTTCATACCATTATATTTGGTTTCATCCCAGAAGTCACTCCCCTGGTCAGTATGAGGCATGTTTGTTCCTGCCTTTGTGGAATACATCTTTGCAGAAACAGGAAAAAATGGCTTTCAAGGGTTTATTTTTACTAAAAAAATCCCCTTATAGCTAGCTCTTTAGCAGGAAATGCTTTTCAGCAATCTACTCCCAGTGTTTATACTAGTTTGTTTGCCAGGGCACAGGCTGCCAGAAAGTCAATAAATAGTGCATGTATTATATTACTTCATTTTAGGTCCTTCCACGATTTTGGTACACTCCTAGCACTAGCATTTCTGGTGGTCATAGCAAGACAGAGTCAGAACTCCTGGGTTTTGTTCCTCACTTTATGCCACCTCTCTGTGGGGTGAGAAAACTGTATGGGTTTAAATACCCACAGCTAGGGCAAGATCCCGCCCACATACCTGAGCGTATTTCCCTGGGGACTTTGGCAGAGTTTAGTCTTTCTCTGACTAAATTTGGCTAACAAGTGGAGTTAGGTGTCACCTTGATCAGCAAATGCAGGCAGTGCCTGTTTTTAAGTGCTTTGGGAATTCTCAGCCTGAGAGTGAGTTTTAGGTCCCCATAGCACTAACAGATGCAGAAGAGCAGGCAGTTTGTATCACTGGCTGGCACCCGAATTCTGTCAAAGTCCCAAATTAGACTGATTGTGAATGGCCTTTTTAAAGTCCATAAATTCACAGCAGGGCATCCAAGTTTGAAAAATGTAGCCATAAAATTACTGTGGCGTAACTTGTCCATCCATGAGCCCAGACAGAGTCATGGATCAGAATTAAACATAGCTTGGTCCCTGTAAGAGTACCTGATTTAAGGTTTGAAAATAATTTGGGGCCCAAAAAAGAGAATTAAATGTGAGTATTTTCTAAGTATAGCTCTGTATTGTTGCTTGTTTCTCAGCAAATAGAAACTGCCATCTCCTGTTCCCTATCCGTGACATTACCTGCTTCTAAGGGCAAACCGAGTGAATGGCAGGTCTGAGAGACTGAGGATATTGTTTCCATCAAGCTTCCACTGGTTCTTTCTGGCAGAAGCAAGGCACTCTCGCACTTTCTTTGCCGACTGGAAAAGAAAGATGCAAAGAGGATTTCTAAGTCAGCAAAATCCATAGGTTTCAGTAGTTTACTGATTTACAACAGTTGGAAATCAAGTTCAGTAAAATTTTTAGAACAATCCAGTTCCTGTAGATAGCTGAGGGCAGCTTTTGTTTCCAGTAAACTTCTGTGACATTTGTGATTAAAACTATAAAGGCAGTAAGCACAATTCACAATCAATTATGTTTTATTAATGGTTTTTTAATACACGCCACAGCCCAGTAATCATGAAGCTGTTCAACAGCGTTGCTCTAAAATCAGCTAATAGCAGGATGTAATTTGCAGCCGTCTCTGCTCACTTACAAAATACTTGCTCCGTTAATTGTGATTTCACACTCCGCTGAATGCTGTAGCCTGGAGGTAGCATTCATGTGATGGAAGAGTTACCAGTCTGGGCTCTGGGGGCAGGGGAAAGGATCATTTCAAGAAGGGCTACTGTTGTTAAATTTTCAATCCTTTTATGTTAAGGAAAAAAACCAAAAAAACAGCTCAGCAGCAAAAGGCTACAATCCACTGCTAAACAATTCTTTCCTTTTTTTAAAAACCTGAACAGTCTTTCCCTGTTTTGATCCCCTCCTATTGCTTTGTGTTGTTATCAAGAACACAACAAAACATATGACCAGTAGGTGATACTCTGTGTAATCGGGCATCTACCTTGATCTCATATTGTAGACGCTAGGTGAACTAGTCTGCCTAAAGCAAGTGCCTAAATTTTCATTAAAAAGATTTTTGTGCCTTTGGAGGTCTCCAGAGACACCTTCTGTCTTTCTTAAGTCAGAATAGACAGGAGATTCTTCCGGGGGAGGTCAAAGGTGCCTAAAATGTCGCCATATGTTAAGTATGCAAAATAGGCAGATTGAATCTCACGAGTAAATGGTCGGTGGTGATAAGACAAGAGTTCAGCACTGAACAGCCATGGGCAAGGCAACAGCTCTTGCTCTGAAGCGTTCCCAGTGCATATGTCAGAGGGAGAAAAACTGCCTCATTTGACAAACAAGAAGAATCATCTTAACCTGGAAAATTCCCAGCAGAGTGTTTGGTACTGTTGTGGCAAACTGGGAGATACAGCTCAGACCAGACAGGGATGGGAGCACCAACCTGGGAAGGGTTTTATTTGACTTATGACTGAGGCACAGGGCGGTGAAAAGGAGCGATGCAGGAGGCTTTGCCCACTGCTGGCCATCACCTTTGCTATTGCAGTTTTTCCTATCCTGCCCAGTCATGTAGAAGGCACCAGGCCAGGTCTGAATGCCTCTACCTGGGGCTCCAGGCCAGGATTGGGTCCCCTCAGAGCAGAATGGGTGGCAGCAGAAGCCATCCCATGTAAGATGGAGAAGAGAAAGGGTGGACACTTAGCTGCTTTGCAAGGCCTGTGTGACACTAAGGCTGGCTGTGCTGGCAGCCAGATTCAACCTCGACAGGAGTTTAGTGAGAAAGGACTCTCTGCCCTCCACATCTGCAGAGGCTCAGCTGTATTTTGGCCATGTTGCTGCAATGTGAGGGATGTGTCTTGGCAGAAGAGTAATGAGAGTGAAATCTGGCAGCTCACGCCGATGCCATTCGGAGGGAGCCAAGAACACACAGGCAGAGCACCTCGGCTAGAGCATGGGCAGAAACTCACGGAGAGATCTGGGCCCAAGAAAAACCCTGCAGATGTTGCAGAGAGCTGAAAAATGATTAAGAGCAGAAGACGCAAATGAGCTCTGTGAGGGCAGAAAGACAGATGCTTAAGAATCAAGTAAGAGGGAAAGGCTAAATACTTGTCCGAAGCCTAAATACACAGATACTCCTTGGGGGCTATACTTAGGTTGGTGTTAACTTCACTTAGTTAAGCTTCACTTGCATTAAACTCAAGTGTTAAGCTCCTCTTAGCTACAAGTTTCATCCCAGGACATGATGCTGAAAACATCACAGTTCACTCTGTGCAGAACTACCCTACTTTTATGCCATTACCTCTCTCACCCAGCCTTCGGCCTTGCTGACCTTAGCATGGCGATGGCGTCCCTGCACCACCTAGCAGCAATAATTGTGGTGACATCCACAGGTCATGGAAGCCAGCTGCTCCTTTGTCCCCAAAGTCTTTATACTCCCACTTTTCCTCTTCTATGTCTTTCTGGGACCACACAGGGAGACTGAGACTAAAGTCGACTAACACGCAATCAATAAGCAGACAGCACTTGTCTGTTCGTTGCTGTCTCTGCTGGTGTGCTTTCAGCTGTCGCCAATGCCTGGAAGAAATAAGCAGATGGATAAAAAGCAGTAGGATTCAGCACAATCCAAAAAAGACAGACGGGAAGATGGTGGGACTTTCAAAGGTCTAACTCTGCATTACATCAAGATCATTACACCACAAATTGTCCAGATGGTACAAAGCCTCAGGCTCATGGCTGGACTTCTCAATACACTTGAATATACTTATTGTCAAAGTACAGAAGAAACTCTAACGAGTTAGGAGACTGCACAGCCTGACCCAGATCTCTAGCTCTGGTGGTCTGCTCATTGCAGCTCCCCCTCCTGAGACCAAACTCACTTTAGAAGGACTCAGCCAGAGCCAAATGCACTCATGTAATTTAACAAGTAGCAAAGACCCATATTTCCACACCACATTAATGTCCGGTAATCTCCAGGGGCTCCTTGTTCCTCTTCAGGCTAAATTAATAGGTCTTGTTCTAATCTATAGAGTCTTTTAATATCTAGAAACTTCAAGAGTATCACATCAGAGACATCTGTTTTCCTGTGTGATTAATATTTTAAATTCTCTTTTTGAAACAGGATGAATATATCATAGATCTCTGAGGAAAGGACTGGGCATCTGTTGTATGTTGACACTGTAGAAAACATAAAGCATCACTTGTTGATGCTAACACAGTGCAAACAGTAATGCATTGTTCTGATTTTTTTTCTTCTCTTTCTAAAGTAACAGAACATAAGTTTGTACTTTAAGAGGAATGGTCTCCTACACTGACATACCATGTCTTGCTTTACATGTCATTCCTTATACTGAAATTGCCCCTAAATTTTTAGGGCTTTTCAAACTCTTCTACAACATGCTAAGCATGAGATGAAGTTGTACAGCTTGTACTCTCATGCTGCTGGCAGTGGTAATTGTATTAATTAATGCTTTTAATGTATGGATTTCCAAGTTGAAATGAAAGGCACAAAATCACCTAGCTGTAAAGCCATTTTTGTAGTTTTTCACAAGGAAAGAAAAAAAATAATTCTGAGATATAACAGCCAGCAATTGAACTTTAAAGCACTTTGATTCATTTTCAGCAAATTTATGTGTCAGCACCTGATTAACATTTCATGAAGGAAATTTCTCCATTTCCATGGAACAAATTTACTTGTTTTCTCTACCTCACCATGTTTTCTGCAACTTTTTCCTCCTTTTTTTCACTTCCTGATTTAAGCTATCAGATTTCAACCAGCCAGAATCAGGATGTGAGCAATTTGTGTACCTGGCACATATCTGTCACCGTAAGGCTTGGGTTCCTTTACAAATATTTCTCTTCCAGAGGTGATGGCATCTCTAATTATAACTGGTAAGGAGATTCAAGCTTGTCCATCACTTTTTTTCCAACAAAGACAGACATCTTATCTTTCAGTCCAGTTCTCATCAGGCATTAAGGTCAAGTTCTGGCAGAGCAAACATAAATGTGCCAAATGTGTTGGATGAGCAATGCTGCTGTGCAAGTTACCCATGATCTCTGAGAGAAAGAAATCATGGCATTTAACTTGTTGTGTCAGTCTTGAGAGATGCACCAGAATTTGGAGGCAAAATTGGAATTGTTTTAGAAATCTGCCTCCTTAGGATAAGATTTGTAGGGCACAGCAAGGGCTCAGGAAGAGATATCTCTCTGATGGGGTGTCCTTGGAGACAGATACATTGATGGAACTATTAACTTCAATGTTGTGATATGCCACAAGAGCACAGGTGTGGAGAACCTCCCCTCTGACCTTCCACGGAGCACAGTCCTCCTCCAAAGAAAGTTTGCTAAGGGTGGTAGGTGATACCAAGTTAGCGTATATCCCCGGGCACCACAGTATCACATTATAGTCCTGAATAATGCAGTAAAAATCCCTGACTGCCAAGAGGGAGCCACCCACAATAAAGCTAAACATAATCTTCTCCAGCACCCACGGCAGCTCGTGTTGCGTCCTTTCTCAGGAAGCTGGGTAAACAGATGAGCCCTGCAAAATACTGCAAAGGGGAAAAAACGTGGAGGAATTTAGGATATAGCACGTGGTAGGGATGAGGGGAAAACCCTCCAGAGTTTTAGCCCAGCCATGTAGATCGTCCCATTTGCTAGTAAATGGCTTTGACAAATAGCTAGGAGACCTGAGGTGCCTCAGCTCTCAATAAAATTTCCCATTCTATCCTTGTAAGTGGAAAATTGGAAAGTCTACAGCTATTGGATAGACAGCCAATACCAACCATTGGTGCTGATATGGTGGAAGTTGTCAGCAAAATTGTCATTGATATATAAACAATCATACTCTATTCACAAGTCATCTGGCTAAATGAAAGATTCAACTGCAGTTCTTTTTGGAGTTTGACACCTAGAAAAGTAGACTGAAGACACTTAGCCTAATAAGAATTCACCCCTGAACTGACAGCACAGGTGGAGCTACTCTGTGAGCTGCAAACGGAAAGCCTGCAGAAGACCAGAGCTGTCATGTGAATATAGCCCTGGATGAAAGCCAGGAAAGACAGATTTAGTTTTGGAGATGATATCGGTGGGATACTGAATGTAGAAAACCCAGACATCCTCTTTCTCATTCGAGTTGCTTTCACAGAAACAAGAATATGCACATCCTTAGTGAATAAGCAAACTTGCACCAAGAAATACTGGATTTGTGCAATCAACTTTTTACAGGCACAGAAATACTCTGCCAAAACTGATTATTCAGACTAAGAGGCAAGGGTATTTTCAACAAGAGCAGCACTTGTTTTCCAGTTAACACAAGTAAGTGAGTTGCTTTTACTGAGGGAAGTGCTGACAGTGTCCCCCAAGAGCAGATGTAGGTTTCCCCAGTGGACCTTTCCTGGAGGAAAGAAAAGGGGCTCTGGAGTGCCAAGTGAAGGTGTTTCACAAGCCGAGTGCTGCTGGCTAAAGTTCATATAGGGAAGTGCTGGCAGAAACCTTCTGATGCAGACATGGAAACCTTTCTCCTTCTGCCTGTTTCTGTTTGCTTTTCATTTCAATTTTTGGATCGCTTCTACACCTAGGATCTACATCTATTTCCACTAGGGATACAAAGCATATAGGAAGGGAGTGTCTGTATTTTTAATATTAACAGAATACCTAGAACAATACAATCCTGTCTGTAGCTAGAGTTAAAACATTAAATACAAATGAAAAATGAAAGAACTGCAACTTGATCAAGAGGCACTTTTTTCGAAATATCCCAGAAACATGCTTTTAGTAGAAGAGGGTACTGAAAAACCAAATTGTCACGGTCAGTGTAGTGAAATCAGTTCTGGTAGGAAATGGCAAATCTTGACTCTGGGGTGCTACCTTCACCATGGTTACGGGGAGGAATATGGGCTATATCAGCCTGGAATAGGTACAAAATATTTGTGTATGTAGTTGTGAGTTATGCAAGCTGCAGAGAAAGCACGTGGGAGGTGCACGCCAGAGATAACAGGAGAGAAACCGAGTTGCTAGCCCATCTTTGCGAGCTGCTTTAAAATAACCTCCCTTCTTCACACCAAGCTGTCTGTTCAGTGTCACCATAGTGACGCTGCTCACCAGCCACCCAAGTCTGCCTCGCAGCTTCCTTCAGGAGTCCCACCGCCGAGAAGCCGTTGCTGCTGGAAGCATCCCTCCCTCCCAGCCCAAAGAGGAGACCTCCCCTGACAAACCAGCTTTACCACTAACGCCTCCCCTCACCCACCTGTGCGCAGCACCCTTGTTCCTTGCCCACTGCATGGGCAGCAGTGCGCAGGCTACCGAGTCTGCAGGAGAGAAGCACATTTGATACCCGAAGCTGTGTATTTGGTAACTGTCTCCCGTTCATTAACAAAGGATGTGAACGCGTAAAATAGGATGATCATGTTTTCCTGGAAAGCAGGACTCTGTACACGTGGTGTCTCCCTACAGTTTCAAAGCCTCTGTGAAAAGTTCAGAGCTTCGCAGGAATTGCCGAGTGGGAAGGCTAAGGCCATGGGCACCCCTGACCAAGCAGTGTGTCCCCAGATAGAGCAGGATCACGGGGCTGAGTCATCTGTGTTCTCCAGCCCAGGTGGGGTTCCCACCATCTCCTCCCTTCATATCCCTGGACACCTCCAGACCGGGGCTCTCAACACAAAGTGGCAAGGAAGAAACAGAGAAATGGTCATGCCTATTCCCAATCTTCACCTTCTCCGATGACTCCTTGACTTCTGTTGGGACTGATTCTCTGCTGTACTGTGACTGATTTCGGTTTCCCTCAGCACGGCCACAGTAACAAGCCTAAGTGATAAAATATAGAAATCCTTTGCATTCTTTGCAGGGAGAATCAGTTCTCTCTATATCACTATTCATTTTACATATATGGTTTTTATGTGCAATGTTGAAGTAATTTTTGGTACTTTATTGCTGATGTATCAGGGACACATAGATCCCTGAGACACAGATGCGATGCAAGGTGGAGGGTGATGCCATTTGCAGAAACCAGCACCTATGAAGGAGTCAGGGGCACGAGAACAGACTCCTTGCTGTTCAGGGTAAATCCACCACAGCTCTAGGCATGTTCCAGGTAGGATTTAGAAAACCTTATAGAGGACCCCATTTACAAGCCTTTTCTTCAGCAAACTTAGTTGTTCTTGGTAGTGTTGAAGGGCTGTTGAAAACAGGCTGGTTTTAATATGACCTTATAAAAGACTCCCATAAAAGCCAGAAGGAGCAATGGGAAACAAGGGAGGTCTATCATTAAGGTATCAGAGGAGCCCTGGGACAGATCAAAGTTTGATTCTTGGCTGTGCTGATGGCCATAGGTAAATCATTCAGGAGCAGGCTTGGAAGAGAGACCAGCTTGCTTAGGAAGTTTTTCAGAGTCAGTGCCTCAGTGGGAACCAGCGGGTGCAGGGCACAGTTGGAAGCACGTTCTTCAACTCCTAAAGGGAAGCAGAGACCTTTTCGAAGTGTGATAGTGATTGTGAGTGCTGAGCGAATCAAAATCTGAACTTGGACTCTTCTGAGAATCTCATTTCATCTTTCTGTGCCTCTTTTTCCCCAAGTGTGAAACAGGGAAAATAAATATTTTACCAGTGTTGTCAGGATAAATGTATGAATATTTGCTGAGATACAGTGGTGAGAGAAGATACAGAAGTAAATAGAATGGATATTGCATTAAAAAAAATCCCAAGTCCTGTTTTTATCCAAATGATGGACTGGTGATGAGAACAATGGAAGTCGGTTCAACTGAATTATTAACCACACAACCATTTATTTGACAAATGCCACCTTTTTGTCTGATAATTATTTCCAATGGGATAGTATCACCATTTTATATGGCCTGTATACACTTGAATAATATTTGGTAAACTATAGTACTGTCTGACACAGAAAGTACTGCTGAGTACGGTTACTTCAGTACTCCTCCTAACATTACCAGCAAATATATTTTCTGAACCTGGTTAATAAACCACAGGTGATCAAGAAACTAGCTTACTTAGAGATCATTGAGGGATGATGAAGCTTGTTTTCCATTGACATATCACTTACATCTGAATGGAAAATTCTGCTGAGACAGCCTGCAGCTCAGACTACACAGATGTTACTAGGACAGCAGAGAAAGACCTTTAACAGTGCATCTGACATATTATTGATTTATGAGAGAACAATGTTGGACTAAATATGAATTAAAAGCTATCCTTTCACACAATTTGGTACAGCAACATTGAAATTGTACCAGGATAAACAACTGCCTTGCAATAAGTGTGCTCGTCCATCATTCGGTGTTAAATCTGAATTGTTGCTTATTTCAATTTCTTTGTGATAAGTGTTTCTAAATTATAAATAACCCTGCAACTTTAATAGTAATGTATTATCTGTTAAGGAAAAGGTAAGTACAGAAATAAATGATTAAAGTGATCTATTTAAATATTATCATATTTGATTTATCTGAGGATTAGGAGATCAAGGCAGTCACTTTGTCATATTTGAAGAGATATTGACAAGGAGACTATGGACAAATCTTGCATCTATGTTGCATAAATAGACTTTGTGTATGTGTATTTAGTTACAAAATTGTCTTCACTCCAAGGCTTGATTTTTCTCCTTTTAAGGTCATTGGCAAACTGTCTTGACCTTAGCGAGAGTAAAATCATATCCTAAGTACATACATCACTGCTCTGTTCTCCTTTTGATCTGAGCATTGAACAGTGATTAACATTAAAGAGAGCAAGTCCAGCCGTAAGCATTTTCATGCCCTAAGCAAGCATCAACTACAAGACTCCTCCTCGTCACATCTCTTCTTTTTCTCTTTCATGTCTCCTATTTTTTTTTTTTTTTAACTTAATTTGATTGCAAGAGAATCTTTCATGCCTCAAGGAGGGATGGTTTTGTGATTAAGACATTTTATGGAAAGCCAGGTTCAATTTCCAGGCCTTCCACATAATGGCTATCTTTGGTGGGTCGCTCGGTAAAGTGCCTTGCAGAACTGCAGTGCTAATAACCAAATGCACCACGGACCATCCTCTGTTGTTGACGCTAACCAGCATGAAATGGATGAAACACATCAACAACTGTTTATTGAATATGGTCTCTGGTGTCTGTTTGTCCGTGAACCATGTCCAGGCACTGCTCAGAAGAGCACTAGTTGACCTGACTCAAAACCGTCCCTGGGAGCATGTTAACAGTTAAATGTATGACATGGACTTGATTGCTTTTCTATTACAGACACAGCCTTCAGTTCCCGCCTGGTAAAACAGGGCTTCTCCTGTGTTTCAAATATTTCTCACAGCCCAAAAATAGAGGTAAAGCCCCAAGAGGTTTCTCCCATCCTCTCATTGCCTGCACTAGGTGAGCAGACTAGTAAAGGAAGGCAAGGCAGGTGGGCTTCAGCATAAGAGTGGATCTGAAGGTCAAATGCTGAGTTCAGCAAAAATTAACAGCAAGGAGATAACACTGTAACAGTGTTATAGCTGAAGGAATAGTAAGTAGAGTGCAATCAACAAAAAAAAAAAAAAAAAGAAAAATTTGCTAAGGGCTGGAAGCAGCTGGAGGCACAGTGAATGGGAATACATAAGACTCTGAGTCCAGAAAAGAGAGGATGGAATAAGAGAGGATGGTATAAGAAAAATGTCAGAAGTGGTCTCTGCCCTTGCAAAACATAAAATACTGTTAAGCAGCGGTCAACATCAGATATCTCACCCTATATGTCTGCGGTCTTTGTGCATAGCTGTAGATGGTTAGCCTGTAATCAGTTATGAAGCAAATGGACTAAGGTGCTCTGTGACAAGACAAATGTATTTCTTACTTTCTATGCTATCCAGCAATCACTTAACACCACCCTTGAATGTTTTATTGATAAAAGTTTGTAACAGCTCACATCTCCTTTTGCCTTTTATAATTTCTTCCATCTCTTCTTCAGAGGTCCAGTGGAAAGACTTGTTGGCTTGTTCTTCGCTGGCTTGTGAGACTGCACTTCAAATTTGGCAATGGATCGGAAGGACTGAAGAGCACTTTTGCTCCCACCAATGTTTCTTAGAGCTGCTAAAACAGGACCAATGAAGATGTTCACCAGACTCCAAGTCCTTGCACTAGCTTTATTTTCCAAAGGAGTTTTCCTTTCCCTAAGTGACCACAGCTTTGTAAGGAAGGAAATTAAGATAGAAGGAGACCTGGTCTTAGGTGGCTTATTCCCAATCAATGAAAAAGGCACCGGGATAGAAGAATGTGGGAGAATCAATGAAGACCGAGGCATCCAACGCTTGGAGGCCATGCTGTTTGCCATTGATGAAATCAACAGAGACAACTACTTGCTTCCAGGAATTAAGCTTGGAGTTCACATCTTGGACACATGTTCCAGGGATACATATGCCTTAGAACAGTCTTTGGAATTTGTCAGGGCATCTTTGACTAAAGTGGATGAAACAGAGTATATGTGCCCTGATGGCTCATATGCCATCCAAGAGAATTTACCATTACTCATTGCAGGCGTCATAGGCGGTTCCTACAGCAGCGTCTCCATACAGGTAAGTCACAGGAGCCCCATCAGGTGAGAATCATTCGTCTGCAATTCCTGTGAAAGAACTACTGCTTACCTAAGTTTGTCAATAAAGCAAGTCATAGCTTAATCACTTTGCCTTAGGGGTCAATCTAGCGTATAATTTTTACTGAATTTATATTAGTTTGATTCACTCTTTAAAATGCTTGCTGTTGTTTAAACCTCTGGCAGCTGTCCACTTCCTCTAGTTATGGTGTATCCTGAGGGCATCTGAAGTTTCCAAAAGTCTTAGTATTTATTTTGAACTTTGCATTTCATGAGACTTTTGAATCCTAAGTTCAAATTTCTGCTTTCACATCAATAATAAATTATACCACCTATATTTCCAAATATATGTACGCTGTGTGTACATAACATTTGTCATTTAAACAATAGAGACTAAAACTGAAAGAATAAATTCTTATCTTACTTCCAGGCTGAAATAAAGTAAAAATGGCATCCTAGCCAGAAGCTTAAATTACACCTGACCAAATGATTGCAAGCTTTTAGTATCTAATTGAGCACACCAAAGACAATGAAAATTATTCTGCTGATCTCAGTGAGAAAGGTCTCAAATATCCCATGCAGGCAGTACAGTTTCTGAACAGATTCTAAATTTGCTGTCTTTCCTTTTGTTTCCATACATAGTTCATACTAAGACAGTTTTTGCCAAGAAATGTTGCCTGGCAGAGTGTAGTGTAAGCACTGTCAAAAGTCCAGCACAGAAGACAGATGCCCTCAGTATACCTTGCTGCCTCCTTCTGGCACAATGTAACTTCAGCTTTCGGTTGTGCAATATTGGTCCCAAATAGGGTCTCAGTAGGGTGGTGGAGACTGTTTAATGGCTTGCAAAGGTGTAAGGTTGCAGATGGGTTAAAAGTTCCATATATCCTTCCAACTATGGTTTTATTGCATGCTTGGTTTCAGTTGCAAGGGGCTAAACATGATGTTGATTCCTTTTGGTCTTGGCTTCCCATTTTTCATGAATTCATGATAAAACTTTAAGTCCTTGGCATTTTTTTCCATTAAATGAACATGAAGAACATATATGCCCTCTTTTTTAGCAGAAATTCTCTATTTTTCCTCTCCAGACCAGGTACTCTCATGGCAGCGCAGCCTTCGATGTTCTAAAGTTCCTCACCACTGCCAGTGTGCATTATCCATGAGCAAAAATGTCCCCTAGCTTCAATGAAGCTGCCAAATCTACACACATCTCATTATTTTGGGTTAAATTAAACAAACCAGTCCATATCACTCATAACCACAAGTGAGTGGTGTCTTAAGCCCAGATTTAGGTAGGCTAAGACCCTGCATCTACTATTTCCTAGTGGTCCGTTCCAGGTTTCCAAAAGCACCATGCCTTGACAGTGCTGGACCACTATGAGCAATATGTTTTTCCAAACTGAGTACAGGCCCTAATTACTGCATCAGTGTCAAAGGAGAAAAATGTTCTTTTGTACTACAGACTGTCCCAGCAGTGACAGAAAGCCCACAGAGCCTCATTTACCTGTTTCATAAACAGGCCAAGAGTTCATCCAATGCTCATTTCAGTCAGAATTACACTGGGGAACTGGCTACCGCTCTTGTCAAGGCATTAAATCCCATCAGCTTGGGAGCATTGCCAGTTTCCATAAGACATGCATGAGCACAGAAAAAGCATTTTAACAAATTATATTTTATTCCATTTTGTGTTCCAGTGTGTGGCTTTCCTGTGTATTCACAGTAGGGAATACATGGGCAAATGGCTACCCATAGCACAGGGGAATAGTTTCTGCAGAGCAGAACCTCAGCCATCTCTCATACTAGGAGTGGTTTTGTCCCTCTCTGGACCAGCTAGTACAGCAGGGATCTATCTTTCACCAGTTATGTGGGTCTGATCACTTGGAGCACAAAGAACAAGTAAGTTCCAGGGCTGGAAAAGAGACAACTGAGGAGGAGAAATGACAGCTACAAAACCTTGGGCAATACAAACTGTTAAGGAAATCATTATTAATTGCCTCTTTCAATCAGACAAAGGGTACATAAAATTAAACCAGCAAATGGCAGGTTGTTGTGGATACTAAAAACTAAATAAGTTCATGAAGTGACTAGAAAAAAATCAGGAAATTCTGTATAGATACCACCTCTGTCTCAGAAATTCCCAGAGCTGCAAGTATCTCAAGGCTGGTAAAATATTTTGAACATCGTATGCTTACCCTGTCTCACTGGTGGAGAGGTTGCAGTGGTTTTGCAGTACCTTTGGTCTAGACATTTGTGGTCAGTGTGTTTCTCAGTCCACCCTAAATT
The DNA here is from genome assembly GCA_035590195.1 of Aviceda cuculoides. Classification (NCBI taxonomy): domain Eukaryota; kingdom Metazoa; phylum Chordata; class Aves; order Accipitriformes; family Accipitridae; genus Aviceda; species Aviceda cuculoides. The sequence continues at coordinate 8,376,393 of JAVJGG010000005.1, read as the reverse complement.
CAAGTGTGTCCAAAGGACATGAAGACATGAAGTAGCCTCAAAGGCACACCCATAAAAGTAGTTATAGCTGAGGAAATGGTACAAATATTTCCTTCCCTCCCAGAAACCCTGAGGCAGTCACACCACACTCCTAAAATGGCCTGGGGCCTCTTGCACAACATCTGTCAATCTGTTCCTTTGAAGCCAGTCTCTGGTGATCACTGACATAAGCCTAAATCCTTATCTGAGGCAGCAGATTGGATGCAGTACACAATGAATATACATAGTATGTACAGATGCTTCATATTCCAAAAGCTTGGGCTTGGAGCAGCTGTCAGACAGAAATCGGAAGTCCTGATAAGAGACTTTCTTATTCAGTACATGTGAAAAATAGCAATATAGCTCTGTGTATATCTGTATGTCCCCCAATTTTCAAAACTTATGAGGGATGATGAAACAATAATTATATCTACTATTACTCTATGATCTATACAGCTTCCTTATAGTTGCCAATAGTTGTTCAAACATAATACCTTTCTTACATAGTTCTTCAGAAAAATAAGAGTTAGGTTCACAAACCATTCAATGTGTCATCAAGCGCTTTCCAGCTAGAAGAGAAGTATTCCGTTGATTACTTTCCCTTGACATAGATTGTGTTGGCCTTCCTTCAGTCCCTCTTTTCTAGCTTTCCTCTAGATTTCACACTATCTAGAAAAGATGTAATTAAGCCACTCACTCCTGCTCATCTTGTTGAGATAATCAGTCATGACTTCTGCTTCAAAAGAAAATCCTTGTCAAGAATAACAGAGGTTGGAGACTCAAGCCTGAAGATAGAAGGACTTCAAAGCATTAAAGCTGTGCATTTTGGTGCTGTGCCAGAAGGAGAAACTACCAAATGCCAGAGACAGTCACCTGTACAGAGTAGCTCCAGTAGCAACTGGAATCACACCACTGCTGAATGTCAAACCACTTCAGCAGATGCCTGTGCAAGGCTGAGCATCCCCATTCCCCATGCTTTCCAGCAGCACTCAGGGTGCTGGATGCTTCCAGATGTAGCCCTGTCAAGCATTTCTCTTTTGCCTGAGAGCTGTAAACGTCGTAAAGTCCACAGTGCAGTTTCTTAGCCTTAAAATAAACCATGCTGAGCTCCTCAGACAAGAAATTATTTCTGCCTTTTTTTTTTCCTCCTTTGAATTTGCTGTTGTATTTAAATACTTTTTCTTCCCCTCCTTTCAACCTCCCTCTCCAGATTTTTGTCTGGACAGCTGTCTGCCAAATCACTTCATGATGCTCCTGCTGTCAGATTTCTGCTTCTTTCATTATCCTTCCACCAAGGAAAAAAGAATTTGCTGGTAAATCAGTGATGAACACCTTCCCCACTGAGTCAGTATGCGCAATAGGCACTTTTTACAGAGACTAAAAACAACAAGAGAATGCAGAATGCTTAATTATTTTCTGGTCAGACTAGGCTATTATCGTTAATGATGATCTGGATAATTAGGTTTTAGATGTTGTGTTTAAATTAGCAGTGAGCCCAATCTGCACAGCATTTGATGCCTCAAAACCCAATCCAGGATTCTCAGTCAATGGAAGGGCTCATGTAAAAATCTGGTTTTGTGAAATAAAATTCCGACCTGAGCTGAATCTAGGATCCGAAGGTGAATTCTCCAAAGTTTGGAGGACTTTATTTTGGGTTCATGGCTTTTCATTTGAGCCAGATTATCTACTCTCTCTTAGTTTACAACAGAAATTTCAAACATATTTTCCTTGGAGATGTTCAATGACATTGTAAAAAGGATAAGAAAAAAGCACTGTTCATTTGCACAGAGGAGCACCTGCATAGCTAATCCAAATGCCACGTTTAAAATACTTAGGTCAGCTCTGTCAGGAATATGCAAATGTAAGCAGGAACACAACTATTCAAGTGCTGGATTTGTTCTTCTCTGTTTCTGAAAACTGGACACATCTTCTGAAAATTAAGATTGGGGTCCATTCCCTGCAGTCAGCTCAGAAACTTCTAAGACATTCCGTTAGGCTGGCTGGGCTTTGCTTTTCCACATGCACTAAATTCATGTTGATGTAGGGCTTTAGCCCTGTGTAAAGTTTTATTTATGCTACCAACCCACAAGACCTTTCAGATCATGGCCATGAAAGTTATTTCCAAGTTAAACCCTCATCCAGAAAAAATGACAGAATATAAACCAGTACTTAGCTGTCTTCTCTTGAATTACTTGCTGTATCTCAAGTAAACTGTAGCAAAACCACTGGAGAAGGTTTAAAGATACGTTGCTGCTGTCACAAAACCTGAGGCCTCTCTCCTGAGTGACCATCTGGTGTGAAACTCAGAATATGTACTCATTTATCCTGGCTGTCATTTCTTCTTAGCCACACAAGTCTGCCAAGGGCTCATGGAGCCTGAAAGCTAATCACCTCCTTTTCCTTCCTCCAAGGATAAACCATCTTCCAACCAGAGTCTTAACAATAGCTTGTGACTTCCATAACCACTGAAAATAGTGCAAAATCCTTAGAAGAACTACATGTAAAAAACCCAAACCATAACATATGGGGTTCTGTCCCCCCGTGCATGGACCCAGCAGGGATGCGAGCAGGAGAAACGTGCAGGGGCTGGAGGGGTTCCCCAGGGACCACAGACCATGTATGCCATTTGTGCCGTGCTTATAGAGGAGCTGGGCATTCAAGTGTGCAACGACAGCCTCTGGTGATTTCGTGCTTCTAAACCAAACCAGATCCTTGTGAACAGATCTATTCTGTGAGATGGGCCACCTACCACTAGCGTTTAAGCTACATATGCACTTGCTAACTTCCTGGTGCCTCCCTTAAACTCTTTCCACCTTTTATCTCTGTTCTTCCTCACCCTCCGCTACATCTCAGCCAGATCCTTGCTGTTTGTTCCTCTCTTTGTTTCTATTCCACATTCAGAAACTGAACAGCCACTAGGCTGAGATTTTCAAAGTGCCCAAACAGCACTGGACATGTCTTTCCTAGTGATTTCAAAGGGATGTGAGTACTTCCCTCTGGCTGGCTTCTTTGAAAATCCCAAAGTAACTGATTCCTTTGCAGTCTTTTTTATTTGGGTTTTGGATTTATTTTTTTTTTTTCCCTCCTGTGTGAGCATTTTCTCCTTTTGCCAGGGGGAAATGATGCCATTTTACAGGGATAGGTAAGTAACCCCTGAGATCACAGGTAAGAAAGAAGGAGCCCTACCATGTTACAAGTAGGAAAGGATGCAAATACAAGACAAAATGGCCAAAAAATGGACATCCTGACATCACCCACACTCATTCTGTCCCTTCTGACTAGGACTTATGCATCAGTTAATGAGTCTCAAATAATGATATTTATCCATGATAGCTCTTTTAACTCCAGAAGCCATTTCATGCTTTTAGAGCCAGCAACACCAGTTTTAGTCCCTTTTCTCATCATGTGTAAATGTGACATGAGTCACTCAGGTTTACCAGGTCTCAGAGAAGAGTTACACTCCTCATGCAAAGCAAGGTCTTCTGCACAGATCTCTTCTCAGTGTGCCAGCTTAGTGCTCAGCTTACTTCACTTCAACAGTTAATGCTGTATGGAGGCAGAGTGAATATGCAACAGCTCACTGTGCTATCCCCTGCAGGAAAAAAGATTTCCAAACAATTCTTCTCTCTGATTACAATATTTCTCTGCATGTCCTTCTTGGTTTATTTTTGATTACACAGGACACACATATAAGAAGAAATTCCTGGGTCCTCTGCAGAAATCCTAGATGTTATTCTGACAATATTCCCTATTTCTGATGTTCATTTCACAGATGCAATTATTTCACTGTTCAACTACTGCTTCTCTGGATGCGACAACTATTGAGTCCGCTGCAAATATTTAGCTATATTTTTCCAGCTTCATTGCCAAAATTTTCAGGAGAAGAGCAAGACTAAAACCAATGTTGACTTCTCCCTGCCCCCTGCTAACAAAAAATGCTAGACATTTTTATTTGTTTGGTAACATATTGGTTTTTTCCTGAGTTACCTTTTGGAAGGAATTTTGTTAAGGAACAACACTCACTAACAAGTAAACAGCCCTCTTAGTACCAAATAGAGAGAAAGCTGATGGAAACCACTGCTTCAGTCCTGCAATGTGCCAGAAGATTACATAGGAGTAGAAGCCAGGTGGGGACTCCTAAATAACTTCACTGCTTCTAGCTTAATTCCTTGCAACTGACCTTTTACGATTAAAAGGACTGGGATGTCAGCACTGTCGATGCATTCCTGGGGTCAGAGCTTGAATTTCAGCTGAAGCCAAATGGGCATTTTTGGTTGCAGGTGGTGACATAGCCCCCATGTAGAGACCATCTTCCATGGTGCTTATTATAATACCCCAGACAAAACACCCACAGTTTTAAAACGGGCTATGGAAAGAGGACATTCCAGACTGATAGAGGTATTTCAATTCTGGAACCAGTAAGGAACTTCAGCTCCTGATCTCCCTTTGAAAACAAATCAGAGTTTGGAGTGAAGCATTTTCTTGGGTCTGAGCTGAGCAGCTGCATTTGCATTACTGAAATTCCCACCTCCCACATACTGCCAAACCATGTGAGTATGTCAGAAGTGCCCAAGCTAGGTCACACTGGGTCAGACTGTCCCCAAGGTGAGAGCCATGCCTTTGTGCCTACTGACTCCCAAGAGGACAGGCAAAGTTATGGTGGAGCCTAACTCTTCGGTATCGGTCATCCTTATTCCCAACGATGCAATCTGGCAGTGCTGTAGGCTCACAGCATGCTGGGCAGTATTTACAGAAACATAACCAGTAGATAGATGGAAATTACTATTTCTGTTTATTCTGTTTATTTCTATTTATTCTATTCTTATTGGACTACATCTGGAATACTATGTCCAGCTTTAGGTCCCCCAATAAAAGAAAGATTTAATAAATACAGAGATGATTGTAAGGAGGAGGGTCTGGAGAACATGCCCTACAAGAAAAGATGGAGGGAACTGGGTGTGTTTAGACTGGAGGAGAGAGGGTTTGGTGGGAAACTACTATAAGTTTTTCACTATTATGCATTGGTTCTCAAGAAGACAAAGCAAGTGTCTTTACTGAGATACATGACAGGAGGATGGAAGAAAAAGGTTATTAATTGAACAAAGGGAGGTCCTAACTTGACATAAAAAGGACAAGCTCGGAGCTAGAAGCATGGGGAGGGTGCACAGGCCAGTGTAGGCAGTTGACTAGAGACAGGTGCCTGATTTATTCTCTACATTAGTTTTATGCCCACCACTTATCACATACCCACATTTCAGCCTATTCGGAACCAATGTTTCTTTCCTGCTTTTCCAAAATGACACTTTCTGCTGAAGTTTGTTTAAAAAATATTTATAGATTTAAGAAAAAATAAAAAGCCAAAAAAGCAAAAAAAAAAAAAAAATTATTGGAGCAAACGCTTTAGCTGCAGTTTGACCTGCAGCCGCCCAAATAATAACAAAAATCCCACACTGTAGATTACCATCATTTAGGAACTAGATACAGCATACACTGGCAGCAGCACACATTTCTTCAAACCAAAAGCTCAGCTCCTGTGCTATAGCAATGACCCACATGTTAGCAAATCCTTGGGACATGGCTTTGCCATGGTCTCACTGTGGGAATCTAGACAAGCAACTTACCCTCATGAACAGAATGACTTTTTCAGGTGACCAAAGGCAGCAACTGAGCTTTCATTAGGACAGATTGCAGTTCAGAGACAGGGATTTTTCCAGTTTCTCAACAGAGACAAACCTCCTTTACCTCAATCCCATTCTGCTCAGCAGCCTAATTTACTGTCTGTTCAAAACAGCCACAGGAGCTCTTGCCTGTCTCAAAGGAGCTCTGTGAAATCAGATTCATTAGGCCGTGTTAAGTGCCATGAGATTCTCACACGGTAAAATTTTAGAAGTGCAGAGAGCACTGTCATCTAACAAGGGGCCTCCTCTGTCCAACAAATGTGTGATACACACTTGTGTATTATGTTGGAGAAACCCTATCTCTTCTAACACTTTTGAGATTTTTTTTTTTCCAAAGTGTTTCCTGTTCTCCCCAGCCCTGTAACACATTCAAACAACCCATCTAACAGCCTCTAGGCTGTTAAGGGAAATTTCAACCAAAAACATCAGAATAAATCCTGCTGCCAGCAAAGAAATTCCCACAGGGGACAGGCACAATGCTTGACAGGATTCAATAAATCCATATATGAGTTTCTGAGACATATAGGTGTTACCTGCCTGACCCCATCTATCATCAGGACTCTTGAATGGCCAGAAGTATACTCAGAAACCAGATTCCCATGTTTGAAGTAGCTGTACCTAATTCACTGCTGCTCGCAGAAAGGCATTAGGAAGCCATTTTCAGTGTTACATACTAGATGGGCAATTTCCCACAAGTATTCGCACTGTCCCCAGTGCACAGAGAAGTGGCAGGTGTGGCTCCAACGGGACACCAGTCTCCTCCGGCACTGCCCCAGTCACTCCCTTTTGCAGGATTTGCTGGTGCAGCCTGTCCCTAGGGAGGGAGAGGGCTGGCACCGGACTTTCCGCCATGCTCGTGTTGGGCAGCTACTTTTGCATCACCCCCCACCCTAGCAGCCGGGCGAGAGCAGGGTCCGCTTGGGAAATGGACACTTTAGCACAGGACAGTGGCTACACTAATAAACCCCGCAGCGTGAGGGCAAATAAAGGTCCCCTGTCGCTCTGGAAGCTGACTATCTCGACACATTTTGTTCACAGGGAGCTGTGCAAAGCAGTTGGTTTAGGTTGCAGATGCAGAACATGCAGTCTTATTTTCAAAGGTGCCGCATATCTGCAAAACCCACCGGTTTTGACAGCAAAAAAAAAGCAGGCTACTACTGCTACTTAAGTGCCAGCATATGGATTTCAGGCGCTAATTGCATGCACCATGGCTTGATTAAATTGCTGCCTGGAGCTTTGCCAAAATAGATTATTTCACTTAGTAAAAGCTGGATCTACGCTGCAATTTTGAAGCTGTAGCACACGTGCCAAGGCAGCGTGGAGCTGCAGTGTAGGTATGCCCCAGGTGGTTCAATCTCAGTGCTCATGACTCTGGTTCACATTGCACTGTCCTCTACTATACTGAGACGCTGCAGAATACACGAAGCCTTAGACACCAGCTCCTCTCCAGAACCTGTTACCTGTGCCCTTACCTTGTTGCTCATTTAATCAGGATCTGATTTGCAGAATCAGATGTTCAGATCATCATGGAAATGGCTGGAAAAGGGACCATTCTGAAACTGGCTGCATCAGCACAGTGCCGGAGACCTGAGCTCTTTTGAAAAATGAGACCCTAAAATCAAGATGTTACAGTATTCCAGAAAATCCCCAACTTCAGAGTTGCCAGAAGAGTGTCCTGATCTGAATTAATAACAGATACAACTTCACTGAGCTCCATGATCAGTCGCAGTTCTCAGGGATGATTGGGTCACTATCCTCTATGATTAATCAGTCTTTCTTACATTTTTGATTTTTTGGTCTGTGAAAAAGCTACCATCTGGACAGCTTGCAGTGAAGAGCATTACAGCAAACAGCGTTGCCACAGGAAAGTTTTCCCCTCCCTGTAGCGCAGGAAGCAGAATTGTTGGCAGTTTGCACGGCCCCTAAAAGTACAGTGACCTCCAAGGCTCAGGGATCCCTTGTAAAATGGGGTTGTAGTTCTGTTTCCCTGTATATGGATACTTTTGCTGCTTACACTAAAAGAAATTTTTTAAAAAAATAGAAAATCTGCTATATTTGTTAAGAGTATCTTTCTGTGAGCTGAAGGCTTGACTACACACTGAATAGCACTGCTTTAGCTAGAAAATGAACTTCCATTTTAGCCAATTTTGGGGGGAAAGTTGCAGAATGTTATGGGTGCATATCTTTATTATGGCTTAGCTCAAATAAAATAATTCCTGCTAGAATAAACTGAGACAAGAATAGCAATTCCAGCCCACAGGGTTCTGCAAGAAATGTTCCAGAATAACTACATGGAGGACATTCTTATTACCAAATCAAAGTTCTCTTCTTGAGTGAGGACACGTGAACCAAACCATGTGGCTATGTGGGCATGTCATCAAAAGTTACAAAGCCACGGAGGCTTAACAATGCTCAGAGCATCCACTGCACCTTGGTGACAAAACAAGCCTCCATTGCTTTAAAGCTGTTCATTTAAATCACCACAATGGATAGTAAATGCCACATTTCCAGTATAAGGCGGCCCAGGTGGTTGCGAAAGGCACTGTGCATGTATAGTTAGGCAGCAGTCTGGCCCAGACAAGAAATTACACCAGTTTACAGTGGGAGACGAGCCATGGAGAGACACTGGTCCAGTGTCTGCATTAAAGAACAGACAGAATCTAAATTTATAAAATCCCAAAAGATAAAGGTTGCCAAAAAGCAATAAAATTCTTTTGGCTACTTTTACCAGACTGTCTATTTTGCTATTGACATCTGAGCCTTTAAAATTTGCCTTGTTCCACAACATTTTTTTCAAAACAGTGCTTTGCCTTTGAATTCTCACAGACATAGTCTGTGGTCAGAGAAACATTTGGGGAAAATGTGAAAAATTAATTGATTGGGCAATTTTTAGTAAGTTTCCCTTAGGAATCTCAACTACACTATTGCTTTTCAGATGGTTTTGTCAGGCTGTACTCCAAGATCAGCTTTAAATTTAATTTATTGCACACATCTTCCACTCACCAAGAGCAGAACTCCAAAGTCTTCCCTTTGTCATTTAAGAAGCAATCACAGGAAAAAAAATAGCATAACCTTTCTTCATTTCTTTCCAGATATTATCAGAAGCTACACTTCTATGAGAGTAACACAGTAGATTTGGGAATATTTAAGCAAGGGACATAGAAACATACAAAAAACCCCACAAAAACCAGGACTTTGGACAACATAAATCACGCAAGAAGGGCAATTAGAGAATATTAAAAGTTTTTATTATTTATGAAAAGCTGTAGGTCAACCTGACATTGTGCAGCACTTGAAGAGTACTAAAATGCAATAAATATGCCATCTCAGGAGGACTGCAGTCAGAACAGCTCAGAAGAAAGAGTTTAAAAGAGTAAAAAGTAGGAGAGGTGTGGAACCAGAGCTTGAATAAGTGAGGTCAGAAAGTTCTGCGAAAGGCCTGTACATGTATATCTGTGATGTTTGCATAAAAGAGAAATTGATGTTGTCTTAGTACCTTTGGTTATCAAATACAATGAGTCTTGGAGAAGATGATTCACACTATGGATAGGAAAGGCATGCAAATCCCCAGACCTTAGTAAGGAGCACAGGCTGAGACTGAAGTATACTGTCCATTTGTGTCAAATTCTCTGTTGGTTTACACAGACTCCGTTTGACAGAAATAAAAGGTCCATTACAGTCCCAGTAGGACCCTGGGAATTAATTGGGCTGCAGAACAGTTATTCTGCATATACACAGGGCACTGCTCTCAGCAGAGTATGTTATCAACTTCCTCTATCAACACCCTTAATCTGTGACTGTCAGAACACCTCTTACTAAAAAACACTGTTTATGCCTTTCCCTAGATTTTTCTGTTCAGTTTTATAAATACCACTCTTTAAAAATCTGTGTTCTCCCCCTCCTCCCTAGGTGGCAAATTTGCTCAGACTCTTCCAGATCCCCCAGATAAGCTATGCCTCCACCAGTGCCAAGCTGAGCGACAAATCCCGCTACGACTATTTCGCGCGGACAGTGCCCCCCGACTTCTACCAAGCTAAAGCCATGGCTGAAATCTTACGGTACTTCAACTGGACTTACGTGTCAACGGTTGCTTCAGAAGGAGACTATGGGGAGACAGGGATCGAAGCCTTTGAGCAGGAAGCTCGCCTCCGCAACATCTGCATCGCCACCTCCGAGAAAGTGGGCCGGTCCAACATCAGGAAGTCCTACGACGGCGTGATCAGAGAGCTGCTCCAGAAACCCAACGCCAGAGTGGTGGTGCTCTTCATGCGAGGCGACGACTCTCGGGAGCTCATTGCAGCTGCCAACCGCTTCAACGTTTCTTTTACCTGGATTGCCAGCGACGGATGGGGAGCACAAGAGAGTATTGTCAAGGGCAATGAGCACATAGCTTCTGGGGCAATAACCTTGGAACTTGCTTCCCATCCAGTTAAAGAGTTTGACAAGTATTTCCAAAGCCTCAGCCCTTACAATAACAGACGGAACCCCTGGTTCAAGGACTTCTGGGAGCAAAAGTTCCAGTGTAATCTCCAGAACCGAAAACCACATAAAAAGGCTTGTGACAAGCACTTCACCATCAACAGTTCCAACTACGAACAAGAATCCAAGATCATGTTTGTTGTGAACGCCGTGTATGCAATGGCCCACGCCTTGCATAAAATGCAGAGGACTCTCTGTCCAAACACCACCAAACTCTGTGATGCCATGAAACATCTGGATGGCAGGAAGCTGTACAAAGATTATCTCCTGAAAGTAAACTTTACAGGTAATAACTTCTCTTTTGGTACATACAGAATGTCACTGTAATTAATGAAATGTTCGTCAATCACAATAAAAGCCAGCTGAATTCCCAGTAGCACCTATTATCACAGTTCAGACCAGGGTGGTACACAGGCAAGGCCACTCCTGTCACAAGAAGGGAGAAAGAAGGACAGGAATCTTGGTGAGAACTCTAAAAAAACAGCTCAATGCTCCTCCTGTTTCCAGCAGAAGGAAGAGATGGAGGTGGCAACAGCTTGTCTTGGAAATGTTACCCTCCATCCTTAAACTTCCACACACCGACTTCCATTTCATTCACAGCCAGTTTGGCTTCAGCTGGGCACGTCTGGAGGCCAATGGTCATTTCAGCACCTGCTACACTAGGCAACTGCCTACTATGCCTATGCAAAGATTTGGCCTTCTATTCCTTGTTTTGTTATGAATTTACATAATAATAGCTGGACCATGGTCAATGGCCAATGTCCTTGCAGTAGTAACGCAATAATTCCTGCCATAGAACCAGATCAGTATAAAATATTTAAATATGTGGGCTGCTGCCATTACCTATGTTACAGAACTTTAGGCTTGATGACAAAGTATTCAAAGTTAGATTAAACAGGTGCAGGAGATTTGTGGAGAGAGAGTGGATGATCTGGCAATGATATAAGCAAACTTCATGGGGACTGGCTGTGCAGTACATGACATCTCTGTGGTTTTGCCATCACATATGGCTGAGCTTAGGTTTGTTATTAATGTTACACCCATAGCAAGGCTAAATAGATCTACAGAAGAAACAAGTGAAGTGTAGAGTATCATGTCTTTTTGTCGTTACACGTCTAACTTTCTTCTGAAACATCTAGGCTGAGATTGCATTTCTAGGTATTATTAAACTGATATTCTCAGCCGAACGAGTTGATAGTAAGGAAACATCACGCTGTGCTTTGTATGAGAACTAGCTCAAAGAAGAATTGAAGGGTAAATAAGTGTATGATACAACATGAGCAGTCCCAAGAGACCATCAATAATGGTACAACATTAATAACACTGGAAACTATGTGAAACTGTCAGATTAGAGCTTGAACTTTTCCCTTCTTTAGAGGTCTTCTCAGCATTTGACTCAGACCATCTCTAGATACTGCCGACCGCATCCCTAGTGCTTCTCTCACTCTCAGTGGGGTATGGCTGGTGTAGGCAAGTACTCTGTTTTCTCAGGCATTTGTAGACATAGTTCCCAGCGCGTGCTGCAGAGCTCCTTAGGACCCCTGGTTTCCCAGTATCCTGCTAGCTGACTAGTTCAGAGCACATCAGGGATTCCTGCAGCCCACATGCCTGGATTTCTTTACCATGGGAAGTCAAGAAAGGGCAGATGGGACTGGTCACTTGCTGCATCTTAACTTATCTCTCAGGAGGAGATTCAGGAGGACCCAGGATCTGGGATGTGTTCTGGTAATATAGATTTGGTCACAAACAAATGTCTTCTAATTGTTGAAATCAAATGTTTTTAGGAGCACAGCACTTCACAGAAGCTGGGTCCTGGCATTCTGGTTGCCAGGGATGGCTGTGGCGTGCAACGTGCTTCTGCCCCTGCCAAGGAGACACATCAGCACAGTAACAACCTACCCAAACAAGTAGGCACTTCAATAACTTAAAACTTCAATTATTTTGAAACTTTTTCTGACGCTCCAGGTATTTTTATGGGCTTAAATGTATACACTCTTAACAGAGACCAGCTTTAGTCTGTCGCTAAACGATCTTGGTTCCAGCACATGATTCCTAATTGTTTTTCTATAGTGCAGAGATTTTTTTGAGCACCCAAGCATTTTCCCACTGAACATTTAGGCATAAAGTCAAAATAACCACAATTTTCTTTGACCAAAACTCCAGGAAAATTTTCATTTAGATACAGCCAGAAAAATTCATTTTCATTTTGACTGAAATATCTTTTATATTTTTTATGAATTGGAAGTTGAAGCTGTTTGAGCTGAAAAAAAGATTTCAAAACCTGTCATTTTGTAATTTTGAAAACAGAAGGCTCTTTTTTGAGCCAAATTAATTTGTTTTAAAATCAACATGGGAATCTTTGAAACCCTGAAGAGCTTTATTTTCAGTTAATTTTCATTTCCAATCTAAAACATTAAAAAACCTGTCGAGTTCTTTTCCAATGGCTTTGTTCTGTATATATTGTTCCTAGCTTACGGCATGATTTGTTCGTCTCCTGTTTCTTTGTTATCTGTTCTTCCATTATAATGTGAATCCTTGTTTTAATGTCAGTGATTTTTTTAAGCAGATGAGTGATTTTTATGTAGCAAGAGAATCAGCAAATCTCCCATGCCTTCCTCTTTCAGAAAGGCGTGAAATTTTAATACATACAAGTCTTGTCATTGATTTCTCTGAGACCCAGAATTCGCCTTTGCTCTTTTCTGGTTGAAGAAAGTCTCTGGGTGTGTTTTTAATACAACATCAGGACCCTGCTGCATGGTACATTTGATCAATGATGCTCTCATATTTCCAGCTCCAAATCTGAGAACATATTCCCAGTGCAGAGAGGATGGCATGGAAGCTACCGGCCCATCAGGCACACTGCAGCCAAGTCAGGTTGGGAATTCTCTCTCTTCTTTAGTGTAGGTAGTGATCCACACCCACCAAAAGGAAGCAGGCAAGAAACAGAACGACAGTGATAACCATATTCACACACACACAAACAGCTATTTAAGCAACACCTCCTCTGCTGAAAAGCAGAGGTACAAACAGATGAGCCCTGCATGCGTAAACCTGCAGCTTGCCACGAAAGAAATCTGACAAATGGCCCTGAAATATATTCTCCCAGTTTCCAGGAACGGGTGATGGTGCATTTCAAACACACCAGTCTGAATAAATGATAAGGTGCATTTATGTGACTGGTGTGGGTCTGTGCAATTTTAGACACTTTTCCTACGCACTTGAATTAGTTTTGGTTAGTCTCTGATTGCAGTTAATGGAGGGGATCAGCACTTACAGAGTGTGGTTCAGCCCACATGAGGTAGCCCATGTGAGATACGATTTCCCCTACATCTCTTACTATTGCCTACAGCTGGAGCACAGAGCAACCAAGATTCTCACTTGCCATTTAGGCGAAAGCCTGCAGTGAGACTCTCAGGCACAGCGATAATGGGATCTGTAGGGAAATACTCAGGGACCAGCTAACAACAGGGCTGGAGTAGAAGACTGGCCAGGATTTGTGCACTCCCATGCTGCCACTGGTGCTGACATGCTGTGTGACAGGTATTTCATTAATATCTCCACGGCCCTACTTATTTCTCCTTTTTCATTAAATTGAAATATCTCCATAGAACTGCAGTGTGGCACGAAGGCAGGGTGCGATTTCATTCCTTATTGAATGTGAGATAGACCGAGCACATAATTTTCTTGCAAGTCAGTAAGATATATATGACAAATGTCATGATATCCTGAATCTTTTCAGTAAGGGAGAAAAGAGATGCCTGTGCCTGATTCCCACTTCCAGTAGCAGGATCTGAGAATGCAAAGCCCAGCCCCTAGATGAATACACTCACTCCATCTCAGTGCTTGTTTGGCCTTTCAAAGAGATATAGGCTGGTTCATCTTCTTGATCTTCCCATCCTCTGCATTCTCTCCTGAGGGCACAAGTGCAGCACTTGATGTTCTGAATTGTGATGCTTTTCTGCTGATAAAGAGATGCTGGTTCAAGAGGCTGTTAGTTTGTATTACCAGAACAACAAAGAAGTGCTGAACAAAAATAAAGGGCTCCATGGGAGAGAGCACAGAGCAAACTCACCTTCTCGCCAGCACCCAGCCATTGCTTGGTGGAGGGCAGCGTGTGGAGGGGACCCTCGGGAGGGCTGTGAATCCAGGGACGAACCCCAACACGAGGCAGAGCTCCACATATCCAGAAGCCTCCCTCCCTCAGAGGGATGGAGGGGCCAGTGCAGCAACCAGCTCTGCTAACTGGTTCAGCTCCTTTAAGCCACCAGGGTGACACAGAAAAGCAGTGCTATTGCCCACAGCTCTACTGCAAGCCTCACAACATTTGATATGTGCCAGGGCAGTGAACTTTAGCACAGGCAGCGTGAAAGGGGTGTCCATCATTTGGGATAAAGTGGCAGGGTCTTGCACAGCTGTGCCCCAGATGTTGCGACCTAGTGTAGCTGCTCCTCTGGGGCGGTGGGGTCCAGGTTGGCCAGGTGAGGAAGGACGGCAGTGACATTCAAGGACCAGCGTTATCTCCATCTGGCCCAGGGTTGCTGAGCTGGCTGTGCGGGATGGCAGCCTTGTCACCCAAGGGTGTGGGACTGGGCTCCAGCTTTTCCCACTACAGGTAGCGAGGCTGATGGTATTGCAAGACTAACTCTGCCGTGAGTCTAGTGTGGGAGCGTACGGGCAGAGGGAGGTTGGATTTAGGGGTGTATGTATGTCCACCTGTCTTCTGCACCTTTCTGAATCTCCACAGCAAATGGTAGGAGGAATTTGGCTAGAGCAGTAATCCTGGAAAACAGATCATTAAAGATTGTAGGCAACACATATGTTTATAGTACTCAGTGTCTTTTCCTACCCCTTTCTTTCTCCATAGCTACAAGACTCACTGTCATGTCCCTCCCTGTATTATGTTCAGAAATCCAGCTCTTCTACAGCAAAGCCTACATCATCAAAACTAGCTTATACTGGGCAAAATCCTCACCTGTGGCTAACCTGAGTGACTACTCAAAATGAGAAAAGGGTTGTAAGTCAGGTCCGATCTGTCTCCTTTCATCCCCTGGACTCTATGACAAAACTTGTATTCCCACCTGGTCCTAAGTTTCTGCATGGTTTATTTTCTTTCTTCCTCACTACTCTGCCCCAGCCAACACTCAAATAATATGAAGCTGAAACACAAACTCACCTTCTCATTTACTCTTGCTGCTGACTTCCATGATGGGAACATACTTTCACAGACCATTTCCATCGTAACTGTTCCACCTAAGTAGGAAAGAGCTTAAAATTCATGGTCTGCAACAGTCAGATGTCACCTCACTTCTAAGCACAGCAGCATTGCATGGTCCCTCCTCTGGGATTTAGCCATAAATGTTTCCTGCCAAAAGTCCACTTGGAAGCTCAGCGTCCTGCCAGGCTTGCATGGAACACAGACCAACAAAGGATACACCTGCGATCACAAGCAGATTGCGGATGCAGAAAATTCGAAGGCCAGGTATAGATTTGCAGCAGGGAGTACCTGTCAGTAGCTGTGCAGGCTCATATCCCCGGCTCTGCAGCAGGTGGTCCCGCTGCTCCATCGTCTCACCCAACGAGCTCCTGCTCATCAGGTCAGATCCCCTTCACCTCCAGCACTCACACAGTCAGCTGTAAGGTCCTCCTGGCCTTCCTTGTGATGTTTATTTGTAAAATAAACCAGAACAGCGCTTTCAGCTGGAGGTAAAAATTTCATGGGCAGAAGGCATCTAATACCTTGTTAATCGTAAAAGTTTTAAAAGTGTAGTTCATGATGGATTTGTGGCCCATAAAACCAAGGAAAATGTAGAGTGAATTCCCCAAGATATTTATTTAAAATATACATGAAAAAGATGTGTAGGTTTTATAGGAAAAATTACTGCCTTTTTCCTGGGACCACAAGTGTGTCATAGCATTTAAAACCTTGAAAGCAGCTAAGGGACAGTCTCTGAAAGTGCACTTGAGACTTGCTATTTCAGAGCACAGGAACAGTTGAACCTGCACAGTATATTTCTCTCTGTATTAGAGTTACATTGGTATGTACACAGACAGAGCTCTAGCGAGATTTTGATAGCCTGGTTTCCCTGATGACACCCTCTACTTTCTTCTCCCTCCAACTGCCTCTTTGCAGACCCGGCTGCTGGTGGGGATCTGCAGTTCCTTTCCTTGGGGCAAGTTTACTTCTCCAAGAGGTTCCTGGGCAGAAATCTCTGTTTAGCCTTCCTGAAGCTTTCAATATGTGTATATATTCATATATGTATGTACTTTGTTTATGTACATGCATATTTTCATACATATATATTTCATTGTGTATAATATAGATTCATAATATGGAGAATTGTAAAGTTAAAGAATAAATCAGGTTGCAAGGGCCCTTAGGAGGTCTCTAGTCCAATATCCTGCTGAAACCAGGGGCAGCTGCGCAATCAGACCAAGTTGCTCAGGGCTTTATAGATATAAGCTGGCTAAAATTAAAATACTATGGAATCTTTTCATCCTCTAGTTTCAGTTTGAGGTGTCACAATGGCAAACAATCCTATCTGTACTCTGGATGTGTTGTGTGTCACACACTGCACCGTGTAAACTGAATACTTGGGCTGGCAGCAGGACACAGACATTGTCATCTCTAGGGCACAACTTCCAAACAAAATTTTCATTAAAACTTCTCTTGCCATGATGGCAGGTCAGTGACCTACCTGTTAATGGTGTCTGTTATCTAGCCAGAGACCATCATAAAAAGCTGCCTTTTCATGCTTCCATTTGCTACTAATTAACAGTGATTAGCCTGAGTGAGCAGGAGCAGAGGTTGAATTCTGTTCTTACCTCTTGAGATACGCTCCGGCAGCAGAAGCCAAGGTGTGCCGGACCGTTGTGTCCCATCTAACTTGGGAGCAAGGTACTTCTGCCTGCTGCCACCACTTTTCTGCCTGTCCTGGGTGCTGAGCTCCCACAGACAAAAAGATGAGAAATGCAGCATTAGCAGGACACAGAGCAGCAACAACTTTTCTTCGTAGTCCTCGGGAAAATTCTGGAAGTGTGTCACCTTTTGCCCTTACCCAGCTGAGTGCCATTCCTGGAAAGTCTGCAGAAACCACAGGCCAGCAATGACCTCAAACTTGTTATAGCAGCATATTTAGGTGAAGGTGCTTTGACATCCCTAAAATAGCAAATAGCTCTCCATCTCAGTTTCCTTTACTTGAATATTTATACAACCCACCACTTCAGCTGAGCTATGAAAAACTGAACATAAAGTTACATAGTCTGAGCCCTGTATGTAATTTACAGTCAGCTGCTTTTTTCATATTGGTAATGTAGCCTTTAGGCATCTTAGAAATCTCCAGAGTACGCAGCGCCTCTGCGGGTGTGTAAATGAGGATGAGATTAGACACCCTGTGTTTACGGAGAAACACATGACTGAAAAACTGAGCAATGATTTTATTTCAGATCACATATTTGAGAGACAGAAGGCTCAGTAACCTAATTTCTCTAAATCACAGACTTCTGTGTTTGCCTGCTGCTTGTTTTATAATAGTAACTATTTCATCTTTTGTTTCACTGGCAAATGTTATGTGAATCCCAAACACCGAGGGTCTGGCACAGTCAAAGTGCTCTGAGGAGCAGAAAGTGTCGTACAGCCTTTTCGTCCCCCAACCACGCACGCTCACTTTTCCAGTCCCACTGGTCTTTACGATAGGGGAACAGCTCAGGACATACCGTGGGACTATATTCTTATTCTTCATGCAGATTTACCTGTGAGAGACATCCACACGTAACCAAAAAGACATCAGGTCTGCTTCCTTCTCTTTGTGACCTGGAAGGACAAGATATCATGTGAGAAAAGACTTTGGTTCAGGAGTCCTACCCCTTACATTTTAGTATCTAATTTGGCTCTGAAAAGCCAATGGGGGGACCAGATTCTTCTCTACTAACTGCAGTGGAAGAGCACTTTAGCACTTCCAGAACCGATCTCAGTTAGTCTCACTTGCATGCTGGGGTGTTATTTTAGGGGCTGAAAAAGGCAGAGGCTGTGCTCAGAACATGACCACAGCAGTGTTAATGAGGATGAGGACAAGGACATGTGAAGGAGATTGCATAGGGACACACTGGGACAGTGTGATACACTGGGAAAATAAATTACTGTTTTGAGTAATCCAGGTGTGTCCTGAACTTCCCGAGAAAACTGGTCTTTTCAAAAGGTGATGAAGAAAACTACAGAAAGTCACAAACCCAGATGTCTAAGCCTAAAGATAACTAAATGTTATGTTATTTTTATCAAACCTCTATTTTTCTTGGCAGCTAATAATTACACTAGAAAGGCAGAACTGAAAGCATAATCTGTAGAAAAGTCTCTTTTCTCCTGAAATAGCCTTAATGTCACTACATTCCTGGAAGACACATTTGCTTCACCCAGTAGAGCACAGTGCAAAGATATTCCCAGGCTAACACTGACTAAATGGGAACTGGTACCAAACCAGTAGAGCTGCATTAACGTGCCACTAACATTCAGCCCAACTTGGTGCTAGACATGGATCTTGGTCTGAATCCTGCATCACTTCCACGTAGCATGTTTCCAGGCAAACCTGTCACAAGATGACTGCTATACTTGTACTTGTTAAACTGCAGCCCAGATGAGCATGTGAATCTATTTCAGCTTTCTGCCTGAACTATTCCCTTCCAGCTTGTCTGGCCCATTTCTGACTCCCAGTGCAGAAAAAAGCAGCTCAGTGACATTTATGTTTCTCTATCTAAAAGCAAGAAAGGTACTCAACCCAACCTGAGAACATTCCTTGTGTAAATTTTTGCACTAACACAGATTTTTCCCAGATATTCACAGCCTTTCCCTTTGTGCAAATGGTCTCATGAATCAAAAGAAGTACTTAAAGCAAAAGTTTCAGAGGAAGGACTGAAAGGATTTCCTACCACATATTCACCTTTCTTATTAATTCATTAGTATTTTTATTTTAAAAATTACTGAGGCCAGTAGTTCACACCTACCTTCTAAAAGAGAATTCAAAAAGCAATCAGCTCTGCACTTTCATGGAGCAGAAACTCCTTTTACATATGAGTACTCTTCACAAACTGACCTTCTACCCAGTTCCTGTCAACTGCAAACTGGATGGACCTGGCAGACAAACGTGTTAAAGGGTGACTTTCTTTTATTTCCTCATCTGTTAGAGCTATGCATCTAAACACCTCTAAAAGCATCTCAGAAAACGTCTGCTTTGGCATCAATGCAATATTTATGGCTATTTTGTTAGCGGATACAGAATATAATGTAAAGAGATATTTCATTGCTGTTATCTGAGTGAGTCATTTCCTTTTGTTTCCTTCTTCCTGCCATGAAAGTGAATTTTGTCTGAGGATATAAGTGAATACAAAGAATACTAAAATTCTCCAAGGCAGGGGGAACAACACACATACTCATGCACAAGGGTATCAGAAGCAGAGAATCTTCTAACAAAAATGTCCACAAAATCCTAGCTGTAGCGCAGCTCAGGCACAAGAGCAATCCTTTGGTTTGCTTTCTCACCTTTTGCTCCAGCCATGGAGCAGTAAATCAACATCAACTCACCTGCTTACTATTGGGATGCAAAAGGGTTCAGCACCAAGCCAGAAATGACAATATCTCCAAATACAAGTCCTTAAACTTAAGGCATGTAAGTCATAAAATAATTACTAAGATCATTAAGTTGGCTTGTAGGGTCTCCACACCAAAGCTCACTATGTCCTTAGTGCATTGGAAGAACAGCACAGAGCCAAAAGCAGTGGTGAGGTGAATGGTGGTTGCAAACACCCAGTATATAGAAAGCAGCAGTTAATGTACTTCACAGTCTGAAGGCCCCTGCCCCCTCAATCCTGCATCCACTTTTCCTCTCCCACAGTGTTGCTGTTCTTGTTACAAGCCCGTCTTTCTACTTGCCAATATATGAATCATCTCATCTTTTCTAGACTAATGACATATAAATCTAGCACTTTTCCTACAGAAGAAATTCAAGAGTATTTCTGAAGGCTGAGAGATATTCACTTTCTAAATGTGTATGTGCAATTGCTCCTCAATTCAATACGGGTTTCCTGCAGTACATTTTTCTATTTGCTGCTATACACAGATTCCAGACAATTTGATGGACAACAGAATGAGCTAATGCAGCAATTCCTTTGTACGTATGAAATATTTACCACTTCTGCAACTGAAATACGAGGCTCAGCTAAGAAAACACAGTAGTTTTAGCCAGGGAAGGAATTTCACCATGCTCAGTGGAAACAGGGAAACTATTAGTGTGAGAAAGATGAGCAAAGCACAGCCTTGAACAAAGTCCTCACACAGAAGGTATGTGCCACAGAAATCCTGTGTGACTCCGTAGCTGAAAGCGCATGGACTTTCAAGGTGGACTGTGATTCCTAATGGCTGCGCCTGACATTACTTTGACTCCGTGACTCAGCATCAGCCACACTGTTGTATGGGAAGTTTGGATCAGAAAACACACACAGGTGCACACACACACGCTCACAAGAGCACTCACTCACTGTTCTTTAAAATTCGGATTTACTTAACCCAATTCTACAGTAAAAGATAATACTTGATGTATGATTGTTGACTTTGCATTGGCAAAAAGTGAACAGCAAATCAAAAAGCAGCAATCTTTTTGTACCAAAGAAGAGGGAGAATCTCCTGGTGTTTAGGCAGCAGCACCGATGAGTTGCAGCATCCATAACCAGGGAGAGATCCCAGAGTGATTCTTCTCTCAGTTTTCCCTTTGTTCCTTTTCTTGCAGAGGACATTACCATCCTTGTAGCTTCTTAACTTTTTTATCTTTTCACCATACACCAAATGTTTTGCATATGCTGTATACATGTTCTTTCTATTGATTACACCCCAAAAACAATCCCCCCTTGTTGCCAAGGTAGAATTTCTTTAGTGATCAGTAGCTGACTGTATGCAGCTCTGAAGCCTCAAGCATCTTCCTATGCTTCCACTACAGAACTGGCCTGCTCTCTTCCTGTGGGAACACTTACTCTGTGGCTCTTTATCCTTTACAGTAGGTCTTAAATTTGCTACAAAACACTAGAAAATGCTCGATCGTATGCAGGACTGTATGGGATCAGATTGCTGGACTCTTCTAGTCTAAGCAGCAATGACATAGTTGCCCCTAACAGCAGAAGGTTGTGCTCTTGAGGTCCCTTCCAAGTCTATTCCTTTGACATAAGTAACAACACATCACGTGCCCCTGTAAATGATTTTTACCATTCTACTCTCTCTGAATGTAGACGTTTTCCATGGTATTTATCAATGGCCCTGATGGATGGAGCAGCTGATCACTGCTCCAAGATCTTAATGCCAGCTTGGGAGCAGAGACTGGCCTGCTGTGCCAGGACAGATCTGCACCAGACAGTGGCAAATGAGACACTCTATGAAACTGCTATTGGGAACTGACAAAAAATGTGCTGAAAAAGTTTGTTACACTTCCTGTATTACGTTTGGACATCTAGTTGTATAAATAGCTAATGGCTAGTTAATGGTCCAGTAACTGAAAGAATAAAAAGCCCATCTTTAAAGGCTCTTTAGTGAAGAAAATATCTCAAGTCAGATGAAGGTTTGAGGCAGTGCTGTTAATGTCCTTTCTAGATCTCTGAAACACTTTATCAGTCTAAGCCTATCAATGTGTCTCTGCTTCCACCATTAAACAGGCAAATAAATCAACATTTTCTTTTTACGTTTTCCCCTGAGGTCCAGTGATTGCCGTTGCTGTTTCTGAACTGATTCAGTGGAGCAAAACATTAGCAAAAATGATTCTGTGCTCTCAGCTTTATCTTTTCTTCCTGAGAGCAGAAGAATTTGCAAGTATTAATAGGACATGCAGCTTGCATGTTGTAGGATAATGCATGCCAATGAACACTGATGATGTTGGAAGAGGTGATGTGCTACCTCTGCACCTGGTGTGTGATATGCATGAATTACCTTAAAAGCTAGGAGTTCTTATCCTTTATCTCACTATCTTTTCACTGAAATTCATTGTTGTGAGTAGCCCACTTTCACCTCTTGATTGGCTGACTCAGCGTTTGGTCATACATGAGAGATACTCTGTTGAATACTGACTTAACCTGTCATTTTAGTAGATGTGCATTTCTAGCCATTACATTGTTATATGGAAATGAGTAAAGAGAAAATCCAGACTCAAACCTTTACAAAGGAAGATGAGTCACGTTTAATGTGTGTGGTGGGCCTTACTGAAAGCATGAGTTGTATGATTTCTCCATCAGTGGCCAAAATTCAAGCCAGCCAGCTTTCATATCTTCTTTGACGCAGCTCACTTTGTAGTCTAGTAACTGGAGAACTATCAGTGGAGGAAGCCACCCACCTTCCTGATGGCAACTCGTCACAGCCAGAGCCCACCTTTGGAGGTGTCCATTTCTCTCTCTCTGTAAGAAAACTACACTCACAGTATAGACACTCTAATTACATTTTGGTTAAAGAAATGTACAACACTTTTTTCATGCACATATAATATTCACAAACTGATCCACTCCAGAATCTAACGCCATAAGATGTGTGAAACGTTTACATTTCCAGCTGAACTCGGAGCCTCCTTTGCATTCCACCAACATTATTTCGGGTGTGCCAAATACTATAACTGAGCTGCATAATATGTCTGAGCATAAAGATTCCTCTGTGTGTTTCACTGTAGCATTGTTTCTTTATTCCAGCTCTGAGCATCCTACAACTCCTTTTTTTTCCACAATATGTTCAATAAATTTGAGCTTCAGTTATTTCAAAAATATGTTCTCCTTAGAAGTCACTACTTATGGTTTTATTTTCCTATTGGAAATACAATTTCATTTTGCAAATTACCTCATTATTAGCAATTTGTAGGGTGATTGCTGAGAGTTTTCAGTAGCTTCTTAACAAAAGTAATAGCATAGAGTCGTAAGATTTGTAGGAAGAAGCAATACCTTTATTAGACTGCCCACATACCTGGAAAAAACAGAGAAGCTTTTGGCATAACATCTCTTTGCCATACCTTGTCTTGCATCTTGATCAGACCTTGTGTTTCTAAACTATATACTTTTAAAGAAGCGAACAAAAAGCTCCCAGCAATTACTCTGCAAATGGATAGTAATGAGGCTGTTTGCAAAGTGAAATTGTGTTTCCAGGAGGAAATAAAAACCTGATCTACTGAATTCCAAGCAGAGCTGTTTCTTCAAAATAATTGAAGGTCAAATTTATTGAGCAATGTTTCTGATGACCTAATGAAGTGACCTTGTCCCTGAAAGCTTATGCACTTATTCCATTTGTAGACTAGTCTAATAAAAAATACTGCCTTTCTTATGGGCTTAAAGTTTCTTGAATCTTAGACCATCACAGCTACAGTATTACTACCACTAAATAAAAGTATTGCACTATAAGTAATTAAATCTATGTCAACCCACCTGATCTGGGAGTGTCTTCATATCACGTCAATTAGGAAATAGCAGCTAGAAGGTCTATTTCATGGTTCATTTGGTTCTGATCTCTAAGGGCAAACTATCTAACTAAATTATTCAGAGCACTGTCTGGAAACACCTCTCTAATCCTCAAGTCCCCACAGAGGAGAGAATGTTTTAACCAACTTCCTTTAATATCTTAATAACTGAATCCATTCGTACTTCCTTCAGGCTGACAAAGAAGTACAAAAAAAATATTATTAGGCATTCAACGCTTCCTTAGCCATCAGCTACTATATGCAGTCTGGGGGTGGAATTAGCATACCACGGAATGGTGCCTCCAAAAAAAGAAAGCTTCATGCCCCTGTGACATAACTGAGTCCCTCACTTAGTACAAAAGTGAATTTTAGCAAAATTAAAACACAGCTTCAGCCTCTTTCAGCTGCACCCTGGATGTACTGAGAAGAGAGGGGTAAGGCACGGCACCAGTTCCCAGCACGGACATTAAATGGGAATGTCCCTCACCCAGAAGTCCAAATCAGACACAGGGAACTGATAACCCTGCGACAGGCAGAAAGCTCCAACCAAAATCTCAAACTCTGAAAGCAATGTTGATGTTCGGCAACTGGCAGATAACTCACCAGCCAACTCATTTTTTCCTTAGACCAAAACATTTCAAGAGGTACCAAAGGCCAGCCCAGAACTTATAGTTCCAGCTCCCAAGCTTTTGTGTTGTCACCTTAATAGTGCCCATAATTCTTCATAATGGGAATGGGTTCCCCTTGGTTCTGTTTACAAAATAACTAGTTGGCCTGAGGGAGGAGTTAGGCAGTTTAAAGTCAGGGTTTAATTTCCTTTGTAATTGCAAGATGATTGCTAGTATAAATTACTTTGCATGCATTTTGCCTCTTGTGTCAGCCATTTCCTAAAGTGGATAATCTTAAATTAAAAGAATGATATCAATTGAAAGGCATTGCTATGTTGGAATCTCACAAATCATTCGTACCAATTATCAACCTAGCAGACTTATTAAAAAAAGAAAAACACCTTGGATGCTTGTCCATGAATGTTTGATTTATTTTGAAGTTAGACTAATGAAACCATAACCAAAAAAACTTCAAGAAAATTTTCTTAATTTCAGGGGATATGTTTTGCATTTTTAAGGAGAAATATAATAACTGCAAAACATTTACATGCTTTCTGCCTTCCATGTCTCAAAATCCAAATCCTTTAAGATATCAGAAATTCCCTTTTAACTCCTTAAATTTCCTTAAAAAAAAGTGAAAGTGATTTCATAATTTCTTTTATGAAGGTTTGCAACTTAGTATCTAGTTCATTCTCCCCAAGTCCTAAAGACCACACATATGCTTAAAGGCCACGCAAGCGAGAGGACAACACACACCTGAAAATGTAAAAATTATGCTTCAGGCAAGCGTTTCACAGGCAAGGTAGCTAGGGAGTTCTCTGTCCAGCCAGGCTGAGGATAACGACAAGCTGAATGAATTCTAATCTTTCGGACCCTTCTTAGTGTATTTTGCCAGCGTCCACATCACTTTTCTGCTGGACCGTTCTCTCCGATAGCCTCCGGCGCAGTCCCAGCAGCCTGTGCGGACAGCTTGCCGCAGACACCGCTTGGCGGGTGCGTTGCAGAGAGCTTGTACAAGCTGCTATCACTTGGCACTCCAGCTGTGAGCCTTTCTGTTCCAAATATCGGTGATATTCATCTCACCTGACTTCAGATACCTATATTGAAGATGCATTTTAGCTAGTCACTCTCATTATGGTCAGCAGAAAAAAAAAAAATAAAACAAACAGGTACAGTTCAGCTGAGCTATCCTAGATACCTAATCTAAGGTGAACCCTGGAAATACCCATTCTCTTTTGCAGGATAGAAGCTTGGGATAACTAACTCATATGCAGATACCCACGTGATAGATCTTTGCAACTAGGCCTGGGGAAATGTTTCTGTTTCTGACTACTGCAAATGCTGTGGGAGTCTATGATGTGTTGAAATTCCCCGCAGCAAGTTTCTAACCTGAGAGACACCATAAAGCTGAATGGAAAATCTGTAGACAATAGATAGGAAAATTACATTTTTAGAAGACTAATTAGCCTCACTCATTTCTTGAGCGAGAAGAAGTAATACTGCATATGACCCAAACACATCTAGAAACGATGGTGCAGAGGTTAAAAGTGACTACTTGTCTCTATGAAATCTGATATTTTAAGCCTGTTCATTATCTATTAATTGTGGAGAGGTATGACCTAGTGATACTTCACTCTGAGCTTTCTGTATACTAAATTTTAAATTGCCAAATTTCAATGTCCCATCTACCAATCAGGTGTGAAAACAGCTGCATTATGCTGAGATGGAAACAAGAGTGGGTGCATCAGGTCTCCATTACTCAGTCTGAATGTTCAGCCAAGCAGAAATAAATCACCTTGACCTCAACAAACCGTATCTAGCTCACAATGAAAGAAAAAGAAAAGATATATGCATTCTCAGGGTCTTTTGTGATACTTTTCAAGATAAGGCATCCTACACACAGATGAGCCCGTTGGACAGACACACCATATCCTGTTATCTTATTATCAAAGCTCTTCCTTACAGTGCTTTAAAAAGGCATTGCCCAGGATATGTAACAGGAAGGAGTAGGGGGCATTAAAAAAAATCTATTTTTCCATTACATAAACAAATGTCTTGTTTTTCAGTCTTAAATCAGAAGTTCACAGTTTTTGCAGCACCATCTAGTGAGACTAAGGAGGTTTTACTCAACTTTTCAGAAACTCCAGTCTGTTCCCTCTTTACATTTGCATTTCTTTTTAATCATGATCTCCTTACAGTCTATTGGTTGAAAGTCTTTGGGGTCAACAAGCTGTTGAAGAAGGTGCCTTTGGTGCACACAATAGTCCTTTTTACATTTCTTTTTGAACCACACTAAATCCTACAGCTTTGCAAACTGTCGAGCTGAAAAACTGCAGAGCTTTCATCAAGCCTTGTTATTAATGAATTGCCTCCGAGCTAGTGAGCCATGCCTCTGATCTGTACCTTGTTTTGAAAGAATACACTCTGCAAGCAAAGAACAGATGTGTGTTTTATTGGATGTGAAGGATGTTCTTAGATGTAGGCATACCTGTCATCATTCCGACCAGGAAGTGTTACTGATGATATTTTCTATAAGACAACATCTATACACTCAGCTCTGTGCCAGACACATGCAAGACTCTATGCAAAATATCCTTCCTGGCCCAAAGATGCTGCTGGCAAACAAGACTCGGTCTGATTCCAAGCCAGTTAAGATGACGCTCATCTTTTCCTAGGCCACTCTGCCTCTTAAAAGTTTCCCAGTGCCTAATTAGAATTAAAACTGCTTTGTTTTCCTCATCTACTCATCTCTGGTTAAAAAATCCTGGCATACTTATCACCCAACTGAGCCAATGTGCAGAATCAGAAGCATTTCAAAAAAGATTTCCCATACCACCTCTTAAAAGAATGTTTTTGCCCAATAAGAAAATAAATCTCCTCTTCAGAACTTTCTTTCAGAATTCTTTCATGTCACCAAGAGCTGTACTGACACCAAAAATAATAAAGATTTCCAAATGCAAACGACTCACCTGCTTCTAACAGCACATAAGCACACACTTGCAAACAATGTGATTGTTGGAAAAGATGATCCCACTGTAGGAAGATAGAAACAAAATGACATAATTCGTTATATAAAAGCTATGATGTTATTTTATGTTCTTATCTATATCTGCTACTAAAACAGTCATAAAACTACAAAAGAGAGTCATTCCCCTCTTATCTGAAGCTGGAGGAGCTTGTCCTCCACTTGCACAACGGCATCCTCTCCTCTGATAGGGTTTCTTCAGGGGGCAGACAGAGGTGGGCTGCCTGCACTCTGGCTCCATAGGTTTCCGTCTTCTGCACTCCGTATACCTGAGTGTTTCTCCTGTCACTGCTCTTGCATCTTCATTGCTGAACTGCTGCAAGCTGGAGCACAAAGCATCACTGGTTTATCTCGAAGTCACTTTTAATTATCCTTTCTTTTCCTTGATAACTTCTTTTATAGAATTTCTCTTGGATAACTGCTTTGCATAAGAATACTTCATTTCATGAAGTGCAAGGGGAGGAGAAGATTCAAAGATACTGCTCCAAGGAGTCAAAGTTTGCATTGTCATGCAATGTTAATCTCTTAGCTAACAGCATGGGTAGACCCAGGGAGTCCTGTCTCTCATCTCCCAAGGGACGAATCCAAAACAGCTTAGCTACAACTGTGAACAAGACCTGCCAGAAATATCTGTTATAAAGATTGTAGATTTACTCTCAAAACTGAAATGTAACTGCAAAAAAATTCTCAGAGTGACTTATAACACGGCCTGACATAATCTCTGGGAAAATCATCTACTTATATGCAAAAAATATTCTTTTTACTCCAAAACACAAAGTCCTGCTTTCTTAGGATGTTACATTCTTGCCTATGAGCATCTTATTTTTATTATCATTATTATTGCATCGTATTTTCTGACAACATGACTTTTTGGAAGTGGTTCTGCAGGATCTAGAACATGTTGATAAATATCAGTTAAAATGCCCTAGGGATTTTGTATGTAATCAGTGGGTATATTAATTCCTGCCACCCAGTGGGTTCATTTGTAGGCTTTGGCTCACCATTCTATAATTTAATACATCATTGTTTGGTTAAATGATTTCATCCTCTGCATCTGAAGGAGTGTGATATATTTTCCTCTATTAGCAGCCACTAAAAATGAATGTTTCAAGCTACAAGTTGTGGTTGACTTAAAACATATTGTCCTACAAAACTGTCTTCTTCATATTTGTAGCATGAGAACAGTCCTGTGGAAGACAACATACACATGAGCTTCAAGTTAACTATACGTGAGATTACCTGCTTTGCCTTCTGGACCTACCTGCAAAGTCCAAGGCAAATACTTTGCTCTATTTAAATGCCAAAAATTCTATCAGAGCTAAGAAGTTGTCAAACATGTTACACAGAGGGGCCTCTTTCCTGAAAAGGGCTGATATTTCTGATCCTCACGTAGCTTGCACTGGGCTACTCATGCACTTGAAGTTATGCATTTGACAGAAGATAAGCCATGCAACCAGTTTGCAGTTTGTCTTACCTGCGGCTCCACTGGTGCCAGTAGAAGTCACAGGCTCTCAGCACACCTCGGGAGCTGACCTGTGTAACACTGCAGTGAATAAATTGGCTCTTAAAACTGGGCTGCTGTGTTATCAGCTTCTACAATCTGTATAAGTGTTATGAATAATGAAATAAGACACTGGCAATGACAGCACGTTATTGAAGAGCTGTTAAGTGCTGCGCTATGATTTCGGTTTAGTGCTGCTCCTGGATGAGAGAGCTTGCATGCCTGTGCATGAGGAGGAGGAGGGAGAGAAGGGAAACTGCTTAATATTCTTCTTGTTGACCTATATTTTGAATTCAGCTACTTGCTTAAGT
Organism: Aviceda cuculoides; assembly: GCA_035590195.1. Classification (NCBI taxonomy): domain Eukaryota; kingdom Metazoa; phylum Chordata; class Aves; order Accipitriformes; family Accipitridae; genus Aviceda; species Aviceda cuculoides. The sequence continues at coordinate 8,347,316 of JAVJGG010000005.1, read as the reverse complement.
TAGAGCATGTTATTTCCAGGAGGACAGGCCATTTGGGGGAGTAATATGCTGCCCTTAATTTTTGCGCACTCAGAGGTCTTGTTGGGCTAGCCAGCGGTACAACTAGATGCCAACAGTGAAGAAAAAGAGAAAATAATCCTCTTATACATTCCTGGGTTACCAAGACCTAGTCTGTAATCCTGCAAACCAAAGCTACCCCCCACTGTGGTTGACACAGGTGAGGTGGTAAAGTGCAGGAGAGGGCAGAGATAAGAACAGCCAGAGTCCTGGCTCAAACCCAGAACAAACTATAGGTGGGCACAAATTATCTTCCAGCCTTGCCCTAAGATAAGAAGAAAGTTGGGAAAAAAGTGCACTTCAAGTCCAGCACCTGGAGAAGTGCAAGTTATGCACCAGCTCTCCAGTTGGAGATTCTGTACCAAAAAACAGTCCCTTTTACTGACCTTAGTGGGAGTACTGCAAAATAAAGTAACATTCTGCAGAAATAAAGGTGAAAGAATTTGGCCTCAGTGCTTTACAGAAGCTAAATAAATCTACTGCAAAATATCCAAAGTATCTGGAGGTTGAAGTGGAGGCAGATACTACATCCTTATATGATACTGCTCATGTTCAAGCACAGCATGGGCACAGATGCAGGGAAAGAGATTTATTCCAGCAATGACAGTAGAACCACTTCTGTAACCAAAGACACTGGGGAATGAAATCACCTTTATTGCTCATCAATGGCAAAAAAAACCCCTTTTGCTTCCTGTCTATAAAGCTATTCACCTTTGATGATACAGCAAACGACCAATAAATCACATGGCAAATGCAATTTCCTCCTACATTTTTAATATTTCTCCATTCCCTGCATGAGCCACAGCTGGAGGAAAAACAAAAACTCTCCAGAGCTTACCAGTTGGAAGTGGTACAATATTGATTTCACAGAAGGTCACAGATCCAGTTTGTGGTTTTTTCATCTATTCCCCAAACAAGATATACGACCAAAGCAGCACATGCTGGGAACCTCAGACCAGGCAAGAAATATCAGAAACTGGTGAAATTGAAGCAAAATAGAAAGGATTCAAAACTTCCTACAACACAGGGAGAAGTGAAAAAGACATAGTAAGAAATTGTTGAGAACTTCATAGTTACTTCTCCATCATCGTCAAAATGAATCCTCTATTCAACTGAATTCCAGACTGTTGGCCTCAAAACCGATGTTTATTGATCTGACCATTTAAATTTCCTTATATCATGACAGCTGAATTTCACCAAATAATGGTGAGTCTCAGTTAGAAGCAGACCTCTTTCTTTCAAAAGAAAATGTGAAAGGTAGCGATTGTGCATACTGGGGGAAAAAAATGGAGAATTTGTTTGTATCCAGGACAAAAAAGTAAGGACATTGGTAATGTAACATTTACAAATATATCTCATGCAGTAAAGTGAAATAGAGTTCTATTATTTGAGTTCTTTCCTTCTTCCAAGTTCAAAATTGAGACAGATACAGACCTCTCGACTTACCTGTTGGCACTTGAATTGGATTCTATAAGCTATCAGGTGTCTGTGCTTGCCAAAGGGATGAAAAAAGTCATCTGCAGCTTTGATAATAGCATTCTTTATTTCTCTTTTTTTCACAGCTCCATTCAACCCTCCTAATGCTGCGGACAGTATGGTCAAATTTGATGCCTATGGAGATGGAATAGGACGATACAACGTGTTCAATTTCCAGTACACTGGAGACAGATACTCCTATGTGAAGGTTGGTCACTGGGCAGAAACCTTGTCACTTGAGGTGGACTCTATCCACTGGTCCAGGAACTCTGTCCCTGTCTCCCAGTGCAGTGACCCGTGTGCTCCTAACGAGATGAAGAATATGCAACCAGGAGATGTCTGCTGTTGGATTTGTATTCCCTGTGAAACCTATGAGTACCTGGCTGATGAATTCACTTGTGCAGACTGCGGGCCTGGAAAATGGCCCACAGCTGACCTGACTGGCTGTTACGACCTACCAGAAGACTACATCAAGTGGGAAGATGCTTGGGCGATAGGTCCTGTTACCATTGCATGCCTGGGCTTTATTTGTACTTCTATGGTCATTGCGGTGTTCATCAAGCACAACAATACCCCCCTTGTCAAAGCCTCTGGCCGTGAACTGTGCTACATATTGCTCTTTGGGGTCTTCCTGTCTTACAGCATGACTTTCTTCTTCATAGCCAAGCCTTCTCCAGCGATCTGCACCCTGCGTCGTTTGGGGCTAGGAAGTTCCTTTGCTGTCTGCTACTCTGCGCTCCTGACAAAAACGAACTGCATAGCCAGAATATTTGATGGTGTAAAGAACGGTGCTCAAAGGCCTAAGTTCATCAGCCCCAGCTCTCAGGTCTTCATCTGCCTGAGTCTCATTTTGGTACAGATCGTGGTGGTGTCCGTGTGGCTTATCTTGGAGGCCCCTGGCACCAGGCGATACACTCTTCCCGAGAAGAGAGAGACTGTCATATTGAAATGCAATGTCAAAGATTCCAGTATGTTAATCTCCTTAACATATGATGTAATCCTCGTAGTCTTATGTACTGTATATGCCTTCAAAACAAGGAAATGTCCAGAGAACTTCAACGAAGCCAAGTTTATCGGTTTCACAATGTACACAACCTGCATCATTTGGCTGGCCTTTCTCCCCATATTTTATGTGACATCCAGTGACTACAGAGTAAGTCTTTGGATATCTGTTTCCATAAATCACGTGCATCACTTTAGAGGACCATGTCGGCATTCATTAAAAGCTTCTTTCACTCCTTTTGCCCCTGGATCGCTTGCAAACAAGCCCTGTTTCAATGCTAATGTCCACCTAAGCATATTACCAAATTTGAGCTTATTTCTAAGAAAGATGGTCTCATTTCAAACTGAGCATGTGCAGTTACAGGTGAAAGGGATTAGTACTATCCATCTGATTGTGATAGAGGCAGAGCATATGGATTTAGTATTCATATTGGTACATCAGTCTCTGAAGTCATAGTCCTAACAGAAAAGCCTAGTAGATCATGAGCTAGAATGAGTCATAATGAGTTATTTGGTGGAGGTGGGCCTTAAATAAAAACTAAACTAACTAGTCTCCTTCTGCAAAACAATCTGCCATTCAAACATGGTATTTTCTTCCGAATAAAAAAGATAAGGAAAGAATTTCAAAGTTTCCTGTGAAACAAGGTTGTTTAAAAAAAAATCCAACAAATGTTATGCTTGAATATAAAACTTTTTATTCTTTCTCCACTTCGTAGGGGATAAAACACATACCTCACTGAGCAGAAAATATTAGTCAGCCTTCAACAACAAACTTAAAAAAACCATTAAATTGCTTAAACTGCCACATGGTGTTGCAAAGCTTCAAGTTCAATAAAATCATAATTTTGGACAGAAGGAAATTGTCTCAGAAAAAGATTCAGATCTGCTCCACTGGAAATCTCACAGTTATTATGATGTGAGAAATGACTGCTGGAGTTGGCCCTTACAGCAGTTTGCATTGAATTAATTCAACTTTCTGCCCAGAAGAAAGGTGGATTAGCTGAGGGTGGCGTTATTACCAGTAGTATGTACATGAACTGGCATGTAAAACTGTGAAGATAATAATGTCACTTAACATACTTTTAGTGTGACCACCCTGGAACAGTATATTTAGTATTTATTTCAGTTTAAGAAAGGTACTGAAAACCTCGAGAAAACAAGGATAGATAACAAATGATGCAGTAAGATATGCAGAGTGACAGTAAAAGAGCTAAATATATTTAGTCTAGACAAGAGTAAACCCAGGGAGACGTGATCATGGTCTATAAATAATTTCAAGGCAACAAAAAGAGAGAAAGGGATTATTCAGTCTCTGGAGAAGTTAGAATGGTGGGTAATGGATGGAAGCTAATGAGGAAAAACTGTAAGGAAGGCACTGGGGAACAGCTCTGGACACCCAAAATAATCAGGAAGACAGGCACAGAAGGAGGGTAATATCAGTGCAGACAGCCACATCAGCTGGCAGCCCAGACACTAATGGTCAAGAGGAGCATGACTTGATTGCTCAAGCAGCATTTTTCAGCCTTATCTCCCAAGCAGGATTTTCAAAACCACCTGTAGTCATTTAACTTAAATGCAAGGTTCCAAATACGCTAACTCAGGTCCTACCAAATTGACAGATAATGCTTTTAACACCTTCTTTGATACTTTCACGACATGTCAGGAGCTTTTTGAAAATCCCATTCTAGATGTCTACACTTCTGGGGGTCCTTTGAAAAGCCCATATTCAATTTCCAAGGAGTGTTACCTGTTGACGCTAAATCGACCTGTGCCATCCTAATGTAGACCAACACTGGTGGCATCACCAACAAATAACCGTAGAAGCAATAAATAATCTTGTGGCCTGCTGACGCAAGTCACAGACTTCCAGTCTTCATCCTCATGGGAGTCTCCATTTCCCAACTCAACAAACACAGGCTGCTCAGTTCTTCTCTAGTACGGACCAGGCTCTTGTACCTGCAGAGTGTCAGAGAAGATCCAGTCCACCTTTTTTCTCATCACGTCTGACGCTGCAAAGACTGCTGACCTCCTCCCGTAGCTCCTTAACTGGGCACCAGAAATCCTCCACATCTCCAGAAAAGGAGAACAGCTCCCCCAGCCCCTCAGACATCCCTGCAGCCCCAAAGCTGCAGAGCTGGGTCTTCCCTCGGGAGCTCGGTCGGGGTCAGTGGGGGTCTGTCAGGGAGAGTTGCCCCTGCGGGCAGTGGGGACCGTGCCCTGAGGCATCCCCCTTGCTCTGCACACAAACGCAGCTTTCAGCAAAGCTTCTAGCCCGCTTCTGTGCAAATTTCTGCACGCTGCTGAACCTGTCAGCTGCCCAGCACCTAACCAGGAGTCAGCTTAGACAAAAACTCCAAGCTGGTCAAGGGCAGCAGAGATTGCTCCTTAGGAGCTGATGGAGGCTGCCTGAAGTCACAGCCCCCCGCAACAGCCTTCTCCCAGCAGCAGTAAGGCACGCTGGCATTCCGTGAAGCGTTCCCAAGAGTCCTCCAGTGATCCCAGAAGTTGTTCCCAGAAGGTCTAGAAGATCCCAAAGCCGAGGCCAGACACTGCTCTGCAAACTGCTGCGTTTGGTGGCTGACTCTGTTAGCTGCCCTGTCAAAAGTCTAAAGGACAGCGCCTGGAAAAAAGACAGATTTCTCTGATGCCATTGATTTTCATGCAGAGATCCACATCGATTTCAGAATCAAAGATACAATGAGATCTGAAATGATTAAATAAGCACACATAACATAAATTCACAGCAGCCCCAGTATCTAGTACATTTAAGGGAATATTCAACCTGATCACCTCAGATGAAAGAAATCCAGCAATAACACAGGGAGGGAAAAACTGGGTGTTAAACTGGCTATAACAAAATCAGGTTTCAAAAGTTCCTACTGTTTAGATAGTTTCTCTCTGCATTTTTTAGGGGTAATTCTGGCTCAAGGAGCTCTCCTCCCCGCCAGTTGCTCCTGCCTGGTCTAACAGGATTGCCTCCATTCTGCCAGCACACCAGTGTCTGTGAGGCTGAGTTACACATCAAACCACTGATGTGACCTGGGTTAAAAGGAACCCTGTGGGATGGGGCTATTTTTAACCTAAATCATTTTATTGATTGAGTGTATAATTATGTCAGCCCAGCTGAGCTGCTCCGGGAGACACGAACCCTAGCAGAGCAGGGTGGGGAGGAGGGCTTTGTTAGTGAAGAGAACTTACCTTGAAACTACCACCTTCATTTATTCTTGTTTTATAAGAAAACTCCCAATCCTGTTTCACCTGCACAGTGCCCGGTTCAATATGCACCCCAAACTGACTGCAGAGCCCTGTGGACAAAATGTAGAGAAGTGAAGGAGAAAGTGCAGCTGGAAACACTGAGGTGTCCCTTTCTCATTCTGTCCCTGTGGGCTCTTCCATGTTCACTCACCCTGTGAAAGCTGGGCACCTTTTCATGATGCTTGACACATCTATCTTGGATAAAGAGTAATTATTATAAGATCACATTAATTGTACTCACTGCTGACAAAGCACTTGATGCTCAGTATATATATAAAGCAACAAAGTCCATTCCCTACTCTATTTTTCATTTTGCTCCAATTATTTCTGACAAGAAGATATGAGAAGCATTCCCATGGAAGAAGGCTAATCTCCAAGGATGGCAAGAGTGTAACTAAGGAAAAACAAGCTGTGGATGTATGATCAATTAAATTAAGCAGTAGAGTTTAAAGCAGTTTAATTCAACATCTTATTTAAGGAATCTGCTTGGAAGAAAAGAATATAAACTGAAAATGAGGCAGTAAACTGGCACCTAGTTATACCATTGAACAAAAAGGAAGAAAGATAGACAGTGACAGCAAAGGTGGTCACTAACAAATGCCCCAAGACAACGACTCTAAAATCCTGCAGCCTCACAATTCATTTCTGAGCCCAAAAACTTACATCTCAAAGTCAGAGCACCCATAAGGCCCAGTCTGACAAATGTCACCAGCTCTTACATTTACTCCAAATCACACCTCTATTCCTGTAAGGGATTGTTCAAGTTCTCTGATTGGGATTGAGCCTGGAGACTAAACTGGTTTCCAAACAGGTCCTTTGCATGGGGCATCTAATGTAAACCCCCATAAAGTACGGTATGTGCAAGCTGGTTTCTACTGCAGCCAGCTTTGCTCAGATATTGCATGAGTGTTACAGAGGATTTCCTGATCAATTTAGAAATCAAGGGCATGAGAGATGACAGAAAGAGAGCAGAACTATCCTTTCTGTACTAAACTGAGGGACAACACACTCAGTCAATCTCCCCCTGATATGCAGAGACACAGGGCACCGTCAGCACCATGCACCTCACTCATATGATCCCAGGGTTGTGGAAGATAAGGATGCGACAGATGTTCAAGCCAGCCAGTGCAAACCCCCAGGACTGTGATTCCTGCTGTTGTATAATAATGCTTCTAATATTCTGCATTTCAGAGCTTTCCATACTGAAACACAGCACTTTGCACCCACTCTCTCCTAGGTGCAAACCACCACCATGTGCATCTCTGTGAGTCTGAGCGGCTTTGTTGTGCTGGGCTGCTTGTTCGCGCCCAAGGTGCACATCATCCTCTTCCAGCCCCAGAAGAACGTGGTCACTCACAGACTCCATCTCAACAGGTTCAGTGTCAGTGGGACCGGGACCACTTACTCCCAGTGTAAGTAACAAAACAGCCACTTTTTTGTAAGGATGTGGGTTTGCAGTGGGTTTGGGTAAAGACGAAGTAGGGTTTTTACCAGCAACAAAAAGACCTTTATAGGCTGAGCTGTGTACCCAGTGGAAGCATCACTTCATTAGTGTCTGGAGAGAAAAACTCATCCCCCTCCCATAGGAATCAGCTCAGAGCCCGCTCTGAAGCTCCCTCAAGTCAGCAGAAAGCTTTCGATGGGCTCTGACACCAGCTCGCTGCACAAAGCAAGTAGAGCCTGGCACTCGCTGTCACTCACAGCAGCAACGGGAACAGATTGCCCTGGAGTATTCCTGTCCAAATGGCACGCGAACAGGACCTGGGCCACGATACAGCGTGCTCTCAATGCCTTTTATCGCCTGCATTATAAGGAAAGGCTCCAAGTCCGCAGCAAATGCGTACAAGGGGTGCCATAAACTCTATCTGTATGCGGAGTGTGAGCAATATCCTTCGTAAGTGCCACCGCTGGGGGAAGTAGTCAGAGCTCTGCTGCAAGGACAGCTCATCTGCTCTGCCTCCCTCCTTTCCTTCACCCTTAGTCTCTTCATCCCAAGCAGATTCATGTCTGCCATTTTGTTTTGAGGCTGTTGCTCCTCTTCTGGGTGAGTTGCTCAGAGGTTTTTTTCGATTTAAAAAAAAAAAAAATAGGTCACCTGTGTGGTTGTTATTGTGTTTTTTTTCTCCTTGTCAAGCTTAACTGGTCAAGCATGGGAGCACACAGCACCTTGTTCACAGAGCTCTGTGGACAGTATGTCTAACCTGGAAAGCTAATTGAAAAAGGACATGACAACTATAAAGAGGCAAGGAATAAGAAAGAGAGGAAAGGGGGTACACAGAGCAAGGCTTGCCAGCAAGTTCACACTAACCTAGGCTCAGGTTTTTGAGTATTGTCTGAATTTAAAAATGGGACAGAAAACTTCAGCACTTCAGATTTCAGACAGAACATGGAAGGAACTTTGGGACCCTGATGTGTATCACATTGGCAGGGATTAGGAGGTAACGGGGTCCCAGCCATCCCTGGCTTTCCCACCTCAAGCCACACTGTGTGTGAACGCCCAGAGTCCCTTAACAAGAGAGCAACCATGTGGCTCTACTCATCCCCCATCTCATCATAGTCAGGACTGCATCCAGCCCTGACACCCAAACCCAAAATCTCCTTGCTGTTTTGGAAAACTTAAACCAAGAGAGATGAGAAGGCCCTAAGTGTCCAAAATACTAAGCGCTCCCAAAAAAACAATGGATTCCCAATAAACTTTAGAAACTTGTTCCCTTGACAAAATGGTAAGTCCCATGAGATTATTTTCCCTTATGAATTCATCCCTTATGAATTTTGTAGAAATGGTCTTTCCAAGTTTTTTAATTCTCTAATACTACAGAATAAGCTTAGTCGGAAACCATTTTGAGTCATGGATACTTTTGTACAGGATTGCATTTTGGAATTTGATATTTTTATTATAACGGCTGGATAATACATGTGTGTACGCAAGCATGCATGCAACTGAAAACATCCTCAATGCACATCTTTACATTAAGAGCCTACATTTTCAGGTTTGTGGATGGCTTTAAGACATTAAGGAAAGCATAAAAATCCAGACGTTTAATCTCTTGCTACTTCATTGTCTAGAAAGGTCGCCGCAGTCATTTACTTTTACTGCTTACACCTAGCTGAATAGGGGTTACTCATCTTTGTTGGTCTTTTCGGACCATGGCAAGACATGGACCTGGAAGTAGGACTAAAAGGTCCATCACATACAATGGAAAAAGCCCTAAAGTTTCCATCTAGGACAGTTGTTTGGGAAAATAACACTGAGAACTCAGTGTATATCAGCACCAATATTTTTAAGAAGGAAAATTTTCCCTTACTCCCTTCCATTTATTTGTAAATTATTTAAAATAAAATTTCTTTTTTTTTCTTAACTGTTTAGTCATTTGTGAACCTCCAAAACTGTCATAATCCAAATTGATTCTAATCCGAGTCTAAAATATTCCTCTCATCGGTCCCAGAGCTGTCAGCTTGTTTTTATTTTGGTCTTGATGGTGTTTTCATCAGTCAGAAACTGCTTAATACGAGACTGATCAAAATTAGCTCCAGGGCATTCTAGTAACAACAACATCCGAAAAGCCAGTTCTTATTCATTATCAGAGCTTTAGGGGACAGGGGTACCCAAGTTGCTCGAATGGGCAGTATGTTTCCTATCTCCACGGATTCCCACCTCCATTGCATCTCAGGGCTGCCACCACCTCTTCACTCCATCAGTCATTAATGCCATGAGCATCGTGGGTCATGAACAGCAAGTGACTTGGGCAATTTTTAACACAGTTCCTTGAACCATGAAAACTGGCCAAACGCTAAGAGAAACGATGACATTCGTGATACTCTTGGGTAGTGCTAAGTGTTAGCTCTAAAGGTGTATTGCAATTACATCCTAAAGTGAGCAGTGGAGGGAGAGCCTGAGGCAATGGTCAACCGCGTGAGCTGCACGCAGCGTGGTAGCGGTCGTGAGAGCTAAACTGAGGACCTCGTGTAGTCATCTGAATACAGCTCCTTGTCTTTGCTACGTGCTCTGCAGAAAGCAAGTAGAGTTGGATACTTGACTACTAAGTGAGGAAATTTGTTTTAGAGGCACCAGGCTTTGATCATTTTGACAGCTGAAGTCTGAATTACAGAAGAATATAGATTTAAGCTGAAGAGAGGGAGGATATATGTGTACCTAGGTATATGACACATTTTGAAACATACATATCCGTACACATTTATTTGAATCCGAAAACTCACATTTGGCAGCATGCTGCATAGGTTCTGCTTCCCCTGCCATGTTTCCCTCATCGGGATGTTCCTCAGTTTTTCTGTGGCCTGTTTTATGGGCTTGGCAGAGGTATTACCATAAGGTAGGAAGTCAGCACTCATAAAACTTACCAGAGAGCTCAGGACTGATTTAAGCACCTGCATGATTTGGGCTGAGCTTTTACACCCAGAAGATGCCATTCATCCAAGTTATGTCCATGTGGAGAGCTGCACACAGACTTGAGCTCCTCCAGGTGTCCTCCACAAGGGTAAGAAAAAGAATCGAAGCTACTGTTTATAGCCAGACCAGTAAATTTTCTCTCTCGGAATTTATTTTCCCAGCCCTTGCTTCAAACTAGCCCTGATATATGGCTTTTATATATGATTCACTCAGAGTTGTCCAGCTGTGAGCATGAGTAGAGGAAGTGTCACACAGCCAGTAAGTTTGAATCTGCCTGTTCCTGACTATGTTGGCATGCTGCAAGGTGCCCATGGCAGTGCTGGGTTCTTGCACTGCACCTCTGGTTCTTTGCCTTGGATTATCTAAGAAAAATGAGGGACGGCCAGGAAAGAGGAGATCAAAAGCATGATTTCCAGCCAAATCAAGACTTCTGGTCATGTCACACATTTGTAGCTGGCCTCAACAAAAGGCAAAACGGAGGTGAAGCGTCTCTAGCAGATCCAGCAATGTTTCAGAAAACTCCTTGGCTGCTGCTGCTATAAGACACAATGTGAAACTCAGAACACTGCAGGGCCAGCAATTAACATTGCTGAGGTCTGTAAGGAAAAGCAAGATCTTTTGTTCTGTCCCAGAGACAGCTGGATACTCAGTGTGAACGCTTTACTCCACCCAGCAGAGTTAATAACTGCTGCCCAGCACTACAAGAGAGGTACGTGCTGTGGAGGAAGCCTGGGAACTCAAAAGACAAGGCCACTCGTTTCTCGCCTACTACCATATTTCTCTATCCAGCTTTGACATCCTTCTAAACCAGTTACTGTAGTATTTGAGCTATTCATGCTCTTCAGTGCATTGGACTTCAAAAAAACCCTGAAGCTAAAAAAAGTTCTGGGTGGGTGACTGATGTTCACAAGAACGAAATGCTTTTGCCTGCAGTCATACTGCAGTAGAACAGGGATTTGAATCAGGTCTCCTAAGCAGTACCGATTTTTCTATTTGCCAACAATAAGCAGAAACAAAACCAACAACAATAATAAAATTTTCAGGTCAATGTGCTGCCGTATTATACCCCATTAAAAACTGAATACAAAACCCGATAGCTAATTTTCACAAAATCATAGACATGATGCTCTCTGACCTTTTACCTACAATGACTGCTTTCATGTATGTGACTCCCAACACATATCCATGTTGTAGGAGATCAGACTCCATCTACCTAATTCAGAACAGGGGCTCATTCTTGGCTCTCCTGTTTATCAGGAATATGTCCTGCCCTCTGAGTAGTAGGTTAGTCCAATAGGTGCCTCTAAATTTCTCTTGTTGAAGCAGTTCCGTTTTCCATGAAATATTTATTCAGTCAATGAAAGAATTAGAAATAGTAGCTGGTTTGAAGAAAGAAAGACTTGTTTTAAAAATGATGCTGAGCCTCTTTAAAGAACCAGTCTGCAACTGAGAGTGCAACCAGCACGAGTTTTGGAAGATTGAGCATGCCCTTGTCAGCTGCATAAATTGCTTTTTACACTGGATGATTGAGTTTACTAAGTCACTGCTTGCCGTGTGTTTTCTTTGATGAAGGCATCACATTTCTCTGGGTCACTGTTATCATTAACCTAATGTATCTTTCAAAAAACAGCTTTATGGTGCCGTGAGCAGAGATGTCATGGAGGATCTGAAAACATATTCCTGATGCCCAATGGATAATTTTAACAAAGATGAACAAACCAGCTTGCTTTTAAATTAAAATCCACAAGACTTTAGCAGACTGGTAAAATATCCTACAGTCAAAATACAAATACATTTAGAAACACATTCTGATACTCAGATTCAATTGTCATCTTATATCACTGAAGCAATGAAAACCTGTTGTATAAAATATTAGGCGATGTAGATAAGGGTATCAGAATCTGGCCCTCACCTCTGGATGCACATTGAATCCTGATCTGGAGCTCCTAGAAATGAAGGGTATTATGGCCAGAAAATATTCTGGGATTAGGTGAGAAATAATCTTGCTTTCAAATTCAGTTATTCAAAAATTTCTTCACTCCATCCAATGTACTTAGAATTCTTTTTTTTTAATTTAAAAAGTAGACCAACGCACAGTCCTAATATGCAGAGGTGGATTCTCTCCTGGATTTAAAAATGCATATATTTTATTTCAGGAATGTCCACTCCAATTATGTGAAAGCTCAAAGGATCAGACCTCAGCATTTCTTGCCAATAAAACATGAAAAATCCAAAGGTTCAGTTTTTATTCTACAGGGATACCTTAGCACTACTCTAGCGATAATAGTTCACACTAGCATGCAAAGGACTATAAACTGAGACCCAGCGGTGCAGAATCAGCCAAAAAAATTCCTGTATTTTATTCAGACTCTTCTTGGAGAAGCTTAGTCACCCTAAGAGCTCTCAATGATCGGCAAAGAGAAATCAGGTTCCTCCAGAGGATGCTTCAGCCTCAGAGCTGAATCGCCTGGTAGAGGTGCAAGCAGTACCTCCATCCCCTCCACTGCTGACACAGTCACGTACAGTGACTCTTCATTGGTTAAATTGGGTGAAATGGTCCAGAACAACATAAATTCTAATCCTGTGTGTTGTAATTTTTCTCCACACTGAAGTCAGTTTATTTTCCCCTCTCTTCTCTTTCAGCATCTGCTAGTATGTACGTACCGACCGTCTGCAATGGAAGGGAAGTTCTGGACTCCACCACTTCATCTCTGTGATTGTGACTTGCAGTTCAGTTCTTGAGTTTTTAGACTGTTAGGCAAAATTTTGCACATGTTGTGCACTCCGGAAAACACCAGGAAACATAAGAAATCAAAACAAAACTAGTACCTTTTTTTAGAAACAGTGTAATAAATTATTTTTGAGGATTGTACAGTATATAGTGATGTTCTGGAACTTTTTAGACTGATTTTAGCCCTTCTGTTGTTAATGGTCATAAGGGACATGTAAATAACCATGGTTCACAATGTGCATAGTCCTACAGTAAGGGAGTGATTTGTTGCAAGCACAGTTGCAATGTTAGGTGACTTCTTTCCTACGAAATTTTTTTGTAGCTCCTTGTTGTAATTAACTTAGACTGCATTTCTATGTTGTATATTACAGTTACCTTACGTGTAACAGATTGGTTTTCTCAGCACAAAACAGCAGTATTAATGTAAAGGCACCAATAATAAAGAGATAAAAGTTTTTCAGCATGGTTTCATTTTTGTTTCTTCCTCCCTCAAGGTCATTACATTTCTCTAGACACCAGGACGGGTAAAAAAGGATAAAAAGTCTACAGTACTAGTGTGTGTACACACGTATCTGTGCCTGGGTCTGTGCCTGTGTTACAAAATCCATATCACATAATATGTGCTTACAATGAATGCTTTGTCAGGGTCAAGTATAAATTCCCTCTCCATAAAAAAAAAAAAGTGCACATTATTAAAGCATCTCAAGTGATCTTTTTGTTATTAAAATGTAGGGTAACTTTCAAAAGTGAAAATGTCTAATTGCGTCTCAATGAGATATTAGCAAAAAATTTTTGACTGCTGGTTCACTCATTTGGCATAACTTAATGCTGTCATGCACACAATAGATTGGTAGCATATAAAATAAACAAAGAGATTTTAGATTAGGTTGGCAAAGATATGGAAGAAAATCTGTCAGAAAATTAGCTAAGACTGTTTTATACCTCCAGCCAAAACAAAGCTGGTTCAGTTTATCTGCATCAGCAGTGCTGTGAAAGGTAATTGGAGCACTGCTGAAACAGAGACCAAAAGACGTCAAAAAAGAGAAATACAGGAGACATTTACACACGTCTCTGGGGTGACCTTTGCATTCAAACCAAACGATTCAAGACACACATACTGGCTACTTAGACAATTGTAAAATAGCTTTAAAATCTGGGTTTTATAACTGCACTCTTAAAGCTGCCCTAACTCTATTGAAACATTCTGAAATCCTCCCTTCTGCTGGGTCCAATAAGTCATTAAGGAACCAAACACACCTTTGATTAATGTGTCTGGGCATATTTACCTAAGGGCTTGTTCCCGCTGATCTCATTCCGGCTGAGGTCAATAGCAAAATTCTCATTGACTTCAAAGGCAACACCACTGAGGCTTGAAAGGCAGACGCTACAGATACATACTGTTGGATGTACAAGTCCTCTGGAGCCCAGTTCTCCTGCACTTGCAGATGGTTTTACTGATTTCGGGAAATGTGCAAGTACTTAGGGCTGAACTGGCAAAGGAAGTAGCTGTTATTTTGAATGTAAAAATTAAAGATGCAGGTTCTTAAAATTCTTGCCCACAGATAGAATTCTTGCCTATTCTTTCTGGACACCCACATGTCCACCAGCAAAGACCTCTTGCTGTCTACACTTCTGCAACTGGCTACACCAGCAGCTATTTAAGTCTCTGCATCACGGAGCTGTCTAGTACAGAAATCCCTGTGACTTTCCCCAAAATAGGCATTGCTCAACCCACATTATATGCAGAGCCCTGCATTCAGCTTCTTTCTTTCCACAAGCTCTGGAGTGCCTAATGTTTTGGGCTTGGTTCCCACAAGAGGCAAGCTTTGACAGGTTGGGAGTCTTGCTTTCTAAACCAAGACCTCTTGAAGAATCTCAAGTTGGGAAGCTACATTCATTTGGCCTTTGTGTGCTCTTTTATGGATTAAAAAGCTGTTCACAGTATGGCAAGAGGTCAGAATATCTGCCCATAGTGCTCATCTCCCTGCATCTACATTATCTTTATGGAGCTCTTAAAAATGCCTAAACCAATGAGAATTTCTTCTCAATCTTTATGAAAAGCAACAATCAAGGTCAAATCCACCTCACCTAACATTCATTGTCTACAATATAAATAGCTACATAAGAGATCGTCATCCTCTTCTCCCTTTGTTCTCAGTGGAGGGAAGCAGGCACAATTCCCCTGGCTTATCTCAGACTGCTACTTGAGGCTGAGATGAATCTCTCCAAACAAAGGCTAGTACAGCTTGCTCAGATCACAACGTTTGCGCTGAAAATAAAGGCATTGTGTCAGCTGAATTCCACCCCTAGAATCCAAATTGGCATCACTGAAGCTAATTTATAGCAGGTGAGGATCTTACTGTCCCAGAGTTTTTATTCATTTCAATAGGACTATTGAGAAAATGATCCAATGTCTGCATCTGAACATGTGTCATGAATACTTAGGTATTTTGAAAGCCACTTGCATAGGGGTTTTTCATACAAAAAAAACACAAAACACGTAGACCTCTGGAGTTCCAGCCCCACTGAATGTTCCTGACATTTTTGTACTTGGTTTTGTCTTGAAAGCTTTTCACTACTTTCTGTTGGATGTCCATGGATGCAGATTATCTGGTATTGACCCTGATGATTCAAGTAATCCAGTTTCAAAACACAAAACAAAAAGGAAAATGTCAAAGTCTGGCAGAGGTTTTGCACACTACACTGACATGAAAATCTCTCTTTTTTTTTTTTTTTTAATATTGTCTTACTTTGTCATTTTAGTATCTCTGTTTAAAACAGTTCATAGGTTTTGTTCCCATTTGTGTAAAACTTGGCTTTAGAGTGTAAACCTCTGCTGGTCTCCTCATTGCTCCTATCATATGTAAAGATTTGAGTAATTCACCTCAAAGCACAGTGGGTCCACTCCTGGTTCCTTGCGTGGTGGATGGGAGCCCCAAGTACCTTGGCTGTGAGCACAAACAGTCGTCACACTGCTCTGAGCACTCCCAACCAGGGGAAATGCTGGGGATGAGAGCAAGGCTTAACCCAGCATCTACAGTGCCTTACTAGAGGCTGCAGAAAAGATCAGGTTTTATTTCAGAAGCCGTAACTTCAGACTACCTTAGCTCTCTGATATAAATCAAGAGCGCGGAAAGGTTTGTGAAAAACTGATCACTTTTTTTTATTGGCTGAGCAGAAAAATAAGACTCAAGAAAATCATCGCAGGTCAATCTGAAGTAAACAAGGTTTGTTTTTTTTCTTTTTTTTGTCTTTATTCTTCACATTAGATTTGGGGTTTGTTGTGGGTTGGTTTTGGGTTTTTTTTGTAGGAGAGGTTTTTCTTTCTTAAACCTTGAGTGAAGTTGAAAGCAAAACCAAAATCCACCACAGTAAAGCAAAACATTTTATTTTGTCTTCAAGTGACAGTTTTTCCTGAATTAATTGAACACGACTGGTTTTAGTCATAGCCAAAGAAGTTTCAAAAGGAATTGTCTTTTCAAATTGAAAACCTCTAGCACCTGTTTCAAAATGATAAAAACCTATTTAAAAATATCATGTTCTGCCTGAACAAAACAAATCCCCCAAAAAAAATCAGTGCAAAATGTCCAAAACATCCTGGCTCCACCCAGAAGTCTCATCTCTGGTTAAAGAGGTTTCTGCTGCAATCCTTCACCCCATTAGTCCATTTAGAGTAAGGGAGACCAAAACAAACCCTTAACTCATCACCAAACACAGTCTGATTTCCATGATGTCATCACCTACTCATTAATGCTTGCAGGTTGCAAGATGAAAGGCAGAAGCTGTTTATCCAGAGCCACCTCAAAACTTCTCAGCAACGTAGGCGAAGCTGAGTTTCGTCACTGCGAGAAGAAAAGCGACCAAGGCTGGGCTGGGCTGTTCTTGCAATAGGATGGGGATGGGTAGGAAGCAAGGGCTGGGGGAGATCTGGAATTCCGATCTTCTGGCTTCTCCTGCCTCTGAGGAAATGGCAGGGCCAGGAAGGGGCTTCTCTCTCCCCAGCAGTGCCACTTCCCTACACACACCAACCCCTCCTCCTGAGGCAACAACGGCAAGCCAGATAACGACGTCACCGCTGTCTACGACCAGCTGGAAAACAGAGCACGTTGCCCCTAAAGAGAGTGACTTTCTAATACGTTGCCATTTTGAACACGGAGGGAGGCAAGAACGGGAACAGGCTGTATATAACACCAAAGCTCTCAGAGGTCACTCTTGCACGTCTTTTATTCAAGCGAACACACATCCACACAACCTCGCTTTGGCTTTTAGGTGCTGTTAGAGCACCAGCCACACAGTACGGGGAACCTTAAAGTTTTCTTCCTGATGAGGTCCAACTCTGCATCCAGCGAAATAACCGGAACGTGGTGGCAGCTTATGATCAACTCGCTTCTCATGTCTCCCTTGTTCCTGCTGCATGTATTCAGTGTGGGCGCATCCAACCAGGTGGCTGGGGATGTCACCACAGGTTGTGACACACATTGTATATTTTAGGATGAGCCTGATCTCCTTTTATTTCTGTTCCTATCTCCTTACATGTTTGCACAGTTCACAAGCATTCAAAAGCAGCAAGAAATAAAAACAAGGGGATTCAGTGAAAGAGGTATACAATAGGAAAGACTAAGAGAGAACACCATAAAGATAAGCAGAACTTCCCAGGATTTCTCTTGAGGTTTTCATTCCCTGTTACATTACCTGGAATAGCTATTTAAGACCTCCATGCTTCATGGTATGGACCAACCAGCAGCATTCCTTGCTTAGGAAGAAATGTCATCCCCATTAGTGTGTCAGCACCAATTGTAACTGCTTCTACTCTTACCTTGAAGCATTTGTGTTGGCCACTGCTGGAGATGAGTAGACAACCACTGGCTCCTAAATGGCAACATCTGCTGCTATCTTGTCTGATTAGAATGAAGTAAGTACCTCAATTTTATGGGTACTACTGGCCTGGCAGGGCAGACAAACCAAAAAATGCAAACCTTCCCCTTTACTAACAAAGATTCCCAGAACCTCTTTTTCAAGAACAAATAGTCAAATCCTTTCTTTGAACAAAGATGACAGCTCCTTCAAGCTACTCAGTAACTTCCCATTGTGGCCCTAAAACACTTAATTTTCCTCAAACCTAGACTCTTAATCAATCGTATTATATATTTCATAAATCAACCAACATAACCAGAGCCAAGATAGAACACATTCTTTGCACATTTCCCCCCTAGCAAACACTGTCAAAGCTGAGACAATAACATTCTGCTAATTTGCCAATAATTTATACAGAGACACCACTCAAATGTGCTTAATCTTCAAAGAGATTCGGTTGCTTGACTCCTGATTTCAAAGAAAAGCATGCAAATGCAGCAATAAAATGCATTCCGTTTAATCAAGTGAACACATAACAGACTGATTCACATTGTTTTACGGCATCAAATAACAGTTTCTGATGTGATTCCATGTGGGAGAAAAGAGGGAGGTTGCTGTAAGTATATTTTGGCAGAGTACTAGAAGAGGTCACAGACAGCTGATTTCTTAATGAAGTGTTAAAGGCTTCCAAAATTTGCCTCTTACGGGAAAATGGAAACTTCCCCTCTCTACTATACCTTTAACAGAAAGAAAAGGATAGCAGAAGTCAGCTAAAATATGCCAGGTTTAACTTGCTTAATTGTTGGAAGATGTGATTTTCTTGTTTTAAGGTAAATAAAGTCTACAGTATTGGTTTGAATCCCACTATGTTAGCACTGCACCAGATATGCTATTAGATTGCCTGGAAGAATTTTCAACAATATCATGACAAACCATTTGGAAGCAGAGCTGAGAAGGGTCATACAGCAAAGTCTGCCAGAGCTGACAAAAAATTTCCACTCTCTATTTTATTTGGAAATAACAGGGAAAGAGAAGGGAACCAAACAAACCCTCTGTGGTATTAGGTCAAATTAAATATAGTTCATAAAAATTAAGGCATTTTGACGTTTCAGAGATATGGGTCCAGTGATGAAAGAAGAAATTATGATCTGGAGAATGGACTGTAATTATGGCTTGGAAAACATAAGGAGACAGAAGGGAAAAAAATTAAAGAAGATGTAGACAGATGCAGTTTGATGGCAGTGAAAAGCTCTAGCCACCACTGCAGACCTGCAATGTTCAGGAAAGGCTGCAGTTCCACCAAACATCTCAAGTCCAAAATTTCAAATATATTTTCACTTTATTTTATGAATGCCCATCAGATATATATCTTTGATGCTACAGCACACTAGTTGAATAAAAATCAACAACATAAAAACCCTCTGCATAAAAGATCCAAGAAGTGAAATCCCAAAGCCATAACCATTTACTCCGTGAGCATATCATCTTTGACAACCATATATAAACGACATCATGACAACAAATACAATGTACAATAATAAGTGTGCAATGGTACAAAATATACAAAAAGGAATGTGTATTTAATATACATTCAACAATATCCCATAAAAATCTTTGTTGGGAAAGTGAAGTGCCTTTTCAAGAACAACAAAAAATGTACATCACTTCAGTTAAGATGTCTGAAGTATCTCCCATCAAAAGAGTAAAGCCTGTGTTCTTTGACTGGAGATATAAAATAACTGAGCTGAATTTTCCCTAAAGAAAAAAAGTCATCTAAACTTCATAAAATTTTTGTCCACATCTATAGTATAATAAAATATTTAGAGAGCAGAAAATTCAGTTTAATTTAATTTTTACTTAAAAGTGGGCCCTCTTTTATTGATAGATCTAGCTCAGTCATATAAAATCAAAAATCTATATTCCTTATAGTAAAAAGACCATTTCTGCCCATGTGTCTTTTCTGCTTTTGATGCATTCCACAATTCACATAATTTTGCTATAATGGAAATATGAGTCTGACCAGAGGTCCATACAAGAATCATTCCTCATTTTCTCCTGTCTCTATACAAATCTTGCATAATTTTACTCAATTTTTTTTTTGCCTAAGTTTCAGATTCCTTTGAGTTTGACCTCAATGGGAATTTCAGGAAATTTTTACAGTGGGTGTTATGAAGATCACATGCTTATAATGTGGCTGATTTTACGAAAAAGTCCATCTAACCACCAGTTTTCAAGGCACCATTGTGCCCTTCTTCCAAAGCAGGTACTTGCATTGACAGCAGAAAGCATTTAGATGCTGAGCTGTGCAAGTACATAACCCATGCTCAGCTCTGCTGGACATCCATCCTTGTTCTTTGCATGGGTCCAGGAACAGAGATGGCTGAGTATTTCTAACAAGCCTCCCAACTGACAAAGCCAACCCCTGATTTCCAGAAGTAGAGATTCTTGCTCTACCTCCAGAGTTCCAGTTTTGTTGGTTTGCAGCCCTGGGAAAGGTGATATATTGGCAGCCCGAGGGAGGGTGCTGAAACTGCGAACGACCTCTCTTGAAACGACAAGCTTCCACAGAGAGGGACAAGGGCAACTTGCACTGTAGGTATCACTTTCCTTCTCTTTATAGAGTTTGAGCCTGCTACTGCCTATAAACTCATGGGCCCAGACCTACAATTCATACAGCAGCAGTTAACACATTTAAATTGAATAGCACCAGGTTTTACCCCAGCCCTGATGGCCATGACTTAAGCATCAGAACGGGTTCAACTTGCAGGTGCAACACCATGCCTCTTGTGTTAGAAGCCAACACAGACCATCCAGCCCTTCAAAGCACTAAAATCAAAAGTATTTTCCAAAGATCAAAACTCACCTGAGGCTCATTCCGAGTACCATTCATAATTCTGATTTTAAGAGAGACTCGGTTATGCTACTAAAGGACAATACACAACTTTTGCAGGAGGTTTCAGGCCTCTCTGAAAATCATTTCTTATGAATAAGTGTAGAAGGAGTGATAGGAAATGAAAGGTACCTATGAATCATATGGCATGCCTGAGCAATGCCCAGGTGAATCCAAAAAATTCATGTTATTTGCAGTATGTATATCACTTCCTGAGTTGAATTTCATTCCCAGAATGGAATCCAAGCGTCTGCTTTCTTTTTTGGCAAGATACTCAATCACATAGTAAGGCAACCCAATTTTCTGGTTTGCTTCCTGTCTTCTTTCCTCCTAAATGGCCAAGCATTTCTCACCAAGATCACCACTACAATGTGTGCCAGAATATGTTTAAAATATGGTCCTGTAAAAATAGAAATTAGGTTTGTTTCTTTGAAGGCAGCATTAATTCTTCATATATTCTGGGCTCTTGAAGATTTCAGCTGAACAGATTCAAAATGATCTTCCTTCTCCTGCAACGGAACAGACAGGTTCCCATCAACTAGAATTCCTCAAATTCACTCCAACAGTTACTACAGTCACTTCTTCTGTTAATATGTCCAGAGCAGCCTTTTCCAAAGACTTCCCTTTATTTCTACCACAGTCATTAAGTGCACAGATTGACCCTTTATTATTTAATAACACTATTAATTCTCTAAAAATTTGCAAAAATCAATAAAATTATGCCATATATATTGTTCATGGTACTTACTTTGGAGGGTACAGGGCAAGTTTGCATTTCATAGTCATAGTATAGGACAGGTAGTCAGAGCTGGGGAATTGCAAGGTAATCATATCTATGGTTATTATTACTTATTAATGTGTTTCCTACAAGAAATAAAATGTTTGGACCAAAGTCTCTGAATGTGAACACCACTGCCTCACTCCCAGATTTCCATCCCAGGTCCTCCTCCAGGAGACCCACAGGACAAAAACAGTCTACAAATCCTCTGACATCTTAAAAATCAGGGCTGAAGGGTTGAGTTTTCTTTCTGGTTTTATTTGCTGGGTGACAGACTAGGCCATCTGGCCGGCAGGCATCAGGGTGAGAAGCGTGGACATACGTGTTACTCTGTATGTGTGAACGATCCAATGGTCCGTGCAGAAGCAATGAATGAAGGATATATAAAATTACTAAATAAATACAACTACTCACTAGAAAATGCTGGTTCTTGCTTCATGTACCTACTTTTTATACTTGCTGATGTACACAAACAGTTTGGAAACTATGTTAAACTAACCTCATGCTCTGATCTTTAAAGCCATCTCACTCAGATCAGGACAGCCTAGTGCAGATGTGAGACAGAGCAGGGAAGAAAACTGTCCTACGCTAGCCTGCTGCAGAGTATATATTTCTTGCTCTGATGGACCTGGTATTGTTATGCTGGATACAACAGATGGAACTAGAACAGCCTCCAGTCTGAAGCAGTTTCATAATTCTTTAACTTCTATATTCTCATTAAAAATAACAGTCATTTCTTTCTATATTACAGGCCTAGCCCTGAATTCCTTGGGTACTCAAAACCACTAATAGCTTCATGAGATGTTTTGCTTCATAGAAATGCCATTGCCTGAAGCTTGAACATATAGTTAGGATACCTCAGATTTTTCTTTATCTCTCAGTTTACATTTCTCCTCTTTTTCCCCCCTGTTTTCCTCCATATATTTTTTCCATATTTTACATGCATATGCAGCAGGAGATGAATTTCCTCTTCTTTTGCATAAATGAAAACTGATGTCTATAACATTTGTTTTGGAGAAATATATATTAAATTCTGGTTATCTGCAGGGATACAGGACACAGATTTCAGTAAGCTAATGAGGTACTGGAAGCTGAGTTTGCCAGCTATGATTATCTAGCAGGAAAAAAGGAACCAGCATAGAAATATCTGACAGGCTTGTTTAAAAAGGAGAGAATACTCAGGGAGCCTCCTACAATGGATATAGAAACTTTAAAAAACTCTTTCTGAGTCCAAATAAGCATTCAAGTGGTCTGAATACTAAAGTACTAAAGCTTACTTTAAAGAGGAAAAAAAAAAACCCAACCACTTCTCCCATGCTCTCATCTCTATACTTCTAATCAGGAAGGAGCCAGTGGTTGATGCTGCAAATGGAGTCAGCAAAGCTTTTACACTTATCAGGCGTACAGCAAAACATAACCCTCACCAGCAGCACTGGTCATTACGCTCAGCCACAGCCAGCAAAGCCATTTCACCGACAAAAAAACATCATCAGTATTTCAAAGTCGGTCCCCATAGGATTCAAAATGGAATCAACCTCCATTTTCGCAACATCACTACAAAATTTGATGTGATTTGCTTTTATTTACATTTTCAATATTCTTAATATTGAATTAAGAATTAGTATTGAATTTCTGCCCCTTTCCACAAGGAACAATATTGATTTTGCAAGACAAATAGTCAGATTGGGTCAAGGGGAAGTTCTGCATATTAGCTGTGTAATGGTAACGTCTCATAGGAGGGAGATCTAGGGAGCAGGTAGCATGGAAAGAGGACAGCAGTCCAATAAAAAAAGTAAAAGAACAAAGAGAGGAGAAAAATAAGGGAAAAGAAAGGAGGTACACAGGTTTTAATTACATTGCACTCAATCACAGAAAGGAAAAAAAATTAATACAAGAAAAAAAATCTCAAAATTCAACATTCTGAAATATTATTTGGACAAGAAACAAGAGAGTGACTTTTTAAAATAATTTCTTATTGTGACTTTTAAGAAACCTTCCTATTTTGAAACAACCTACTTCAGCAAAACTGTTTGAAAGGGAAAATGTCATCCACCTTTATCCTGATTCTAATAGATGCCCCAGCTGGACTCCCTTGAAGACAACACTACCATTCCCATAGACTTCAAGGCATTTGGAATAAAGACCAAAGTGCTTGCGGGATCTACCATGATGGTCCTCTGTTGCTCCTCTCAGAAACGTTCAAAGGACACCAAAGACCTTCATGCTGTGAATTCAGACATGCAACAACCCACACCACATGTGCTGCAGAAAAAAATGCTTTTTGCTGTTGCTTCCCACTGAAATGGAAGAGGTTGCTGTGTTGAGTAACAGGCTGGGGCTGATGCCTCCTCTTCAACTGAACCTTATAGTGCTCAAAATTGTGGTTCTCAGGTCAGCCATAAAGCCAGCCCAGGTGAGCTGCAAGCAGCTGGCTGGTGGCTATATTCCCAATGTTAATTTTCTATATCTATAATAGCTGTGTTTGCCTCAGCAATGGAGGTGTCTGGTAGGAATCCAGGCAGACAGGTTCCTCCTGCCATTAACTGCTCTTTTTAGGTATCACCCATACAATAAATAATGCTACTGAAATCTCTTTGCAGAAGAGGGAGCATTTACTCGATATCCTGAAATATTTCTTACCATTATCCACATTGTGGATTTCAGCAGATTGACTATGGGCTGGGTGAAGTGTGTGTGGGAGACTGCACAAAGCACTGTGCAAATTAGCATCACAGCCTCATCACGTCCAGTAATAAATAAAGATAATAATTATTTTTAGTATTAACAGTAGTAATTACTACTCACCTTCGTTGCCAAGGACTTGAGCTTCCCCAGCAGTGACTGCTTATTTGAATATACTATTTCTTCTTCATTATCTTCTCCTTCCATTATAGCACAGCTGTCAGCAGCTGGCAGCTCACACTCTTTTGAGTTAGTTGTCATCACTAATTTGGAATATTTATACTCCAGTCTGAAGATATAAAGACAGACAGGCACAAATTTTTTTTACAAATGTCCCATATTCAAGGTTTTTGTAGTTTAGATTATCTGCAGTCCTTCCACATAGTTACTTCTGAGGTATTTACTGGAAATTAGATACTTTTCAATCATTAAAAACATGTAATCAAAATAGTATTAACAATACATTGAGCTCCTTCTCTCTTAGATTAGGCCTCTATCCTTATAAACGAGCCATGTTTTCTCAAAAGACCACAAGTAGGTCAAGAGGATTTCCTGCATGAAGAAGTGCGACCTGTGTGCTGGTTGGGACAACAGCAGGTCTGACTTCGGCCTGTTATCAGAACCTGCATCACGCTCCTGTCCAAGGAGGCTGTGGGGGAGGGGAGAGACATGTACAGTGTGGGGTAGGAGGCGGCAAGAGGTGGGGACCATGACACTGGAGTCCGGATTTGGTGAAGCTGGATGCATATGTGGCGATGAAATCCCATGGAGATGGAATCACGTTTTGAAAGTTTGTGGCATGAGATGTGGGAAGCAGAGGACTATGGGTATGGGGAACAGTCAGTATGTTCAGTCTAAGAAGCAGGGATCTTCTGGGTGTGTACCTGACATGTCCCACCAAAGTAGGCCTAAGCAATATACAGTCAAGAACCTTATTTTAACCCAGCTGAAAGGGACCAATTAGATTGAAGAGGTATCCTTTTGGTCTTCAGACCTTGAGAAAGCCCTGGTGCTTCAGGACCTAAGGTCAGCTTCAAACTCTCAGGGGTTAAAAAGACAGTTCCTGTTGGGAAATTATGCCACAACAAATTACTGTGGATTTTCTATATTTTCCTCACTAGCATTTTTGATAGCCGCTGTTGGCAGAAGAAACCTCAACATGGTGGATTAACAAACTGATTCAACATGGTATTTCTCATCAACATTGTCATAAGGTCAGATCCATCAAATGTCTTTCTGTTCACTACATCAAACTTTTAGCTTGCTTTTATATGGAACACAAGTTGCAGTACTTACTTCTGGTTCTTCTTCCAAAAATAGCAGGTCAAGGCTATGAGTAGAACAGCTGTGAAAGCACCAACACCAGCTCCAACTTTTAGCCAAAAATCCACTGTTTCACAAGTGCTGGTCCTTTTTTCTGGCAAGGGAACCCCTTTAATGCAATGCTTTGGTTCATTCCATACATACAAGGTTTCCTTTCAAATGGAAAACAAACACCAAAAAAGTGAGCTGCTTGTAGAAAAAGAGAACTATTCAGAGTTAAAGAAAACAAGCTGTTTTGAAGGAGAAAGGTTAGACATCTTTTCAATGAAAGTAAACCAAACCATGTACTTCAGGTTTTCAGACTCTAGGTGGAGTGATACTGTCTACTCAATTGTCCCCTTGATTGTGCCTGCAGGTTCAGATGTGGCAAAAGGATTTCCTCTTCTGTATTGCTCTTCGCCTGGCACAATATGGGTTGGAGAGGGATCGTGAATGTGATGTGCCTGCACTGGAGCTGCTGATCAACAGCACAGTTCTGAACCTGTGAAAGGACTTCCTCCTGTTTGACTAGAGAAGGCAGCAGCAAAAAAAATTGCAAGCAAGGAAGGATGAATTTCTGAACTGAAATTCTGAATCCTTTCCTAGCCTGGCCCTGATTATGGCTGTTAAAAGATTGAAGTCCTTTGGGCACTGCATCCTTCACAAATAACTTGCCTGCATGTAGGAATGCATACAGAGTTCACGTCCCTACCCACAGAGCTGCTCAGCGCAAGCCTGCTCTCCTCCAGGAACCACGCTGCCATTGGCACAAATATCCCTGAGTCTCAACACAGCACCTCACTAATAAGACTTGCACCCAGCCAGCTCAGGGCCTGGACTCAGATTTCCCAACTTTACCTGCACTTTCATATCAGTTTGCACACTGAATTTCAACAGAGACCAAGTTATACCCAAATGAACCCATCTGACTCAGAGACATGGGTCCTTTACCTGAAATCCTTTTTTGCAGGCTCCCTCAATCTCATGGTAGTCTTGCTCCGTGCAGAGAGGACAAGCTTCTGCACTTTCCCATACAAAGTAGAAAGTGCATCCATCGCAGGTGCCCGCAGGGCATGAGCTAGGAGGAGAGCAAAGCTTAGTTATCACTTAAAAAACACTCTGGGATTTGCATCCTCACTCCACATTCTGCTGCTGAAGATCGGTAATCGGCAATCAGTACAACAAATGGGTAAACATCCATAAAGTCAGCAAATGGAAAAATCTGGGGAAAGAATTTTTCCCAGTTTGTAAAATGATTTCTCAAGTGAAAACAGATGCTGGGCTGTCAAAGGTCTAAAACAACAGTTCAGTTCCTAGCAGTGAGTGCCACTCACGCACCTACGGTGAAAAGAAAAGAAAGAAGCAAGCCTTGGAGACCAGCAGAACTACTCCAGCATTTCACCAGCATGGGCTAGCCCAGCATGCACCTCTATTGCTGTTCTCCTGCACTGGGTGACTGTTCCACATGAATGCTGCTACCTGGTTCCTGCTGTTGTTCTAACGATGTCTGGGTGATTTTGTCCATATGGAATGGACTTGTCCTGTCATGGTTAATTACTAGAAGGATGTTCACCAGTTAATGAAGAGATAACAGCTTCTTTTAGTCTAAGAAAGACTAATGACCCTATTTTGTATTCAGCCTGCAGAATAAAGTTGTACTGGCAATGGCAGGACGTTCACGCAGCTTTTGTTATTGACAATTACATCAGGTCTAACAGCAGCAGTGGCCAAAAGTCCATGCAAGAAGCTAGATCATGTAAATGTGAAATTTATCCATACAGAAAAATGGATCTTTTTTTTTCTTCTATATCATCTGAAGGATTGAAAAATACACAGCCCTAAAAGCCCATTCTGGCTTAGCCTGATTTGAGTAACCGACAACTGTCCTCTCTGGATTATGCAACATTTTTTCAACGTACGTGGCAAGAGCATTGACAGACCTTTCTCCTCAACCTCTTTCATCTTATACTGTAACTTCATTTGATACTAAACACCATGTCTGGAGGATAAAGGAGTTACTTGCAGTATTATTTGACATATATCAGAAACCTCACTGTTTGAAAATACCTGTCAGACTGCTGACCTAATCAAAGGGGACTAGGAAGGGAGAAGTCAACAAGAACTGAGATAAGGTACGTCATGTCAGCTGTGTGCCATTTCTGCCCATGCTCACACTTTTAAAAGCAAGGTAGGTTACTCCTCCCTCACCACTGGTGAGTTGTCACAGCTCACATCATGTTTAACCTACAACACTAGAAGGAATCCTGGAGGATTTTCACATGGCAGCTGATAGATAGTGGCTTGTTGCCCAGCATAATTTGTAGTGTGTCAGGTCCCTAGGAAGCTGGGGTAAGCATCTCCAAAGGTGTTCAAATATCAGTCACTCATCCATCACCTGTGAAGTAGATGCCTCTTTGCCTTCATTCAGGTGAGCACGGTTCACCCATCCCAAGAGGGACAGGGATCAAAGGAGGATCCCACACTTCCCACACTGTTAGCTTTTGGGAAGAGGACTTAACTTTTGGGAAGGAGAATGAGTGAGAGGGCTATCAGCAGATTTATAGTAAAATCCAGACAGACTAAGATGGGCCTTGACAGCCAAAGAGGAGGGTTATCAGAGTTGAGGGGAATTTCTGAATAATCACAGGGTGTTGCTAAAGAGTAATAGAATTAACTCTTTTACTGTTTTTTCTCTGTAACTTTTCAGGTGCAGGCATAAAATGGACTTTGGAAAAAAGAGGCCTTTTGGATTCACTTGAATCAGAGTGAAGGGAAAAAACGGTCAGGCAAATTAAACACAACTGGTACAAGGGTTGCATGATACAAACTGGAGTGGTGAGACACATAAATAAATACATATAGAACTTGAACTAGACACAATCAGGGCTCATGGAAGCATTGCAGTAGCAGATTTCATAGTTCCTAGGACAGGCTGCTGATTTTCAGAAAAATCACTTTGTCCACAGCAACTGCTGTAGATCAAGGAAGAAAAATTACCTCTCAAAGCCCCGACGAGGCAGTTCTAATCAGGAGGCCAAAGATCAAATTAAGGAACTGAAATAAGGGGGAAGTGGAGACAAGAAAACATCACTATATTTTCTTTTGGCTTTAAGCTTGGAACAACCTGCCTGAGCTCTAACTTCTCTCACCACACAGCCTAAAAACAGAGCAGTTGGTCTGCTGGGAGGTGATGGACACAAACATCATTCACCTAGGAGAAATGAGTGAGACCTCCTGGGTGGTTGATGAGGGAAGCAGCACTCCTCATTGCTGTTAAGTATAAAATTACTAATGAGTTTTGTAAAGATTACCTGAGGAGAAAAGGCTTTTTGGCACTACTAGGATACGAATACTTAAATACCTGGGCACAGAAAGCTCTCCTTGGTCTGGTTTGTTGGGGTTGCACCTCATTGTCACAACAGTTGCACGGCCATTTTCACAAGAGGTTGTCACTGTTGAAGACCTAATGTCAAACAAGAGGGGAAATGTAACACCTTTCCACTACAGTAAATACATGTTGCTCTTTAATAGGTCTCCGTCCATGCGTGCAACTGCAATCGTAAAGAAATACCCTTTACCACAGCGCTTTTGCCTTTTTCAGCTGGAAGAAAAAACAATAGCAACAGAAGCACGGTAGGTTTCCCCATTTCATTTAAATCTTGAAGTGCTGTGAGATGCCACTCAGGGAACTGCTCTGTTTTTCTAACTAGTTTGAGTTCTGCTGAGTCCAGGAATAAACCTGCCCTCAAAACAGAACAGAACAATTTAAAAAGAGAATCACAGGTGCTGTGGTTGGTGTGCTACTCTGCAGAAGAGTTTATGATGGCTCTCTCCTTGCCTAGTAATCTGAGAACCACCCTGTCCTGAAATAGCACAAGGCAAAGAGGATTAAAAAAATGGACCTTATTCCAACATGAGAGACATTGTAATCCAAGTTCATAATATACTCAAAGTAGGGTCACTGGTGCGGGGTTCGGTCTGCAGAATCAGACACATAATTCAAGTATTCACATATGCATAAAATGTTGATATTGATATCCAAAGTGCTATAGCCAATTAAGATCTATCACTAAAGCCAACGCAATCTAGAGAGCCGATCAGTAGAATAGACACAGGTATGTGCCTTAAGATACCTGAATAGCCCTACGGGCTCCACAGTCCAAGCTTAGAAACCCAGTTCACATGAAGACGCCAGCATGTAGACATCTTAATTGAGGTGATCTTTGAGCTAATTCTTACCCAAGCTGAGGTATTCTTTTTATGGAGGAAACTGAACAATAGGAAAGGCAAACTAGTAACAGTGCAGGTTAGAACAATTGTTTTTAACCTCGATTAGTCTGGGTTTGTAACATCAAAGTAAATATAAATGAATGTGAAAGAAAATATGCAATGGGAAGTGGACATATCAAAGCCATATATAAGAAATTATGGAAAGGAACATGACACTGGAAGCGGCACGTGGATGAATCAAAGCGCTGGTATCACTCTCTACATATCAAGTGTAATTTACATTTGAGTAAACAGTGTTTGCTGATTTCATAAGAAGTTCTTCAATATGCCAATCAATATCAGCCAGATACTGATGAAAGTGATAAAGATTAAAGGTAGATTAAAGATATCCCCTCAAAGTTTTAGTTGCCTTTAAACAAATGAAGAAATTTGACGTACCAATAAACAGTAATTTTTACCTACTTGTAAAAGAAATGCACATCGGGTATTTTGCTTGGAGAGGGAGGAAACACATCTGCCTTGATGCTGATATTTTCCAGCACTGTTTCAACAGTAGCTCCTAAAATTGGAGAAGGGAGGGGGGGGGCGTGGGGAAACAACAAAAACCACAGACAAGCTAAGAATCAATTTCTGAGGGGTTCACATATAACATTTTCTCAGTCTGAAAGGTATGAGTCTCACTTAGTAGCATTTAATGACATTACTATACATCATTCACTTTCTTCTATTCTAACTAAACTTTGCAGATTCGTATGTTCCTCATACTGTCTGATTTACTCACATAGACAAAACAAAAAGTTAATAAAACAACACTAGTGTAAATAAGTTTTACTCTTTTGTACGAATTTAAAGCAACCATGGGATATTACAGAATGATAAAATAATTTATGTTGGGAAAGGACTGCTGAAGACACCTGGTCCAAACAACTGCTCAAAGCATATGCCTTGAATGCATGACCCTAACATCATAACCATGTAACACCCTGAGCAAACTGCAGTACTGTGGGAGAAAAACTGAAAGATGCAAGATTCAGAAGGATTATGGAGTCTTAGGCAAGCCTTGATGGCACATTTTGGAACAAATGACAGGCTGGTGTGTGGAACAACACAGGTTACATAGGTCTGCATGGATTTTGGAGAAGAGCTGAAAAAGAGGAAAATTCAAGTAACCAGAGTTCTTAGAGATCCTTCCAACCCCATGAACCAAAGAATACAGAAAACATTGGTGCTACACTGCAACATTTCAGAAGAAGAGGGAGCTGTACAAATGGGACAGGCTGCATCCTTCCAGTGAGGTGAAAAATTGCTAGAACAACAAGAAAAAGTGGTAGCAGCCAGCAACTGGTGGGAAGATGGGGAAGACTGAAGAAAAGAAGTTTTCCACTTGTTCTTGAAATTTCGGACAGCCTAGCTGAATTCTTAGGACTTTGACTTGACTTTGGCTTGACTGGCATTACTTTGGGAGGACGATTCACACAGCTGGAAAATCCATGTCTGGCTATAACCCTTTTAGTTAAATATAGTAGATAATGAAGGTGAGAGTTTGCACTAGACAATACTACCTGGTGTAGGGCAAGCCAGAGCCTGGGATTGAGAAAGCACATGAATCAATGTGCTCGGTAACATTGCTCAGGAGGGCTTGCAGGTGAGGGATAACTACAGAGCATCACGTCAACAGAGAGAACAAAATGAGCTGTGCTGCAGCAGCCATCAGGAGCATGTGCAGAAAGATGTCAGGTTATTTTGGAGGGGCCTCCATTCTGAGAACATACACTGACATCAGCAAAGATGATCAATTCTTCTCATCGAAGACATTGCATCGAACACAGGGTAACTTAAATTTGGATTCCAACACAATGGACAAAGATTAGTTACTCACTAGACTGGAAGATGATAGCTCCTAGGGACCTTATTATATTCAACAGAGGTGAAGAGAGAATATTCCCATCCAGTATGTAGTACAGTAGACATGGCATCTCAAAGTGCATTTCCTCAAAAATAAGAACACTAGAAGCAAAATGAAGTGGGGAAGAAAACCCATCATTCTTCAGAGGATATTAATTATAGGGCTAAAAAGCCACAATGACTCTTGCAAGAATGACAATAGCTTTGACTACGAGTCCACTTTGGATCAGAACAGTGGTAAAAAAGCAGTTAAAAAAAAAAACATTGCTTAATGTTTTTATCTGTCAATATGTCAATAAATGTCAAATTTGTCAATGTCAAATAAAAACAAGCTTAATGGAGGGAGAATAGAGAATCAAATAAAATCTAAAGTTATGAGTTACAGAAAAAAGATAATGGATGCTAAAGACTTCAGGGAAAAGCCTGTGTTTGGCAGCACTAGAAAAAGTACAAATTTGGACCTCTTTTTAGAAAAAACAGAAATAAACGTACAACTTATGGATAGGAAAGGCAAACTTGAACCATTTTAAAATGTAACAATTGTGATAAATAAAAGGCAGCAGAAGAGCTTGATATCTTTTCTCTTTATTGGGAAAAAATCAGGACTATCTCCTTGCTTTCCAAGACAATGACTGAACACCTCATTCCTTCAGTGGCTGGAGAGGATATTGGCATCTACTTGGCATGCATGCTTATAAACTAGCAAACCCATGCCTAAGAGTGACCTTTAAAGAGCTTTTAATAATAGCAAATTGTCAAGAGACTGATGGAGAGGGGATATGGTGAGACAAATAACAATGTAGCTAGCACAATGAGGCAAAATAACAGGTAAGTGGAAGATGAGTTTCAGTTAATGGATAGATACATAATGAGTGACAGTCAGCATGAATTTATGGAGAACAGCTCCTGTTGAAAAAATCTGATTTCATTCCTTGAGTGCTGATGAATTTGGCTGCTAAAGAAAATTATGTAAATTTATCAACTATTTCACTAATTACCACAAGAGATTCTAATTAAAAAGTTCGCAGTGTAATATCAATTAAGTGCACACTCTGGATTAAAAATTATTTAACTAGCTAATTATAAAATTATCTGGCCATGGGAAATTGTCATCAAATGTGGTAGGTCTCCAGGCTTCCCTAGGCGTTGATACTGGAGTCCCAAAATGCAAGATTATCATCACGGATCTGCAAGTAACTATATAATCACTGTTGACAAAGTGTGTAGATTAGATGAAGATTAAGAGGAAGAGGAATAAAATACAGAGCAACTTGGTTCACTTGGTAAGCTGGTCCCAATCAAAATAAACAAATTCTAGTGCAGACAAGTGCAGCAAGGGATGAAAGCCAGTCCTAAGAAAGAGATTTTCCCTTGGAAACTAACTCTGAAAAAAGATCTAGAGTTGCCATCAGATCCTAGAAGCCATCATGAAATCCCATGAGTCTGGAGAAAGAAGGATGCAGGGATTCCATCCTTGCATGTAAATACAAATACAGAAGTGATTTTTATTGTCATTATAATGAATTGAATAGTGGAATACTATTCCATTCTCATGCTCATGCTTTAAGAAAATGTAATAACAAGTTACAGAGGCTGCAGAAATAGCCTCAAAAATTATTCAGATGCTTGAGAGATATACATGATAGCAAGAGACTTAGAAGAACTTGGTCTACTTAGTTTATCAGAAGAGCAGACTGGGGAAGGTGTGGTGATCCCTTACACAAAATATTTCTCCAAGGAGGAAAATGTGGATGTGAAATGGAGAAAGAATAACAAGGAGCAAGAGCTGAAAACTGAAGCCAGGCAAATTCAAACAGGAAACAAGTCTGCTTTAAAACAAAATACAGAGGTGATGTTTGACCAGTGGAAAAAAATACCAATGACTGTGGCAAAGCTTTTATTTCTGGCTGTCTTAAAAGTCCAGGTTGAATGCTCTTCCAAAGATGTGCTTTTGTCAAACATGAGTTTCTGGGCTCAGTGCCAGGGAGAAAGTACAAACACTCAGTGCCTGTAATGGATAGGTGAGCAGACTAAATGACTTCATTGTCTAATCTGGCCTCAGACTCTGGGAACGTGTGAGCCAAAGCAATACAAGACTCAACGATGTGCATGGCCCCATGCTGCCCTAAGCCTCCTCCTCTCTCGCCTAATTATGTCCCAGCACCAGATTCTTCTTCTGGAATTGGCCAAGTGGGCACTTGGCATGGGCAGAAACACTTGGACTAATGTGACTACTACAGTGATTGGTCTTGCTCTGCATGAGATGGGTAGGAAACATGAAAGAAAACCAGTGCTTTTTAATTACATTCTCCAGATTCTGTGCTGAAATTCTGTGCACCATGGGACCCACCAGACCAAACACAGGGAAGAGTGCGTGATACTGGCATGGAAAACAAAGAATGGGAGCAGCCCTTACTCTTCTCCCTCAGCCATCAGCTGAACTGAAAGAGCAGCAAAAGGCAATGGCATCTGCCCCGATCTGCTTCACAGCTCAGGAACAAAGTGGGACTGAATCTTGGGCTGCCCCTTCGCTCTTCCCCCAGTGCGGCCCTGCCGAGCTGAGAAGGATTTACCCCGCAGCCCTAAATACGTAAGAGTACATGAAAGATAACTATAAGCAGAAGACAAACCATGTACCTAAGAACCTGTCAGCAAGGCTGTTGGACTGCAGAGCCAGAGCGGTTCGGAAACCCTTGCTGTCTGACGGGATGATGGTGGACTGACAGACAAAAGCTCCCACGAAATTGGAAAAATCTTCTGATTCTGCAACCATGTCCTTCAGAGTAACATCTGTGATATTGTCAGTGCAAATAGCCATCTTCTTCCCCTGTGGACAATCAGGAAAAAATGAGGAAGCTGTTGGTTGTTGATAAGACATGAAAAAGTTTGGGAAAGGACAGATTGCAAACTGGATGAGTTTCATTACTGCACCTTAGAAACAACTTGATGTTTCTATCATGAGAAGGACAAATTGCAACAACAAACTGCGCCATCATGAAAGTTCCGATTAAAGCCTTGTACAGACTCAGAAACACGTTGTCACCTCTGATACGTGTCTTATCAGAAACCTGTGCTACAAAGCACCCTTCTTTGTTTATCTTGACAGCACAGTGTTTACTTGCAGAGTATAATGAAATGGCTTGCAAAGGAAAACCACATTTCCCTCGCCTTTAAATAATATACTGTAGAATACCTCTTTATTTGAGATTTAATCCAGATAAAATATTTTCAAAGCATAAATACATGAAATCCCTAAACAGATATTTAGCCTTCAAGGCTGCATTTACGTCACATGTCAAGACCAGTGCTAGAATCTCAGAGCAACAGCAATGAAAGACAAATCACCAGACTCAGTTGTCCTGACAAAATGTCAAGCACTCACGACCTAATCATATGGTTGGTAGTACTGTAGTACCATTGCAGTAGTTTGGGAAAATGAAGACCAGATCCACAGAGGAGTGAGCATATCTGTACCTTTGAGGATCTAGTTGTCAGCAGCTCTAATCCAGGTGGTACTTAAACACACACTTAAGCCTAAAAGTATGCAAAACACTGTAAAGAAACGTGACTACTCATTTGCCTCAACTCATGCAGACCTTTTGGTACATGGAAAGAAACTTCAGAACTTTACAGTGCTGAACATTAATGTAAACCACATGCATTGGCTTTCATGGGACAATACACATCACTGGTACTGCTCCGAAACTTCAATTTATGTATGTGACACCATGCTCTGGTACAGTCCAAGCCCCAGACCAAAAAATCTTGACTCTGGGGCAGAGACTGTTTGCACTCATGGACTAAACACATATTTCCACCACTTTAAAAGGCTGCAGTCAAAGTCAGCAACGGGCACCTTGGCCACTGGCAGAGAGCAGGGTGACCAGGGGCTCTGCTGACAGCAACATCTCCAGCCAAGTCATGAGGGTAACATATGGAAAGAAGTTGGCAACTGAAAGACTCGGACTCTCCACTTGAGTTCCTTGGTGGCAGCACAAAAAGGTCAGGGTTGTGACCCAAGTGACTTGAAAGCATAAGAACTAAGAAAAGGTAGGGATGTGACAGGGTTTTTCTTCTGGGCGTTACTTATGCCTAAAACACTGTCATCTTTGCTCTGGAAAATCACTTGGCTGCTCAAAAGTCCTCTTGCACTGCTGATCAAGATCCAGAGGGAAGTGTTAGCACAGTGCCGGGGGAGTCCTCGTCCTGTCCCAGTGTGATCCCACAGAGCATCACCATGGGCAGCAAATTGGTTAATCCCCGCAACCCTCAACACCAGCTGAGCTCACCTCATTCCCACACAGGCTGATGTTAAAGAAGTGGAAGAACTTGGTCCCTCGGGAGGTGAAGCTGGGTCCGCTCATCAACGAGCCCACCTGGCTGAGGTTGCTAAAATCGTAATTCAGGCTCTGATTATCCTTGATGTACGACACCAGGCAGTCACTGAAGCAGGCAGAGTGGTCCTTCAGAAAAGGAGAGACATCCATTAAAGAGCAGTTATAGACCAGCGGCAAACCATTCACCTGGGAGTTAAAGCAAGCAGGTGCACGCAAGACTGCTTTCCTTGTTAAGGATAGAGGGGAACTTTGTCCTATTCCTGTAATTCACCTTTCCCTTGGGAGAATTCACATTCCTGTTTCAGTCCCTTGCATTCACATATCAGGACTTTAACGATCCCTAAACCTGGCCTTTCTACTGTCCACTGCATTAGCCAAGAAAATGCAGAATTTCTTGCTCTTTTTTGTTCTGGGTGTTTTTAGGATCCTAATGACTCAGCTTAAAGCCCTGTAGATAGACCAGAACATGGCCTCAGTTACACCTGCAGGGACAAGATATGAACCCAGCTGAAGACAGGCAGAATATGAACAAATTGAGCAGTTCTTCAAGTCCCTGTGCAGCGCCTTGCCAAAGGATGCTGCATATGATAAATGTTTATCTAGGGTTAAGGGCAATTTCACATAAAAGGAACTTGTTACAGGTTTCTAAAGGCACAGAAACATCATCCAGATGAGGAAGCGCCTGAGTTTAAAACATCAGGAGTCTGGGACAGTTTTAGGGGGAAGTAACATATATACTTGCCCTGTTCTTACACTGTCCCCAGTACAGCTTCCTGAAATGAACCTTTTTCTGAGCTGGTGTGGCCAATTTCATCTTCTCATTGCATATTTACAAACAGAAGTTAGACTAGGGACATATTTGGAAGAGTGGGATCGTTGGTTATAATTACACTCCAATGCTCACAAGGCACATACCTGTAGGAAAGCACTAAAACTGGCCCTTTGAGTGCTTATATGCCAATAAACCCTGTCTGCCCATCGTTCAGAGACACTTGGTTTCTGTACCTTGGTGCTCTTGCTGCCAGGCCCACATGGGATGCAGGCCTCCCTGCCGTAGACCTGGTGGATGGACAGGAAGGTGTTGGCCGGACACTCCTTGCACTGGCTGGTCTCCTTCTCGATGTAGTGTCCCGCCGGACAGGGCACGCAGGATGAGCCCGACTGCTCCGAGCCCAGCGCACAGGCCCGGCAAGACGAGGCGACCCCATCCACTGCGTTGGTCACCGTGATGGAGTAGATCTTTGCCATGTCATTGATGAACTGTCTGCTCTGGAACAAGAGCCAAGGAAACCACCCTGGTGTCATCACGCCATTGCATTTTGACACTAACCACAACTCTGTGCACCAGTGCACCAGTTCCGGGATCGACTTATGCATGTGTCCGTCTTTCAACATGGATGGTTTACCCACAGCTGCCTCCCAAGGGCTGCTATATGGGGACAGCCACTCACCCCTTACAAGAAGCTTGTGAGCTTCAAGGGAGGGCAAGAGTTCTGGCAGTGTGTGTGCGAGGAAAGCTGTGTTGTAAAGCCCTATACCTAAAGAAGTACTTACATCTTGGCCCTCGTTTATTCTCTGAAAGGCCCAGGTGAACGTGAAGGAAGCATTTTTGGAAATGATGTGAGTGTAGGATTGTTTCTCTTTACTTCTTTCCCAGGATTCCACCACATTGGTATTTTTTCGATTAACATCCTATAAAATGGACATAAACATTTTTAAAGAAATTGTAAGTGTGGTCATAATACACTAAACACCAGTGTTTTATAATATAGAGATTAATATGTATAAAGGACTTTACAATTGCATTTAAAGTTTAATAAAGGAGAGCAAACATATTTATTCTGTTTTGCACCACTGCCAATTTTTTAATTGAGAATGGGTGTCTATTCCAAAAGACACTCTAGTTCACACAGCGGTTAAGTTCAAAGTCCTGTAGCAGGTTATAAACGTTAAGAGGCCAGACTCAACACAGTGGTTCTTTCAGATTTGAAATTCTGTTTATGTATAAAACATGTGGGTAGCAGAGCACAGAAAGGGGAAGGCCAAAATTCAAAGAAAAATTGTAGTTTCTGCCATCTTCAGATACCCACTTTGTTGGTGTCTCTAGTGAAACAGAACCGAGGCCAACAATACAGTGTCAAAGTTTACACGAGAAAAACGTGTTCAATCTAGGTTCATGTTTCTTATTCTCCATCAGCTGTAAATGTTCCAGTGAAAGATGCTTTTCCTTTAAAACAAATGCCTTGAAATTATCACTAAAGGCAGATTCCTTTAAATTACCACATAACTTCCACTTAATTCTCTTTAAATTAAGAGCAGATTCCTTTAAAGTACCACTAAATACAAAAAAGGACCAGCTTCCCTTTGCAATGGGAGGGGTGAGGGAGCCGTCGCAGACCCAGTTACCTTCCTCAGCTGATGGCCTTTCAATAAGCAGATGACAAAAGTAAAAAATCCACAGCACTTTGCTTTCACAAACAAACGTTTGCCTGCTGCCCTACTGATACCCCAGGTCATTCACTGGATCAAGTCTAAATTTCCAAATTTTCCATTTCCCATCCCTCTGTCCCACATCTTGACTTGTGACTCTATTAAACTGCCGGAGGCTAACCTGACTGCACGAGAGGCACTGAGAATTTTACCATTTGGATTAACAGGGGAAAAATTTGGCTCTTTGGTAGCCAATGATTTCTTTTAAAATAAACAGATAACCAGGAATGGTTCATAACTCACATGGTGGAGGAATTTTGCTAAGTCATTCATTAAATCCTTCCTGCAAGGGCATCCCAGATATTAAACTAACGTCATACTTAATCTTAGTCATAATAAATCAAGTACAACTAATCACACCTATGTAGAGGTATTAAAGTGACATGTAGAATACCAGGCTCAGCCCTCAGTCATGGAGAGAGAGGTCTCACTTACTGCCATGAAGTACAGCACGCAATCTGCTGAACAGATGGTCTCAAAAATAAAAGTAATCCGTCCTAGTTCTGACCCAGTTGCTCCTGTCACCGATGTCGGAGGTCTGTTTAACAGAGAAGGAACAAAACATTTACAAGGTGCTCTCCAGACAGGCAGCAGTCAATCCTTCAAATTGCTTTTCGTACAGTGAGGAAACCATCAAAGTCCTGTCACATAAAACCTGCCCTTGCAGAACTGCGGAGGCCTGGTTTGCACAGCAGCTCTGCACTGGGTATTGGTTATTTTTTAAGTGTCTAACTTGTTTATGGTAAAGTTCTTTCCTTACAATCAACACCCAAATTTGACCATACTGGTAGGGAATCCTATCACTTCAATGCCTTACATGCTTTAAGTGATTTACACCAATTTATTTGCATCTACCCTCCACTGGTGGGAGAAGCTCTCAGGAGTTTCATGTAAACCAGAAGTATTCAGGGTGCTCCCCTGCAAAGTACTAAACAGTAAACTGGGACACACCAAGCTTTTCCACGGATATGTTTCTTGCTTCTCCTTTATTTTAAGGATATTATTATATTATTTAATATATTATATTAAATTAGTATATTATTAGTAGTATTAGTATAATAAATTAGTATATTATAATATATCAGTATATTAGACTATATATTAATTCTGTTTGCCCACACTGTAAAATAAAAATCAGGGCTTTCTCACTGCGTGTAAGAAGTCACAAACCCCCTCAGCTGAGCTACAGCAAAGGGAGGGTGAGGTTCATTTTGCCATACCTTATCTGTCTTAATATTTGGCACCTGGTCTGAGCTAGGAGTCTAAGCTCACTCTTCTGACAAAGAGACACAAGCACCTCAAGCAGCTCTTTCGTCCTGTCCAAGGGTCCGGGAGAGGTGCGATGTCCCGTTCTCCTGCGGTGTCTGCACCTCTCCACTGGCTCCAGGGGAAGCACGGACTGTGCCGGCTGCCCAGAGCCACAGCACAAAGTAACCTGAGTTTCTGTAAAATACCTTCAGGGCAAGCACCAGTATCCACCCCATGGCAGGCTTGGCTGGTTACTTTGGGATCATTTCGAAACAGAGGGATAGGAATATCTTTTCTCAGCTTCCCAGCAGCCAACTGGCTGGCTTCTCGGACTGAAGCAAATGCTGCTAAAAACCAAGGTCTTAGAGAATCGTCTGCTGCAATGGGCTGACTGGGGACACAGGAATAAAACCAGTTTCCTCTTGTCTCTCATTCATGACATCATTGCACTTCAGAAAGGAAAACTCGGTTCATTCCAGGGGTAATGTGAAATAGGTGTAAGAGACAGAGATAAATGAGAAATAGATGAAAAAAAAAAATCCTGTTCCTTACTTAAATCCTGGGATGTGGAGGTTCAAGATCAGATAGTCATTGTCAGAGCCTCCTGCCCCACTCTGGATGTGATCACCAGCCACCTCCCAACCTTCACAGGACAAAAAAAGAAAAAAAAAAGGATGGTTTCTGGGTCATATGGCAAAAAAATTTCTATATTACCATACTTGTTTAAGCAATTCAGTACTTTAGTACATTTTAAAGATTCCTGGTATAAACTATAATGCTTTTGAATGAAAAATTTCAGTAATTTTATGAACTGCTGATTTTATAGGCAAATGTCACCTTGAAATCAGCAAAGCAATTGAAATTCCCTGAACTGTGCTGTGCAGCTCATGGGGGATGATCCATCTGATTTCTCCCAGCCTTAAAACATAAGAATCAATGAATCTATGTGTTAAAAGTTAAGCGTATACTTCAGTGCCCCTCTGCTCAACACACATAATTCAAAGCTTCAGTTACACCAGCCTGACAGGGCGGATCAGACTGAGGAAAACCTTTCAGGGAAGGCTGGAGGTGGGAGAAGTCCCAAACTGGACCATTTTCACCGGTGAGCTGTGACTGCTCTCTGCTGCAATTTTAGCACATGTGCAGAGACAAAGCTGTCAGTGCTAAATGAACAAAATCATGCACTTTAAGTTTTCCAAAAGAATTATGTGTGACATCCACGGGCATAGTTATCACAAAACATGAAAGGAGATAAACTAAAAAGAAGTCAAGTAGTTGTGTTTTTTTCAACGGGGATTTTCAGACGCATCGAAGTCTATGGTGCGATAGGTCCTTGACTGAGGGGACTTCACATAGGTCTCAGCTCCTGCCCTCTTCAGGTATACAAGAGATTTTTTATTTCTTCTTTATGATACTGTGACATTGCTTCCTACAGGAAATTTCAAGCCTGGTGCAATTAAAGAAAAGGGGGGAAACTGTCCTGTGACTCACGCAGCAAACAGCATACTCATTTTGACGGGTGCTCCATTACAACAGTGATCAGTGCAGGAGAAAGACAGGCACATAACAACACAGGGAGTTTGGCTCACCATTCATCCCATCGCACTTTGAGTTGCCAACATTAAAGCAAGACGTCTTCATGTTGCCTGGCAGGATGTTCCACCACTTGTACTCAAACCCGAGAGCTGGCTCAGTCCCAGCAGGGCAGGCTTTGCACTCTGCAGGGCGAGAGGGCAGGAAAAGGAAATCACACGGCCAAAGCACATTTCAAACATAGATATTACTTTTTTATTCTCTGGTGCAAGTAATGAGCAAAGAAATTAATTTCTTTCTTTATAATTAAATAGTCAAAGACTTATCAGGACCAGAAGAGTGGAAACAAGACCAGCATTTTATAAAATGCCGATCATAACCTCGTGGTAAGTAATCCGCAACTGATCCCCCCAAGCCACACTTCATTTTTAATGGCTTCAGCTGAAGGTTCGATCATACTGGTAAACATGAGTTCCCAGAAAATGCTGTAGGTGACCACTGAGCCAATACATTTCAGAATCAACAAGCCAGAGCTTAGGGTAGACAATGTTGGCAGGGTACTCATCTGACAGTGCTTAAAATGAGATTGTCACAGGGAAGAACTTGGCATGGACAGGAGAATGAGTGAGGAGGAATTACTGACTGTAAAAGTTCTGATTCCCTTCTCAGAATCCCTTAAAATAACCCTCAGGATGTTTATATCAGCCCAGAAATGCATCCAGAACACAGCGGGTCAACTTAGAGCAGCAATCCCTGATAAGGAAGGACTGGACTTCAGAGAGAAAACAGACATCCAACTCCCTCTCTCCAAAGTTATTTAATAAGTATTTTATGCAAAATGAACTCTGGCTTATGATGATGTGTCATTAAACTAAGTCACATGCAAGCAGACAACTGCTTTTGGGGACACAAGCAATTTTTTTGTGGACTCCTACCCTGTGTCCCATCCGAAAATGTGCCTGGTGGGCAAGGAGTACAGGAAGATGAGGCATTGTTGTAAAAGCCAGGATTGCAAGGTGGACAATCCTTCCTCTCTCCAGAAGGAGGTAGGGTCAGTGCATCGGGGAGATCCTCTCTGCAGATCTTGGGTTCAATCCATTTGTACATGATCTGTGTCTGGAAGGAGAAGACACTGAGCTCACATGGTGTGTTACGAAGCTTTAGGACTAGATGCACCAATCAAGATCCCCCTTGTAAATGAAATTGGGGTATTCCCAATGGTTTAGGCCAAAAACAGACCTTGCACATCCAGGACAATAAAGGGAAGGGCAGAGAAGGGAAACAGAAGTGATTGGGTTCACAGGCAATTCCAAGATATCAGACCTTAAGAGCAAAGCAAAAATGTGAAGCTTAAAACAATTACTACTGTTCTTTTCTTATTTATCTAGTGAATTTTCCCATGAAAATGTTTCTGAGGAACATCAGACAAATAATTCTAACAACTGGATAAGCAATCTGTTCATTTTGACCATAGTAACCCAAAATATAACTTCTGTGTTACAAAATCCCTTTATTGGGAAGGCATCTGTTAGCAGAGAACACCACAAATTTTGCAATTTTTCTCCATACTGGCCTGTTCTCTGAAAAGTCCTCAATTTCTCTCCAGCCATTTTCACTTACT
Source organism: Aviceda cuculoides (assembly GCA_035590195.1). Classification (NCBI taxonomy): domain Eukaryota; kingdom Metazoa; phylum Chordata; class Aves; order Accipitriformes; family Accipitridae; genus Aviceda; species Aviceda cuculoides. Next base: position 8,304,517 of record JAVJGG010000005.1, on the reverse strand, counting down.
GAGCAAATGCCAAAACCACACAGGAGCTCTCTCAACCCCTTTCCAGTTCCTCCACATCACATAAGGAGCAGTTTATGAAAACTGACATGAGTCAGTCCTTGGCATTACCATATACAATGGTATGCCTCTCCATCATCACTTCTCTTTGAGAAGGCAAGTTTTCTGTCTTAAGGAAAAGGCTTAGGTGGGATTCATCACCCGTCTACTTGGGTTTCAAATTTCTTCTGACTTGGGGTCTATCCCTGAAAGGGTTTAAGATCTCAAGACGAAAATTAGCTGAGTTCCAGGGCTGAGAAACCCAACTGGCAAGACTTTAATCTAGCCACAGCTCCCTCTCTGGGTACTTCCACCCTTTGGTCCCAGCAGTGCAATCAGGGAACCTTGAGGCCAGAGCTTGGCAGGGAAGATTTCACCTTATGAATTCGATCCAGGGCCCTGAGCACATGCCCCTGCCATCCTGGGTGCTGAGCTGCTTGCGCTCAAGGTTAGCCCTCTGATAACACCGAGCTCTTCAAGAAGTACCGATCATCTTTGAAACTGTTGGAAAAAAAAGCTGGAAGAAGCCTCAGTGCAGGCTCAGGCCCTGGCTCCTGGGAGCTGCAATTAAGCTGAGGGTCTCCCCCTTTCTCCCTGTCTGTGCTGTGTTGCAGCCATGCCTGTTCCAGGTCATGTAGCCTGGTTGACCTCCATCCTGACTGACCCATGGACTCGATATCCCAGCTTGACACTGGTCATGCCTCATCGCTATGGTCTTGTCCGGCAACCTTGGCTGAATCTGGCCGCTGACGCTGGGTCTGCTTTGCTCAGGTAGTGTGTGACTGCTCCTGCTGTCAGAGTGGCATCTGTCCCTTACGGATCAGCCTGACCTTGCTGCTCCTGAACACTTAGAGGATTTTCTGGAGTATTTCTCCAGAAATGCTTCAGCAGCATCAGGGTACACAGCATTTAAAATAAGAAGGCTCAGGAGCTGGCAAAGCACCTGTGTGGTTGCCCAGAGCCCAGACACGTTGTACAGGCTAAAGCAATCCTACTGCAGCTGAGCAGAGAGAAAAGGGTCAGAGAGTGCCCACAGCCATGCAGGTGAGGCTGGGGCTGAAGCAATCAGCCTGGGATTTTTAAAGCAGTAGGTAGGTGAAAAGTCAATAGGAGTCAAGTGCCTAAATCTCCTGAGGCCCCTTCTACACATTGAGTGGGGACGGCAGGAGGCAGACAACAATCTAATGTCCAGTGAAAAACCTGGCTGATTTTAGTAAGCCATGGATCAATAGGCCTTTAGGCTGGAGCTTTATAGCCACTGTTCACCTGAAGGTGGGCTGCAGAGTCAGGCCCTCTCACCGAGCTGCATCACATGGAGAGACGGCTGGGGAGTACGGCAAACCTGGACCAACTTCCACAGATGCAGAGCACTAAATGGTGAAAGCAGTCCTGAAAACCCAGCCAGTAGCTGTGCATCTATGACACACGTTGTTGTTGCAAGTGGAAGGTGAAGGGTGTCTGCAGGAAGCCCCACTTTGCATTCTGATGATGTCCCTCGGTGAAAGGAAAGGCCATTGAGGAGGCAGGAAGAAGGTCAAGAGTAGGAACTTATTCAATGCCAGGGAGCCTTGAATTGCCCAGAGCAGTGACAGGGTAATCCTCGGGAGGCTGCAATTAAAGCAGTACCTGCTGGTGTAGCAGTGAACACTGCTGCTGATTCCTCGAGTCATTGCAGGCAGTTCAGGGAGCAAGAATCAGTGAGTCAAGACCAGATTATAGAGCCTGCCAGCTCTGGGGCTAAACTCACTGATGCTTCGTATTAAAGCACGTGAACTCTCAGCTGCATTTAGGAACTGGTTGACCAGGAGACTCCAAAATACTCCATCCTGCCAGCAGATATTAGGCCAGCAACCTACAGGTGCTGTGGATTTTGACTACTTCCCATCCCATCCGTGTCTAAGAGAGCTGGGAAAGGGAAGAAAAGAGACAAAATAGGCCTGACCACGTGTCCACACCTCTGTGGGCTCCATATGCCAGTAAATAGGAGTTTCTTCTCCAAATCCCACCAAAATCCCCTCTTGACTGCTGGGACAAAGGGCAGGAGAACTCCAAAGCCAGGCTGCTCCACCAGCAGGTCCCTCTATGAGAGACCCAGTGGATCTAAGATCTGGGTGAAACAATCTACTGAGAGTCCAAGTGGTTCGAGGCATCCCATGAGGCAAGCACATTATTAGCAGCTAAGCTCTGCTGCTGCACATGAATACTCCCAGGCTATGTATATACCATTATTTTAAAAGATCACGGGCTCTTCTTTGATGCTAAAACTAAGGGACATGATACACACATCATACCTATGCAGTCAAACACTCTTCCACCTGAAGGTATGGTCATGTCCAGTGCTCCTGTGCCATGGTAGCACCTGAATCATGCCTGGGCATTGCTGGGACAGGGCAAGTTGTCACAAGCCAAAAGTATGCCAGGAAAAATATGCTAACGACTAAACAGGAGGGTTTATTCTGGGACAGTACTTCACCCTGTGCTCCAACCCTGGTTTTTTATGAGCATGGGGGTAGCATCAGTGACCCAGTTAGACTAATCACAAGTGCAAGGAGCTTAGCATTTCACAGTGACAGATCCCTTAAGCAGACCCATGATAGGCAGTTACTTACAAATGGATAAATGCTGTAGAGAAGGCAGCTAAAGGACAAGGCCAAAGCCTCAGAGATATTCAATGCTGGAAGTAAAATTGGGAAAGCAATTGGGAAAGAGATGCCTGGAAACCCTATCTTGTTTTCGAATCAAGAGACCACAGTAAGTTCAATGAGCTTAAAAATAGTATCATGCCTTCTACTTACTTTTCCTTCCTTATCACATGGGGTATGAATCTGGAAAAAGTCTTTGTTTGTGCATGGAGGACGCTCTATACACACACTGGATCCCTCATCTAAAAAGAAAGGATGAGTAACAGGATGTTAAACTATCAAATGGTCCCTTGAAACAACCATAAGGAGCTTAAAATCTAGAGATTAAAGTGAGTCAGCAGAAAAATACTAAATGAAAAATCAAACTCTTAATGGAGTCTACATAAACCTTCTCTTGAAATGAAACAGGAGAACAGGGAAAATACCAGCTGTGCTTGCACTGTCACACTGAAATTCATTGATTCAGCATAACCAGGGAGTCACCCAAACACTCATCCCACCCCTTCACCTTCAAGCAGTAATTTATGCACTTTGCCAAGCATGGAAATATGTTCTCACTTGATAAGGAACAAAAATACCCTAATCCATTAGAAACTTCCTTACAACACTGGCCCAATTTTTCCTCTCCCCAAATATTTTTTCAAAATTTCCATTCCCATCATGAGCACAGGCACAGGTTCACAAGCATTTGCCATAATCTGTGATAGCAGGTGCTATGGTCAGTAACTGATTCTTCAAAAACTTTTATATAAAACAACTACAACAAAGAAAACTGGAGACCTTTCAGCCATGAAGAATGGATTGTGCCCGTGTTATTTGATGACCACCAGCTAACCACAGCTGGGAATGCAGAGGACTTTGGGGACCAGGGTTTGCAGCTAGATCACCACATCTTCCAACCACACAGGAGGCAGGGACAGGCTGGAAGAGGATTTGCAAAGTAGATTCCTCAAAACATGACAAGTCTGATGGCAGTGATGAAGCCTATTCAGGTCGTTGCCAACCGATAACAAAAATTACCAGGAGAGGGCACAGCACAACTGTTATTATCCTTCAGAAGACCTGTTCCCTCTGAGGTCATAAAGATGTCCATCCCTTCATGTTAGCATTGATGACCTTAGCCAAGATCGACTGTGGCCTTTTACGTATATATGTGCCACCTGCAGCTTTTGGGAAGTCCCATCTTCATTTCCCTTTGCATATCAACTGGAGACTAAACTTCATTTTTGGATAAAACCATTCTCACATTTGCACACAGAAACAGCTTATGACCTTACGTACTCAGACTCCCCTGGTTTTGCTTAACCTGTTTGATTTATGTACCTGCATAATACATTTCTTCTTTACACTTGGTGCACTCTTTAGCTCCTTTCTCAGAATAAGTATTTCTTGGACACACCTGGCAGCCAGATGAACCTGGTTTGTCACTGAAGGTACCAGGTTTGCAGGCAAAGCATTCAGATGTATATGCAACTCCTGTAAGATAAATTACAGGTAAAGCACTGAAGTACAGAGAGGTATGCTCCGTAACAACTGCCTACCTGCTTATGGGGGAAAGCAAGCCAGCTGCATACCACAGCTTAAAAATCACAGACTTTCACCACTCACTTTGGACACTGACTTTGCTGACTCATAATTTAGGTCTTTAATCTCTGCTCCTCAGTGCAAGTCTGACCCTTTTAAGAACCTTACATGACACTCCAAGTTTCATTACACTTAGAAGAGAACCAAAGAGCAATCTTAGATTCATTAAATTATTTCAGTAGTAATTTAACTGTCACCATTATGCTGTATAGATCCATTTATCACTGTTCAGAGGCTTACCAATAAGCATGGTCTTTCTCTACTACATTAAAGAAAACCTGTTTCTTTCTTTTCCTCTATTTGCTAGGACAGTTTTCTCCAGTAGATGGCATCATTTACCAGCTAAATTAATTTTTCAGCCTTTCCCTGACAGTGTGAAGTTTTGCTTTTCTGTTTCTACACATTAGACAAGGAGACAGGGTACAAAGGGGCTAAAAAAGCCACTTCGGTGCTGTAGGCACACCAGCTTAAATGGCACTTGGCAAACACTGCGACGAAAGAGTGAGATAAGGCCTAAAAGGTAAACACCACTTACCTTCAATTGTGATGTTTTTCACCAGAACTGGTTTTACTACTTTGGACCCCATCAGAATCCCTGTTGTTCTCCAGTATAATATATTGCTACCTGATTTCAGAGTTACCTGCAACAACACACATGACAGTCAGCAGACATCCCCTCACCAAGAAATTGTTTTATTTCTTCCTTTACTCAGATTCTTTGCATTCTAGCAGCAATCCTGGCTTCTTCTAAGCTGCTTAGTGAGTCAAGAAGTAAAGGGGAGACAGCTAGGCAGATGCTGCAGAGACATTTCTAGGAGTGCCAAAGAGTGCTTTATAAAAAAGCTGCTCAACACCCCAGTTTTATGGTAAAACACCAAGAGCTGCTTCTGACCTTGTTGTAAGCAGAACTGGGAGAAAGCTGTTCCTGCCTTTATCCAGCTAGCCCTGGCACTCAGGAGCTTTTATCTCTAGCTCTATGTTCAGATATAGTCAATCAGTTTGTTCTTAAAGTGCTGAGATACACTTTTATGAAGAAACCCAACATGCCCTAGAGTTCAAAAATCCAAGCTCACAAGTGAGTTTTGTATATAGGCTTTAAAAATCAAGCTCTGCCTGCATCTAACACTACAGCACCATGATCAGCAAGCCAGGCACAAACCATGAAGGTCCCCAGCAGCGGTCCCATCCCTCCTGCTCACTTCTGACCCTGAACAGCAGATGAGATGCAGAAAACGACCTGGTTTCCAACTGCCTTGACCTACTTGTCTTCACGGCAGGGTTCGGCCGGCAGCTGCACCCCCCCTGTGCTGGCACAGGAAGGCTGGTGGGTTGGTGCCACCATGGCTGGGACGAGGGGCAGGAGGAAGGCAGGGCCGCTTCTCTCGGCAGCAGTGTTGGCGCCTGCTGCCTTCAACTCACCTGCGTAGCTACAGCATCACTCTACTCACTAAAAGCAGCAGGTTTACCAAGACTCTGCCTGGCCTGCAAAGCTGTACTGTGTCTACTAGCCCGGTACAAGATGCCTATTGCCAACACAGTGATACTGGCCTGAAGGTGCTATGTTTTCACACAAGAAGAGGGATAAACCCTATAGGCATAAGGGTCCAGGCTAATGAGATTTACAGCAGTGCTGTACAGGCCTCGCAGGACCACAGTTTGTGTCCAGCCAGGATAAAGACTCCAAAAATTCAGCAAAGTGGAAATATAGCATATTGTATTCCCTACTTTCCAAACAGCTACTAACCAGGAGGGCAGAGCAGAGCTAGGTTACTGCAGGTAACAGCGGAGCTGGGACCATATTGAACCAAACATCACGCTGTGTGGTATAGAGATAGCCAACATTAGCTCTGGGGCAGCAGGACTAGCGTGCTGAAAGCAGAGGCTGCACCAGCTGGAAAACTGGGCTCAGAGAAGCCACTACGACAGGATTTGCAGTGCAGACAAAAGCTTTGAGGAGAGCCAGAACAGTCATCTCACCTAGCTCGTGTGACTACGTTTCAGCCACGCATCCAAGCAACCTTCATAGTGGAGACGCTTGCACATCCCAGCTGCTGAGCTCAGATGGCACCATCTCCCACGCAGACACTGTCTGCACCTCTCCGCTCGCCCAAGTCGATGCCCTGGCCTTGGACCTACCTCTCAGCCCGTGCCACTCGCCCCTCCTCACCCAGCTCTCCTGCCTTCCAACGCGACTCGCGCGGGCCTTGCTCCTGAGCTAACGGGCACTGCCAACAACAGGATAACCAGACTACGGAAAACAGAGACCAGGCTGCTGTCTATGCCTAATAAAAAGCCTTTTATTTCTGGCATAATGTCACCTGTGCTGGGCCTTTGCTGCTACGGCTCTGGGGTATGATGGTATAGTGGAAGCCGGGCGTCACCATGGGCTAATGAGTTGGTCTACACGTGGTATGTGCACGGAGCAAACTCAGCCAGCTGGGGCACAGGCCAACCAAAGGGCAGCTGCTCCCAACGCGGACACGCTCACACCAGTGCTGCAGGAGCCACCCTGGCGCCGCGAGCTTTCTTTTCAACCGGGTAAGTCACCACAGAGCACAAGCTGGGTGCAGTCCAGCTCTTCTGCACACACTTGAGAATAAAATGCCCATCCTGCCTGCCTCCACAAACACATCGCTCCTGCCGCTCTGCTGAGCAACAGGGAATCATCTTGTGTTCTCATGAGCAAACAACTGTTGTAGAAGATTTCAATTACAATCACGCAGAGTGACTGTGGCATGCGGATTTGCATAAATCTATTTAACCTCATAAAGCACTTGATTCAAAGCCCAGGGAAATCAATACAAAGTCTTGCATCTATATCATTTGCTTTGGGATCAGCCTCTTAGAGATCTCAGTGGCTTTGCTCTCAGTACTAAGAAAACTGTGCTTCTTCAAACACATTCACAGGATCTGGCCCTTGTTTGCTGTCTGCTCAGAGGAAGTCAGAGACATTTATAAATGGAAAAAAGCTTCATGAAGGAATTTTTTGCACACTTACAGAATGAGAGCCCCATTCCCCGTTGTCTGTCAGCTTCACCCACTTGTCTGCTGTGGACTCCATCTCTTTGCACTGGTCATTTTGTATCTGTTAATAAAAACACAAGATCAGTGACCACAATCAGACGCATCTCTCTGTCAGCATAATGACTGCTGGCTGGGAATAAGATTCAGCTTTGTTCCTCTTGTCTACACACTGAGGACAGCAGCTGCCTTACTTGTGGCAAAAAAAAAAAACCAAAACCAACTCTCAAAACCTGCTAGCAGCTTAACAGTGCCTTCAATGTCCACCTCTGATGCAGTGGGAAAAAAAGAGCAGGAGAAGATCTCAGCCTTGTCCTCTCAGTCAGAGAGTATCTGGTCAGACTTGGATGCTGAGCATCTTGTCTTGGCTGCCTCCTCCTTCTCCTGAGCCCACCAAGACCCAGTTCTCTAAAATCCATGGGCTTCTATGTCAGAAGGGAGGTACGAGTGGATGGGCCAAAGCTAGAAGACAAACTGCTTTCTCTGCAGACAATATCTGCTACGTCTTTGGCTCCCTGCCACCTGACCTCACTAGGGATGAGGGTAATATTATCAAGGGAGAGGCAACATGCCGTGGAGAGTCTGCCCTGGCAGAAATGTGAAGCTGATTGTCCCTCGCCCAGGTCCAGCGCAGCTCAGCTTTGGTGCATGGCTTCACAGTGGTCCACTTTTTCCTTCTCATAACTATCTTCTCTGAAGAAGTATTAAGACCCTCTGAGGCACGAGTTCAATTATCAGCTTTTATTCCAGCAGGGAGAAAACCCAGTTCAACACTTTCTTAAGACCTGGTATTAAGCACCCTCCTCAAAGTTGTTCCACATCAAGTCTGAAATAAATTTCATAAACCCACATCTTCCAAAGCATCTGTGCACTTAATTCCCACCTAGATCAATAGCACTGAGGAAAAGAGGTGAGAAGAAGCACCTAAGTAGAAGGTAAATAGATCCCTAATTATCTTGTCCAAACTGAGCTACAGCATCTTTGCACCTCGGCTCCCAACTGCAAAAAACGGAGAGAAGAATATATACTCTCTTCTCACAAGGTGTAAAGGGCTTCAATATATAAAAAGAGCCTGGGAAGGGCAGGCTGCAGAAGCACTGGTTATCTAACAACAAGCATCCACGCTTGCTTCCCGTGTCTGAGGACATCTCCTCGCTTACCCTCAGACTGGCAGTGCGGCCACCTCCACCTGGAGAGCCCCAAAATGTCACCATTTCCCGGCAACCTGCAAACCACTGCCACTGTCGAGAGCTAAAGTGTCATTGTTAAATATATTTAAGCACAAAGACATGCTGGAGAAAAAGAATATACTTTTAGAAGAGTGTTAAATATGGTTTCCCTGAAATACTGAGACTGACTAGGAATGATTTACATGGGCATTTCTATAAAGGACTGCACCACTCACTGCTTCTTGAACAGGGAAAGATAAATTTAAGGAGGTGAATGAGATATGGATAAAAGTAATAATCAAAAAGCCATTTTCAAAGCCAGTGCTCAGAGAAACAATATATTTGCTCCATTGCAGAAGCAGATCGGTCAGTCAGTCAAGAGACTGGAGCTAAGATTCATAATCCTAGTACATTCATCTGACAGCAGAAAACACATTTGCTGCTTTCTCCCTATGAAGAAGGCAGGATAGTCTAATGTAAAACTGAACTGGCTAAATAACATTGCCTGCACTGTCTGTTATCAAAGTGCAATAGCAATCTATTGCACTGATGTAGCAATAAGCAGGTGCCTCTAACAGGTTATTTTTGTCTTCCTTCCCCATCTCTACTAAGGATAAGGATACTTTTCTCTAAGCTTCAAGAAACTTTAACCAACACCAGCTAAGACTTCTCACTCCTGTGAGATACCATGAGCTGTGTTTTTTGGATGAAAACTGGAGCTCACCAGACAGATACAGAGGCAGTAACAGAGGAGACTGAAAATTTCCAGTCATCTCCTGCTCTGAGTTGCCCTCTCATTATGTTTTTTTCTGTCCCAAATGGGAGGTACAACATGCCAAGGAAAGCAATGTAGGTGTTGGTGGAACCTTCCAAAGCATCTCAGTGATGTGGGGCATCTATACCACACTGTGGAGCCTGGTACTGGGAACTCTCCAGCTTCCTGGACACCAACCAGTCCATCCGCCAGGGCAGAGCAGGGTTGCCTTTCCCATTCTGGTCACTGCTGATCAGATTGTTTTCTTAATTTGGGTACAGTGTGGTGCAAGCCCAGCCAGGCTGCTCCCATTTCAGAACTAATGATCACCAGCACCTCCGTTTCTCAGTGGGGATGCATCCTCAGAGCCTAATTCCTATTGAAAGTCATCTGAATTTTTACTCCTAAATCTCTTTGGAGAACTGTTGTTTCTGCCTTTTCCTTTTGTTTTTGTTTGTTTTGTTTTGTTTTTTTTAAGGGTCACCCTTTTGTCTCTTCTCCTGCTTTTCTTTTTACCTTAATTGCTATGACCCCAATTGACCTAAAACTAAAGATAAGGTTTCCACATACTAATGCCTTGGAGCACCTCAGGTTCTGGATGCCTACCTTGGAAGAAGTCTTTTTATACATCAAGTCCCTTCAAAGGCCTCTCAAGTCAAAAACTCCCCCAAACTGAAGCATCTACCACCAACAACTGTCTTGTAAAAGGCTGGACTAACAGGGGCAGTCATGACCCCTAATGGAAAAAATCCCAGTGCATGATAGACAGGATCAGTTTAGCCTGAGTTTTGAAGCTGAAATAAATGCCAAAAGGCAGCATAAGTGACAGAAAGAGAAGGAGATTTTTTTTTATCTTGTTCAGCAATAACAAGCTATGGACATATGGAGAGTGTAAAGGGAGGAAAAAGCTGTTTCTGATGCTCTTTATCTGCACTGAATTCTTACAATAAAAAGTTGGATTCACCATAAAAAAAGGCCTTACAAAAAATTCAAAGAAGATGTTGTTGTCAATATACTGGTATTCGAAGAAGACAGAACCGGATTTCTTCAGGTGCACAGCATAGATGAGAGAAACTGTACAATCATCCCTGTTCGACTCTATGTAATTCCCTCGAGGCGTCCACGAAGAGCTGATGAACATAAACAAAACAAGCCTCAGCTGAGATCACAGACACCCAGGAGACTTTTTTTACACTACTATACAAAAACATGTTGCTTAATAAAGGACCCAGAATCCCACAATAGCTAACTGCAGTGAATTTATTTACTAGATTCCCATTTATTTTTCATGTAAATATAATACTTTTCATTAAAATCATGCATGGGAAAGGATATAGTATTAGAAATTTAGGACCCAGCCTACATAGGAAAGGTTTATTATCCATAGGTTCAATATACTTTCAATTATACTCAGCAAAAGCCTTCTGCAACCACCGTGGCTCTCTAAATAGGCTGTGAAAGTACCTTTTAGCCACATTTACTATACCATGACCCCGGAGCTTTCCAGTTACAAATAAGAGCAGCTCCAGGCTGGTCTTAGACCCACTAGCTGCTGATGAGCCCAAGGAGACCATGACGACAGCAAAGAGATGGCTACAAATGTCACTTCCCAGCCACTCTTGTTTGCCATTAGTAGGGCTGGTTACCCTCTGGAGAGCTTAGATAAGTCATTAAGCTGCCTTTGCACTGCTGAGCTGTCTCAGGTTTACCAATGGCTGCGTAACCCAGATGCAAACACAACTTCTTACTTGTTGCAGCTGTCGGCTTTATTCTCAGTTGACCCAACCGCCGTGTCCATGAAAGTCGCCACGTTGGAGAATCCTGCTGGCAGCTCATCCCACTCGTCAAACTTAATCCCGCTGCCCAGCGAGTAGGTCCCCTCTGCACATTTGCTGCACACCTGGTTCTTCATCTCCAGGTACTCACCAGAGGCACAGGAGAAAGCTGGGGAGACAATCGTTTCCAACATATTAATGGAGAAATTAATCCCAAACAATTTCCATTAGTTTTTTGGTGCTTAATTAATTAAGAGTGAACTCCCACTAAAGGGAACCAAACAGGAATGCCCCTGTCCCAGGAACACAACAGCTGAACTACCAACATTGGCTGCAAAATTGAAATGTTCACCTGTGCCTATTTTTTCACTGACATGGCAGCACTGAAACCAAATCTCAAATGATGGCTCCTGATTTGCAGCTTGCCTCCGTTGGCAAAACGAGATTTTTAGAAACAAAATCTCTACCCACAGACTGTGTCCAAAAGCAATTTGTGAAAATAAGGACTTGTAATACCGTTCTCCTCACCCATCTGTTACACCTTCAATTAAAATCACCAGCACCTGAGAGCTAGAGCAGACTTGTCTCACCCACCTGTATGGTAGCTAAGAAGAGTATACAGCAGCACGCTGACGGTAATATAACACTATGAACCTTGGCTGAGAGTTGCAGACCTAATCCAAGGGTTTCTCCACATTACTCCTCACACAGGCTGCCTCAAAGCCTTGAACATCTTGTCTGATAGACCAGGTGGTCTTGGAAAAGGGGGCCTGGGTCTTGTAAACGAGGATCTTTGACGGGGGTGATATTAGCATGCTGAGAAAATAAACACTGGTTGCCAGCACACAAAAGACAGTACTTAAACATATGTAACTAGGGGGAGTATAATTTAGAAGGAATGTTCACGAAGCGCTTTTTTTACTGATGTCTCTAAAATTACTCACTCCAAGTAACTATAAGAAGTCCCTTGTTCCAGTCTGATCACATCTCTATCTGCTAAGGGAAGAATATTCACATTATATAGAGGAAATCTGGACAGTAGCTGAAGTCCTGTATGCCCACAGAGCCCCATGTCTGTGCTGGGAATCGTAACTCCTGCCTGCATGCTCATTTCAACAGCAGACCATCCCATTTTCCCCCAGCCCTATGCTGTACCATGTCCTCTCTGAGACTGAACACCCTGGATGGAAAACAGATGAGTGCTTTCTACAGAACACAGTATTTCCCATGTTGCTTGCAGATATTTAAAATTAACTGTGCCAGTCTAGCCAAAGCAGGATTCAGAGCAATGCACACAACTCACACCCCAAGAAATGGTGGGATTTTTTACTGTTTCACGCATGCCACGTTGTGCAGGGACAGATATTTCATACACTCACTTTGAGAGACATAAATTCACTAGCCTGAGAAACTGGAGGACAAGACCAGACTGCTAGCCAAAGTGGTGAAACTGGCCCAAATCAACTGATGCCTGTTGAAGTCCCAGCATATGCACTTTTACAGATGTGCTGGTGTTCATCTAACTGCAGAAAAACTTGTTTGACTGAGAGGTCTTTGATAAAGACTCCAACTGCAGTTCTGACTCCCATTTCTGTGCCAGATCCTGCAGCATTTCTCTGTGTAATTGTCCCTTGATGGGCAGCACTGGGCGGCAGATAAAATGTCCATTTTGATGGAAAGATCTGTCAAAGGGTCATTTTTCCTTCTTGGTCATATCAGCATACTCTGAATTTGAACCAGTGGACTTCAAATCAACAAATCTGTTTTTCTAGCCCAGTCACTCACTGGTAGTGGACTAAGAAGGAAAGTGGGCAGGAGCCTAGCAGGGATGAGTGCTGGAGTAGATATATAGAAGGAAATCCTGCTGCAACAGATTTCTGTGAAAGACTGACAGACAGGCAAAAAAATCCACCCTCAGTGGGAGCAAGTGGTTTTCTGTAGGCAGTAGCACATGATACGGCAGTACAGCTAACATCCCATCTGACTAATTCTGCAACTTCAGCCCAAGCCATAGGATGTACCTGCAGCTGGGGTTGGAAACACAGCTTTCTTCAGAGACCTGGAGAAGAGTAGCAAGCACTTCCCCGTGTGTCTGAACTGAGACCACCCCTTGAACATGTGTAAAGGTGTTCTGACTCACTGCTTTAGCATTATTAATAAATCCAGCTTTATTTTTTTCTTTTGAAGGGTGCAGAAAGAAGCCATCAGGAAGGGAAGTAAAAAAGCAAGCTCTGATAATATATTCGAATCCTTTAACAGTTTCAACATTATTTTTTTTAAGAAAGTTAAATAGCAAGAAATGGAGAATGCTACTTAACCACGTTCCAGATTTGTGCATTTCAAATAAGGAGTCAGTAACTGTGAGCAATTCGCTGCCATAATGAAGACACAGAAGGCAGCAGAGCCTCCTCTTCAATTGCAGTGAGGTTGAGCAGAGATTATTGCTTTAACCGAACTAGTATCTTTTAACTCCTTGCAGCCTGATCATTTTAGAAGAAAAAAAGGGTATAAGAGATCAGGCAGGCTGCCACGCAGGACACCACCATCCATCACTCACCTTCCAAAAGAGAGGTGACCTTTTTCCTTATTTAGGTAGGGAATTACCTTCTTTCCCTTTCCTAAGAATCGTATTTCAAAGGCAGCCGCATTTCCCGTCAAAACACATACGTCTGCAAGCAAACTAGCTCTGAGCGTGCCAGCTGCTCGCCTCGTTCAATTTGGGGCTGAACGTGGCTAATGGCAACAGGAACCACTTTCAACATTGGAACAGATGCATCGTTTGGTCTCGTTCCAGGTGGTTGGGAGCAGCTGGAGGGAGATGGGGAGGAAACACGGCGTGTGACGAGCACGAAGGCGGTCTCCTCTCCTAGCGTCACACAACTTGCTCTTCCAGCAAGGGGGAAGACCAAAAGCCAGGCCAAACCCTCTTTAATCTAAGCAGCATTAAGCCGGGAGTCCGTCCCAGCTGGAGACGGGCAGGTTGTGGCCGTGCCCGGAGGGACCCCGCAGAGCAGATGTCCCCTGCAATGGGCCAGGAGGCACTTGGGGGGGACAGGGCACAGACAGATGATCCGTCCCAGGGCACTGGCTCTTGGCCTTGCTTCTGGCTGGTCCTTCTCACTACAACGTGGCTGAGCACAGATCCAGCACTGACCAGCAACTGTTCATGGAAATGGCTGACATTATTGCAGCACCGCTGTGTTTGGGGGGGTGACACAGGCAAGATGCTGTCAACAGCAAGGACAGCATCGCCACATAGGAGGTCAAGATGCAATGTGAAGTTTCAGGACTCCGAATCATATATTGTAGGTGTGTGCTCTGATTTGTCCTCCACTAAACCTTCCCTCTTGCTTCAGACTCCAGAGGAAAAATTAGACTCCTGGCTCAGAAGTAGCCTTTGTGAACACCATCTCCCCCTTGACCCCAGAGCCCACTTATTTAAGCATTTGATACTTAATTTTTTGAGAAAATGTCTCTATTGAGTAACTCCTTACATGTCTACCCTGTTTCAGAAAACAGAACTGAGACTGCTAAACCAGGTAGGCTGTTCTGAAAATCTTTTCCAGAATCGACACCATTGATCCTGTTTGGACATCACTATTCCTCTCCCTTTCAACTGCAAACTTTCCTATTACACCTTCCAAATATCAGTTTGGGTGCTACACACCAACTTACAGAGAGCAACACACATTGTGAAGACTGAACTTGATCTTTTGTCTATGAAAAAAACTGTGAAATGCATTAAAATGTTTCATGACTTGCCCCACAGAGGCAGTTAGGAACAGCACGACATACTGTGGTGCTTAATACACTAATGCCTTCAGTAGCTCCAGTAAAGCCAATGCAATTATTGGGATTTGCAGCTGTAGCTTTCTTAAAATAAATACAGAAGAAAAAAAAAAAAAAGTTGTGGTTTGTACAAGCGACCAGTCTTGGTCACAAAAGATGCTGTAAAGTACTGTTAGACAGACACTGCCACAGCCAGGCACACACATTCATACATGCATGTAATAAAGCTGACACCAGATTCACTTCATAAAAAATTAACAAGAACTACAGTACTAATACCCACCAAAACCATTGTATAAGTCTTGTCAAACAGACCTCATTTCATTCTTTAAAAGGATTACAAGTCACTTGATAAAGGTGACTGAGTGGATGTAATAGACTTAGGGTTTCTAATACAGTTAACTTAGTTTTGCATGTCATTCTGATGAAGAAGCTAGTACCACACAACACCAGTAAGGCACATCTTAAATGGATTAAGAACTGCCTGAGTAACAGATCTCAGACAGGGCTGTCAGTGGGAAACCATCACTGGGCAGGGAGGGAGGGGGCAGTTCTGCTTGCCCCAGGACCGAGTCTGATGGCTGTCCACGTTTTTATCAACGATCTGCAGGCAAACAGAAAAGGAACACTATTAAAACTGGCAGGTGAGAGACTGTTGTCAAGCCTGAGCCCACTCGAAGTCGGTGTTTTAACAGAGTCAAAGGTAAAGACAAGCCACTGAAGGCAAGGAGTGCTGGCCCTGCCTGCAGAAGGCTGAAATGTATCCTGGAGAGCAGCAAGCCTGGGGGCTGCAGTGGACTCATCATTCATCAAGAGCTTCCACTGTCAAAACATGCAAAAAAGGTGCTACTGAGATCTGTGGATATATTTAGAGGTGGAGGTAGACATGTGTAGGGTAGGATGAAACGTGTGTATTACAGGCAAGAAGATTGTTCTAATACTGAATATAGTTGCGATTCGGCATTTTTAAGAGGTCAATGCAAACCAAAAGGACTTTAAATGATTTTAAAATTAGGGGTAATGTCTTGCAGTGAGAGATCTGAAGTGCTTAGTCTATTTAGTTTATCAAAAGAAGATTGAGAGTCAACTTGATTAATGCATAAGCATTTCCAGGGACAGAAAAGACAGGCTCCCACTTGACTCTTTAATCAAGCAGAGAACTGCATAAGAAGAACTACCTCTCGGAAGCCGAACCCAGACAAATTCAAATTGGAAATAATGTACACATTTTCAATAGGAAGAATGACTGATTGCTGGAACAATCTGCATGGCATGTGATGGACCCTTTGTCTCTCAGGTGCTTCATACCATAACTGGACACCATATGGAAGGAAAGTTCACGCCAAATACAAATTATCATCCTCAGCATCAGCCTAACTGGATGCATTTTAATGGCCTGTGAGGTCAAACTAGTGAATTGCTTTGGATTTGTGTGGCAGGGTTTTGGTAGCAGGGGAGGGGGCTACAGAGGCAGCTCCTGTGAGAAGCTGCTCGAAGCTTCCCCGGCTCCAAGTCGGACCTGCCTCTGGCCCAGGCTGAGCCCATCAGCGATGGCGGTAGCACCTCTGGGAGAACAGAGTTAAGAGGGGGAACCTGAGGTGAGTAGGGGGATTGGAACATGAGAGGAACCCCTCTGTGGATACCAAGGTCAGTGAGGAAGGAGAAGGGGGACGTTGATGCCCCTGCATCGTGGTGAGAGGTCAGGCTGTCCCCCCCCAGCCCATGGAGGGGAGCAGGGGAGCAGGTGCTCCCCAAGATGGCCGTGACTCCATGGGAAAGCCAGCGCTGGAGCAGGCTGTGCCTGTCTCCTGTGGGAGGGACCCCACACTGGAGCAGGGGAGGAGTGAGGAGTCCTCCCCCTGAGGAGGAAGGAGCGGCAGAGACAAGG
>JAVJGG010000005.1:8268125-8278813 GCA_035590195.1 Aviceda cuculoides | reverse complement strand
GGAATCTCTGCTCCGGCGCCTGGAGCATCTCCTCCTCCTTCTGCACTGACCTGGGGGGCTGCGGGGCTGGGGCTCTCCCAAGTTCTCAGTCCTTACTCCAGCTGCAGTTGCCCAGGGTTTTTTTTTTCCCCTTCTTAAATCTGTTATCCCAGAGGCATTATCACCACCATCATTGATAGGCTCAGCCTTGGCCAGCGGTGGGTCCGTCTTGGAGCCGGCTGGCGTTGGCTCTGCCGGACATGGGGGAAGCTTCTAGCAGCTTCTCACAGAAGCCACCTCTGTAGCTCTCCCCACTACCAAAGCCTTGCCATGCAAACCCAATATATACATCAAGGCTGATGAAGACAAGATCAAGTGCTTTCAAGCCATGAGAAAAAATGAGAATGGATACATGCCTTGTCCTCAGAGCTATACTTATGTCACCATATTGCCCCTCTTCAGCTGAAACAAAGAAATCCAAATCATTTCAAAGCCCATTAATGAGACCAGAAAATAATCCTCAATGAATGTCAAATAAAACAGGAAAAAAACTCCCTGATGATTTGTTAGGATTCACGTTTGCTTCAAGAGGCCATAACTCTGGACTTATTTAAGGCCTATGAAAAGTAGTTCTTACATGCATTCATATATGAAGACAATGACACTGTTGTGATAATAAAATTTTTTTATTACATAACAAACTATTTTGAAATAACATAAACAAATGTGACTGTGTAATAAATAGCACCATTCTCAGGAGTTTTTGTATGTACATTCACATCCACATGTGCAACAATGTAAACATTAAAGAAACTACTAAAACTTATCATTGCTATTTTCAAGTCTTCACCAGCCAAATTTCAAAATCCTAAGTAGGATTCTCCAGAAGAACCAATTCTTTAGCACAAAGACTACACAGAATTTGCCTGAATACAAATCTAGTTGACAATGAACAGATGTAAACTTTATGTCAGAAGGCTGTAACACAAGCCCACAGTTTTGCCAGATGTATAACATTCATTTGATAGTATCCATCTACACAGATATGTATGTGCATACACTGTATGTTATAAAATTTGCAGATGCCCACTGCCTTCAAGGGAGTTAGGAGCAGACCCACTTCTCACCTGCTTGGGATACCCAATCTTATCAGAGGCTGAGAGAACATCAAACTCAAACCCGTCTATTTCAGTTTTCTGTTACAAAAGCAGAATGTTAAAACTCCTGCAGATCACTTAAATTGCCTTAAAGTGTTATAAAACCTACAAGCCTTAAAAAGGTCATTTGCCCTAATTGTGTCTAAAGTGCCCTGCAATTAGCAGAAAGATCTATATCCCCTCCTGTGGTATCCTAGGAGCAGATTACATGAGTTAGAATAAACTCAACAAACACAGTTCAGTAGCAATAAATCAGGACAAATTTTGCTCTCAGGACCCAGTAAAGCTCACTGTAATTAAGGATAGACTATTTTCTGAAGTCAGTGGAGCTTTTCACATGCTTACCATTTGGCACACACTTACACGCCTCGCCTCAAAACTGAAGCACTTTTCTGAGTTCAAAGAAGTTGCTCACGCCTTAGTGGCACCACTGATTATAACTGACATTTGGGTGCTGACTATAACAGTGACCCTACCAGCACTTTTTCCCCTTGAACATGGCAAATTCAACTCCTTTTGAAATAGCTCTATTATTTTCGCGATAGTTTCTTTATTATGCACCTAGCGTCACTAAAATCAACAGATATTCATGAGATAAGGTGCAAACCGTTCTTGTTTAGAATAGCAAAAAATAACTCATATTCTGTGGAATAAGAGAATTAATATTAAAAAAGAATTTGAGGTCAAAATGTGAACCCTTTAAGCCCTTTTTGGTCCTAAACTCTGCTGAGACATGCACCTGGGCACAGCAAGGGCACAGTCTGAACCAGATATTTGGGTTGTACTTGGGTGAAGGGAGATGACGAAGAGAGGAAGGAAAGGAGACATGGGAGGAAGGAAGGCTCCAAATTCAGACTTTTAATTTGAGTGTAAAACATGCAGCATATGGTCAGCCTGGCAGAAAAGCCTGACTGTGGCCACCGAAACAGACTGCAGCATCGTGTCAGCGGGAGCACGACGCCAAGTCCTGCTCCCACTGCCAGGTCCCAAAAGGTCCCCATTGGACACTGCATACAGCCCCCTCACCGAAGCAAAGGGTTTTCACAGCTACCACTCATAATGGAATGCAGGCAAGGGCTTCGCTCCTTGAAAGCAAACGGCTCCCACTGACTGCCATAAATATTTTCCATTTTAAAAGCCAAGCAACTTCCCTGATGGCAGTGATCCTTATCAGCTAAATTCCCTTCCTGCTATCAGATTCACGAGGAGATCAGAGTGAGATTTGTGGTAATTAAAAATGAACGAGACCAAATTAGTTGAGCACATTCCCAAGTGTCAAGAAGTAATGGAGAGATTCAGAGGTCTGGATTTCATGGAGGCAGGCTCTCAATCCACCACCCCTCCAGCGCAATGCTCCATGACTCCACGTATGTACCCTACCTTCGAAATGGTACCGGGAAGATGCCTGGAGGGGACATCTTAAATGGGAAGCAGAGGAGAGCCACACAGAGTAGGTTTAGGCATAGTAAATATTGCCTTTTTTCCTAGCCAAGACCTTTGCTGCACTTTTAATGCGTGTCTTTGCAGGATCCCTTGCAACTGTGTTGTGGTGGCATCAGAAATATGATTCATCTCTGAACAAACACGAGCCCGAGAGAGGTGGCTGAACAGTCTGGCGTGGCCATGCCATGGCCTGTCCAGAGGCAGCCCGGCCCCACAGGGTGCGCACAGAGGTACCACACCACGCCGAACGGCGAGACGCGGGCGGACACCCTGATGTGGAGTCTGAAAGTGCCAATAGCTGCAGTCCCACAGGGCAAGGAGACCAGAAGAAAGTAGGGGAGTGAAATACAGAAAGAGGCAGGTCCCAGCGTGTTGCAAGCGAGCTCCCGTGCTGCAGAGCTGCTCCTGCACCTCCTCTCCCCTGTCTGGGGTCACTGCGTAGCAGGACCTCCTACAGCACCACAAACATCTGCCATAGGAGGCTCCTTCTTTCTTCCCACCTCCCACCTGGATGGGAGAGATGTGGAGGGGAGGGTAGCAGGAGGGGAAGCTGGGTCGTCACGCTGCTCTGTGCTCATGGCAAGATAAAGGCAAAAAACCCCTTCTTCTAATAACCAGGTCATAAAGCAGTTAAAATACTACAATCCTTTCTACTCTGAACCCCATGACAATTTCTCAGAGGACTCTGTCTTTTTGCAGATAAACTTTGCTGATTAACTTTTTGAAGACACAAAAAAAGGGCTGAATCCTGACATGTTTCGGAGACGACAGCCATTTCAGGGAATGCTGGTAGTTACTCTCAGCGGGTCACAGTCAGCTGTGCTCTGCAGGTCAGCATGCACTTCAAAATGCAGCAGAGCGCAGAGATACCCAACTATTGTGGTTTAACCTGGCAGGCAGCTAAACACCACACAGCCATTCACTCATTCCCCCGCGGCGGGATGGGGGAGAGAAGCAGAAAAAAGGTAAAACTTGTGGGTTGAGATAAAGACAGTTTAATAGGACAGAAAAGGAAGAGAAAATAATAATAATGATAAAAGAATATACAAAACAAGTGATGCACGGTGCAATTTTTCACCATCCGCTGACTGATGCCCAGTCAGTCCCTGAGCAATGGCCCCCACCCCTGGCCAACTCCCCCCAGTTTTACTGTTCAGCATGATGTCCCATGGTATGGAATACCCCTTTTGGCCAGTTTGGGTCAGCTGTCCTGGCTGTGTCCCCTCCCAACTTCTTGTGCATCCCCAGCCTCCTCGTTGGCTGGGCTGTATGAGAAGCTGAAAAGTCCTTGACTGTGCAAGCACTGCTCAATAACAACTAAAACATCAGTGTGTTATCAACATTATTCTCACCCTAAATCCAAAACACAGCACTATACGAGTTACTAGGAAGAAAAATAACTCTATGCCAGCCAAAACCAGGACACCAACCTAATTTTAAATGGGTTCATTCAAATGAAAAGCAGTAAAACACAACATCCTGAAAATGAGCACATCTCGAGACACCAACTGAGCACTGGTGCCACAGTTAGATTGCTCCAGATATGTGAAGCACCTGAGCTAATACATTTTTAGCAATCTCAAGTGTCTTTCCACTCCACTGGAGACCACAGTCTAGACGTATTTACAGAGATGATTGGAGACATTTAACATATTGTTATACCATCTTTCGAATTCCTAGTTCAGGCACAATTTAAAGAGAATGACTGCTGAACATTTGGAAGCAGGAGAAGTTGGCACATTAGTCTCAGGATCCAAAATTAATGACAGCCTGCTAGTCACTTCTGTTTTCAGGGAGCAGTAAAGATCAACAGCAGATATTCTAAAGCAGCAGGCATTTCTGAATAGATGAAAACAACTGCAAATGGTACGTCGTGAAGTCAGCTGCAGTAGTAGATGTGTTCACAAAAAAACCACTTTCTCACTCAGATTCCTCCATATCCATTGTGTCCTAATTGCCACCAAGGACCACCGAGGGCTCTGCCAACCTCAAGGAAACAAAAATGCCTGAAGAGCTCATGCTGCTATACAACTGCAACCCTTTTTTAAGAGCAGAGATATAGTTGGCCTAGCTATATCTCAGGACTAGTAGATACCAACCAAAACTTCTGAAGATAACAGATCTCCAAAGCTGGAAATCTTCCTACTTTGGGTAATTGAACTGTGGTCCCCAGTTCCGCAGGCTGAAGGACTGAAAGAGATACCTAAGGGAGTTCAGGACTCTACCAAATGTCAAGATGAGCCCCATTGTCAGTATGCTCTGGCATAGGATAGGATCTACAAGATGTAGGAGAACCTGAATAAATTTGTAAAATGTCCAGAAAGACTCATCTCAAAGGATATGGCATAGTTATGGTATTTCTTGATAGGCTCGGGATAAAATAACACTAGGCCTATGAGAAAAGGAAGGCATCTCAAGGAGCCATTAATTACTTGGTGAGACGCGTATGCAACCCTTGGCCAAGTCTCACTTTGCACACAATCCACTGAGAATGTGAGTTGTAGCAGCCCCAAATACAGAATCTTTCATTTCCCTCCAGCTACAGAAATTTGTGCTTTCAGCATAAGACATCCTTGGTCCAGCTGCTGTTTCGTCAGATGAGACTCAGAATATGACAAGTCAGTGAGGAGGTGTCTATCTGTCAGCATTTTCAATACAACTCATCATCAACAACAGACCCCCCTCTGCAAACTCTAAAAAGCTGGAGGGCACAGAATTTCCAAAAGCTGCCTCTCCCAGTATATCCCACCCATTGAAGAATGGACTGTCAGCCAAACTCTATGCTGGTTCAAATATTTTGCAGTAAAAACCACCACATCAGCCAGATGGGAAGGGTGTTGCTTACACATTCCTGCAGTGATTGACTGCTGTTGACAGATTCATGTTTTCAGCCTGAAAGATTGGTTGTTCTTAAAGCAAAAGGTGAAAGACTAAGAGATGAGAAACCTAAAATGACTTTTACCATTAGAATATAGCCAGACATCTCCTGAAGCCAGATAATCTACTACAGACACACAAAAAAGACAGAACTACATTAACACCGCTGCGCTCTCAGAAGCCCAGAGAGATGAGATCTGAAAGGTTCAGTAAAAAGAGTCAAATATCCAATTGCTTCTCAAACCAGCTGAATTGCCGTGGGACTTAACAGCAACACTACAAGGAGGAGAGGCATCTACTGAGATGAGTTTTCCAGTGTATTTAACAGAATCCTGTACTTTGGTGTATAATATCACAGCCAATCCACTAGGCAAAGTTTTCCCCTTGTCTAGCAGGGGGCAAGATATGGAGAAGCCAGAGATTCATCTGTTGTTATAAACCAGTTGAATTTTCACTGGAACTGATTTAAGACCAGAAAGACACACAAATAAGAGGAGGTGAAGAGGGAAGTGCACCATTTGTCAAAATCTGTAGCAGAAAGTCGAGAGAGTGTAAAGTTGCTGGACCTTAAACCATTTATCACAAGATTTAAGAAGAAATAGTGTATATCAGAAAAAATTAGTTATACCTGTGTACTCCAGAGTACACCAAAAGTGGTTGTGCAGCAGAAGGGATAACACTATCTGCTCCTTTATAGTGCAGACAGCAAAAAGTAACAGGCTTGAAGTATGACAAGGGAGATTCAACAGCAGAAAAAGCTGTAACAGGAGGGAAAATGAAAAGAACAAAATAGATGAGCAAATATCTGGAGAGCTTGTGGGTTCTTCATCACCAGAGGTCCCTGAAAACAGTCCAGCCAAACAATAGCCGTGAATGACAAAGTCATTGCTACTATAGCTATTTGGGCTGGGGGATGAATTATGGGATCACCTGAGGTGCTTCCCAGCTCTGTATTTCTGTAATTGAAAAACACATTCTAAGGATATACAGAGATTCCACATTTAAAACCTCAGAAACTAAACCCAAATACCAAGGATGACACAGGCAACTTATCAAATGATGCCTGCAAGCCACAAGAAATCTTCCAGTGGTCAACATTGCTACAGAAAACATTCACGTGCCTCACACTGGAACATATGTAGTAAAGAAATGGAACAATAAACCTTTACAGGAGGAGAGTCAGAAGTGAGTAAATCTCACCTCTCTTACAGTAGAAGTGAAAGGATGTTGCCATTGTTCATCCGGTTTGGCAGATACAATCATTTATACCCTCTGGTACAAATTACTGAGAAAGTAAAGCACTGCTAGGATCTTTTGTGAAGAGAATTTCTAGAGCAAGGAAGTGTGATGAGAAACAGCATTCAGCCTGAGAAACTACAAAACAGTGAGGGAAGAGTTCAAATGTGTTTGCAGAGCAGCAGTTCGCTTATGTCCCCAAATGCAAAGAAGTGTTTTAACATTTAAAAAAAATGCAGTACCAAGTGATATGAGAATACTCCAAGTTGTTAGAAATAAATACATAAATAAATAAAATGCAAAAGCTTCATCATGAAAATAACTCAGGCAAATAAGACATTTACCATTACTTATGCATTCAGCTTGTTAATTAGCTAAATAATGCAGGTAACAAGAATGCAGACACTATGCAAATATAATTTGGCCACTCCTGGCCACCGTTTTGGCCAATACAGCTACAAATGAACTTGTAGTAGATGTGTCTTGTCTGTGCATTAGCATACAAGGGTACTTGCAGCACATATTGAGCTATACAACCTCACTGCAAAGACAATCCCTGCTCCATAGCTCCGAGAGCCAAGAAGGTTTGGAGGGGAAGGACTAACTCAGGGACACTCAGGACATCAGTGACAGAGCTAGGAAGCCATACGAGGGTAGACAGCAGAAACAGCTAGTAACGGTCTGTAAAATGAAAAGTGCCGACATACTGCATTCCTTCCCTTTCACCGGGTCAGGTAGTCCAGAGCACTCCACCGACGGATTCGGGACAGCCACCCTCCATCTGGAGCCACTGCTGTCGCACTCTGTGTACTCGAAGTGGTAATCTGTCTGCAAGCAATTACAAAGAGTTTCAGTTTCATCATAACATTTGCATATTAAGCTCATTAATCAAGACTGGGATTAGCAGACTCAGTTATAATTAAACCAGAAAGGAAGTCGCTGGCGTAGAACATACTGTGCAGCACTCTCACTGCTTTGATGATCACCATGTATCATCACAGAGCAAGTGCAAAGCACATCGAATGCTGTGCAGCACAAAAGCTAAGGCAGAGGGTGGGATATGTAAAAGCACTTGAGAGATGGGACACTGATTCCACTGTAATTTTTTTCCCAATCTCTTAGAGCAGGATTGATCCCAAACTTCTCACTGTCATGGTGTCTGATCTACAGCAGTCAATCAGGCTTCCTCTTTGGTCAATGGAGCAAGCCTTACCCAGAGCACAAGTCATCCCATGTTAGGTTGGATGTCTAAGATAGATGAGATGAATCACCTTCTGCAAGTGCCTTTCCCTCTTCATCACCTTCAGAGGATGCCCAGACAAACTAGGGGAGATAAACTCAGTACGGGATACCTCTGAAAATGCCATCCAGGGTCAGCTCTGAGGAGTACCTCAAGGCAGAATGATGGTATGAGCAGAGAACAGCCCCATGGCCTCTGTGATGGAGACAAGCCCTGAGCAGTCTAAGTGAAAAGCAGTAAGAAACATCCTAGCATTACATGGGAAAGAATATCAGCTATTTATCTTATTAATAAGATTGATTCAGATCCCACATATAACCTAGACTCACATCTAGTTACATTTTTAGTTTTGTCTTTGTAGCTTTGTTTCCAAAGTCATATCCCAGAATTTTACTATTAAAATAAACCTCAGCAACATCTCATTCTTGAATCAGCTTGGTACCAAGAGAGAGTTTGGGTGAAGCTGGAAGAATTGGCATAACTTTCTTCAGAGGGAACAGACCTATATCAAAAAACCATACTGGCAAGTTCCATGAGATGCCTCCACATGGGCAAGGCCACCTCCAGCTCCCTTTACAGTCAGTAAAGGGAAAACGTTGACCATCTGCTGCAGAAGGGACAAGGAGATAACACATGTCCTAGAAACACTTCTTTCCCTCCACCAGCTACAGAGAGAGACCAGCCACTTCATTTGAATGGAGACTTGTCCCTTTCCTCAGGGGAACCCCACCTCCAACACTGCATGGCCCTGCATGGCCCGTAAAGATAACACACAAAATCACGGGACTGAGGAAAATGGGATCAGAGCTTCAGCCACAGGCTCGAGGTTTATGCGGCTTTAGGGTAGTCTGGTGTGGTGGATCCATAAGGTTTGGTCACTTCCTTTCCACTTCCAGGCTTCTCCTGGCAGGACTGGCTATGAACCAAGGAGGGGCAAGTCAGTGGTCATGTCCACAGCCCAAGGCACAAGCAGAAGAGGTCCTTAGCTGGCATAGCTCACTCTCACTACGGCGAAACCCACCTACAAGGCAGCATAAATCTGCCTGCCTGAAGATCTGCGCTACCATGACTGCAGACATTAGTCCCCAAGCTACGCTGCCCTAGGAGGAGGTACTCTGTGCACACAAGGATTACTTTGGGGGCGATCTTTTCCTGCCCCTTCTATGACCCCTTGCAGTGCTAACATCCTACATGATGGAGCAGAAGAAGGGGAATCAGGTGGATAAGGGTCGGTCTATACTGGCTTTGGTATAGATTAGTTAATCCCTGCAACTATTCTGCTGACTCACAAGAAGAAGACTTGCTACTCTCCTCATTTACTTAAAGAAAAACAAGCAATACTGAGTTTAATACTTCTCCTACTGTTACCATAGCTCTCCAGAGATATTCAGATGTTAATAAAGTTGTACCTAAACATCATTAAAGCCTTTGCTGTTTTGTACCCAAGTGCAAATAATATTCTGATTTCTCTGGAATTAATAAACATCTTTGTGTCTCCACCTATGGTTTAGAAACCTAACTAACAGCACAGTGGAAAGGAAAACTATTTGTCTCAAAAATAAATCAAGGCATAAAAAGATACTATCAAACCCAGAGCCACACCTGAAATATAATATACCACACTCTCAAGTCTACAAATATAGTCAATTAAAATTTGCACTTTCCCACTTCCATCTCATTATACAATCTTCAAGGAACAGAAAAAAACAGTCCTTAATCATCTTGGTATGAAATCTGCCTGTAAGGCAACCAGAATACATAAGTAACATATCTGTAATAGATTCATCTCATATTTCATATCACATAAGGAAAAAAATGATCTATTAAATTAAATATGCAAGACTGGAGTGAAGCAAAGAAAAGGATATTGAAATGCTCTGAATCTGACCCATGTTCCAATCTCTTTTCTATTTCACATGAGGTCAAAAAAAATTATAGAGAGCAGTTTGGTGTCAACAACGCAGGTTGCTCCCACAGCGAACTTCTCAAAATACACTCCAGGGATGTCTAGTCAGCGTGAAATCCCTCTGCAACCAGAGGGGGTCTCAGAAGTGGTGCAGCTGCGAGGGACACACCATGCTGTACAGAAGCATCCCCTCTAATGGTTGTCTGGCTGTCAGCTATCAGCAGAGATTCAAAACTCATGACAGTAACTAAATTTATATAGAAAAAAGGAGTTTTGCTCTCCTTCCAAGCTCAGGCAGAAGACTCATGTCTCCATCTCTCCTTTTCCATCCCTCCATGGAAATCTTTCCAGCTTTAACCAGTCAGATGAGGTTTCTGGAGAGATGGACCCAAAAGATATCCTTCCCTCTGACCACCCCATCCCTGTGTGCAGCTAGCCATGTCCATAGAGGAGTCCCAAGACTCGCAAGGAAGGTTGTACAGCAGAACTAGAGTTCTTACATGGTCTCTTTCCATTACTTTTTCCTCTACTGCACTCAGTTCCCTTATGGAAGAGGGTTTGGTTGGGTTTTTTGTTTTCTATCTGACTTTCAACTCAACTTTATGTCTGAAAACCATCCCATGGACTTGATTCTTCCTCTGGTAATCAACTGTAATGAAGATCCTGCAAATCAATTTCTGCCCTTGGTCACATGGGTGTAGCTCTCAAAATCTCTGCCACCTACCAATGCTACTATCTTAGAATCATAGAATGGGTTAGGTCAGAAGGGACCTTAAAGATCACCTAGTTCCAACCCCCCTGCCATGGGCAGGGACACCTTCCACCAGACCAGGTTGCTCCAAGCCCCATC
>JAVJGG010000005.1:8248364-8268025 GCA_035590195.1 Aviceda cuculoides | reverse complement strand
CTGCCAGGGATGGGGCAGCCACAGCTTCTCTGGGCAACCTGTGCCAGTGCCTCACCACCCTCACAGGGAAGAACTTCTTCCTTACATCTCATCTAAATCTACCCTCTTTCAGTTTAAAACATTACCCCTCCTCCTACAACTACACTCCCTGATAAAGAGTCCCTGCCATCTTTCCTGTAGGCTCCCTTTAAGTTCTGAAAGGCCACTACAAGGTCTCCCCAGAGCCTTCTCTTCTCTAGGTGAAACAACCCCACCTCTCAGCCTGTCCTCATACAGAGGTGCTCCAGCCCCCTGATCATCTTCATGGTCCTCCTCTGGACCCCCTTGAGCAGGTCCATGTCTTTCTTACGCTGGGGCCCCAGAGCTGAATGCAGTACTGCAGGGGGGTCTCACCAGAGCAGACTAGAGGGGGAGAATCACCTCCCTCGACCTGCTGGCCACACTTCTTTTGATGCAGCCCAGGGTACGGTTGGCTTTCTGGGCTGCAAACACACATTGCCAGCTCATGTTCCATTTTTCATCCACCAACACCCCCAAGTCCTTCTCCGCAGGGCTGCTCTCAATCCACTCTCACCCAGCCTGTATTTGTGTTTGGGATTGCCCCAACCCATGTTCAGGACCTTACACGTGGTCTTGTTGAACTTCATGAAGTTCACACAGGCCCACCTCTCAAGCCTGCCAAGGTCCCTCCAGATGGCATCCCGTCCCTCTAGAGTATCAACCACACCAGTCAGCTTGGTGTCATCCGCAGACTTGCTGAGGGTGCACTCAATCCCATTGTCCATGTCCCCAACAAATATTTTAAATAATACTGGTCCCAATACGGACCCCTGAGGAACACCATTCATCACTGGCCTCCACCCGGACATTGAGCTGTTGACCACAATCCTTTGAGTGCGACCATCTAGGGAATTCTTTATCCACTGAGTGGTCCATCCATCAAAACCATGTCTCTCCATTTTACAGACAAAGATGCCGTGTGGGACAGTGTCAAACACTTTGCACGAGTCCAGGTAGATGACACCAGTTGCGCTTCCCTTATCCACCAATGCTGTAACCCCATTGTAGAAGGCCACCAAATTTGTCAGGCATGATTTGCCCCTAGTGAAGCCATGTCGGCTGTCGCAAATCACATCTCTGTTTTCCATGTGCCTTAGCACAGTTTCCAGCAGGATCTGCTCCATGACCTTGCCAGGCACAGAGGTGAGACTGACTGGCCTGTAGTTCCCTGGGTCTTCCTTTTTCCCCTTTTTAAAAATGGGGGTTATGCCTCCCCTTTTCCAGTCACTGGGAACTTCACCAGTCTGACATGACTTTTCAAATATGATGTATAGTGGCTTAGCAACTCCATCTGCCAGTTCCCTCAGGACCCGCAGGTGCAACTCATCAGGTCCCATGGACTTGTGCACCTGCAGGTTCCTTAGATGGTCTCGAACCTGATCTTCTCCTACAGTGGGTGGTTCTTCATTCTCCCAGTCCCTGCCTTTGGATTCTGTGAATTGGGTAGCATGGCGGGAGCACTTGCCAGTGAAGACTGAGGCAAAAAAGTTGTTGAGTACCTCAGCCTTCTCCATGTCAGTTGTAGCCAGGTCTCCTATTTTGCTCATCGGGGAAGCAGTCTCTTTCATCTTCCTTTGTTGCCTTATGTACCTGAATAAACCCTTGTTATTTTTCACAACCCTAGCCAAGTTCAGCTCAAGCTGTGCCTTGGCTTTCCTATACTATACTATACTATACTATACTATACTATACTATACTATTCTACAGTTCTTCTCCCCTATACTATAGTTTTACCTAGAAACAACCACTGAGGGCCCAGCTGTATCCCTCTTTTATAACCAGAATATATCTGAGCTGCGTCACAGGCATGTCAGCAGCTCACAATTTCAGCTGCACCACTGGACAGCTTTAAATTAACCAGCTTGATGACTTGCAGTGGGTGAATATAACTGCATGGAGCTCTGGTTCAGCTAAATGACCCAGCATTTCAAGCTGGTTTAGCAGCCATGGTGACAGTGTCCTCAGCACCCAGTGTAGCCCAGGTCCATGCCTACAAGCTGGAAGCACACCTGGAGTGCAGCACCGACACCTTCAGAGCACATGTGATGTATGCAGGCACTGGAAATCGCCCATTAACGCTGGCTTACTGGGCTCAGCACTTCTAATCTGCCTCAGCAATTTGAACTTCTAAATATAGAAGGCCGACAGAGGAGGCTCCTCAGCACCGTTGGACACTTACAACACTTTTGCTTCTCACTGAAAAATGCCATTGCATTATGTTGGGATTTCTTCTCCTCCCTGGCAGAGAAATTGCTTAACCCAACAGTTCTCTGAAATGAATTTCATGGCAAATCCATTGCCAGAGATTATCTGTTGCCAGCTATTATTCTGGTTTTGCTTTCAATGTTTTTTCCCCACTATCATCCAGATATATAGTATCTTTAAATTTGGCCATGGTCCTGTTTTAATTTTAACTGTAATTCTAACTCTGTTTTATTACTTTTCTGGGTTTGGCCTTAATGTTCTAAACATGTCCCTCCTCCAGTTCAGCTGTTATTTCCTATAACATTTCCTATTTTATTGTTCATAATTCCTAGACTTTGGCAAAACTGGTTTGAATTTCATACCCAAAGAGTAGGTTTCCATAGGAAAATGTCTCTCGAGAAAAAATGAACAACACCCCATATAGGGTTAAACTTTTAAAAAAAGCAATTTTCTAAATGGAAAATTGATGCTGTTCCAAGAAGCCGCTCAGAATCAATGTGTAGTCCTCAGTGTGACATTTCAAATTAAAGGTTAATAGTAACCCGAAAAACGCCGCCAAAAATAGGCAAGTGCATTTGTTTTACCCTGTGCTGAATTTTGCTTTATCGTTCTTGGAGAATTAGTGAAATCACATCTGCACCACCATGTAAAGCTGTTGTAAGAAAGCCCATCTCTGATGTACGTACGCTCTCTTTGAAGGACACCGTGTACAAAAAAGATGCCCTTGCGAATGCACATGACGTCAAAGAGATGGTGCACTGGTCACAGCTCTGCCAGGGGGGGAGAAAAAAATGACAGAATTTGTCCAGCATCCTATGTTCAGACAGCATCGATACGGGATCGATGGTGTGGGCCTGCCACCCTCACATGGACCCTGTGCAGAACTCCAGCAGACATCTCCTGGCTCCCTGCGGGCACCTGCACCTCCTGCCCTTCAGCCCTTCTCCAGCTCCCAGCCCACCATGAGCAACACTTCAGCAAAGCATGTCCCCCCCAGAGTGTCCCCCAACTCCACTGGCCCTCTTCTACAATCCTTGGCTTGACTTTAAGCGGCACTGCGTGCTCCCCCTTGCCCAGGTCCCCAGACCCAGTGCATGTAGTGTCAGAGGTCTCCAGTGCAGACCTCTACATCTGAGCCAGTCACCCCCCGGTCCTTTACAACAGTTGACAGACACAGGCATTTCCAGGGCACAGCTCCTCTCGTCTTAAAGTAAATGCCTATTTCAGGGCATTTCTGAAACTCTAGAAGTATCGGTTTCCTCTCCATTGACTGGAGAGCTGTAGAACTGAGCTTTCTCCGTGACAAAGAGCAACACCCAGTTCAATGCCTTTCCTATTTTTCTGCACCAATCTCTTCATTCGCTCCTTTCACCTACATGGGAGATGCCCTGTAGCCCTTCACACTTAACTAGAACTGAAGGGCAGAGAGAGCACAAGCCCTTACAGCCAGTTCCCAATGCACCGAACACTTGATCTGGGCAGAAAACAATGGATGAAGCCCAGGAGCACTAAACATTTGCCATATCTGTTATGAAATATAATAGCAAGAGTCTCTTGCATTTTAACAGCTTGCTCTGCTCAGGTTGTTTTCCAACCACAGACACCACTGAGCCAAAAAAAAAAGGAAAAAAAGCTTCTACCCTACCTGCCACAATATTACTAAACAATAACTCTCAAGAGGTCTGTCACTTATTCCTTCCCTGAACTTGCACCGCTTGTTCCACTGATGTTTTTGCTTAACCCGATTAACTGCACACAATGCTATTAAAAGATATTGCTTGCCAAAAGGGGCATCCATAATCTTTACAGACCCATGTGCTATCTCTATTTACATGTGCAACAGGGATTAGCTGTGTAATTATTAAAAAAAAAAAAAAAAAAAAAAAGACACCCACAAAAATAAAAGCTTCTTTAAGGAAAGAATGAATATGGGAGGAGCTAATAAGGGAGTCTAACCCCACTGAACACTCTTGCGATCCCCCCAGACTAACCACGCTGAAAAAGAGACAACATTTTCACTTCCCTGGTACACCAAGACGTGATATCCCAGAAGACAGCAGATGTAGAAACACGGCAGTCTTTCTGCGTGGCTGTGTTTCCCCATGTCTGGCCTCTGTAGCATTAGCACACTCAGGGACTACACTTCCAACACTTTGAAACTTCTCCAGTGCTTTCAAGGGCTTCCTATCAGTCACTTCTCCTAATTCAGGCTTCGAAAGAGGAGATGCAAGTTCCCATTTCTTATTTGTGGGGGGCTTCTAGCCCATCCTCCTCTTCTACTGCACTCACTATTTCTAATTATATCCTCTGGCATCAATAAATATCCCTGCTTCCCCTCTGTGCTCCTGTCATCCCCGGCCCATGAGTGAGCAGCAGACCTGCCCGTCAGCAGGGCTCTCACATCACTCCTTCAGACCTGGTGCCCAGCTCCACGCTTCTGAACGTGAACACGTTCCTCTTTAATCTCCTCTGAAATAACTTACATTAGTGCTTTTCAGCTGAAAACTTGAGCCAGGCTTTCGATTATTTCCATCCATATACCCCAAATTCCTAAAGACATTTATGTGTGTTCTGTCACACTTCTCTTTCCGGGCTTTCCAATTCATTTGCGGCTTTTTTGGCAGTGACAAACCCAGCCTTAATTGCATTACTTAGAACTCCACAAGGCAGCTGCATATATTCAGACTTTCTGAAAATCAGGCTATTTGCATCTTGAGCCTAATTCAAGCACCAGGTTTCAGCCACCAGAAGCTGAGGCTGAAACACTGCCAGAGCCATCTGCAAATTAAAGATGAACTGAGGAGGTTTACTGAATGAAAGCCAAAATTCAGCAAAAATATATTATCAATATTTGCGAGGAATCAGAATAAATTACATTTTAGGTATGGTTTTATATAACCTGTTTAAACATAACTCCCAGGATTCTAACCCAAATGTGTTAAAATAAATGTCTAGTCCCAGGCCAGTGAGTGGAGTGACCTGCAGCGACAGATCTCTACAGAACGATGGGGTAAGTTCAGAGAGCCATGAGCAGCTCCGTCAGCAGTAGGAGGACAGAGACAACCCTTATCAATGTTTAGAAACAAACAGCTGATAGAAGAGTGTTTGGAAGAATATTGTGTCCCAGTGGTAATGAGAAAGGTACTCAGCGTTCATACCAACCAGGTCAAAGGACTTCCTTGGCCTTTGGTGGACGTACTGCAGCGCGGGATGATGGCCAGCAGAGAGAGGAGGTGCTTCCAGCACGTCTCGGATGTTCAGAGCAGGGCACGTGAGCTGTGTTTGTTCCTCCCTGCAGAGCTGCAGGAGCTAGCTAGCCTAGCTTGTACACACGCATTTCCACACAGGCACCCGAGGTTGGGTGGGACAAGTCCTTCCCTTTGCACCTCTTCACCCAGCTGTGACATGCTGGGCTGCCATTTCAATTCTGAATGCACTGGTGCAGCCTCTGAACAGCTCCCAGTCCGAGAGGCACCCACCTCTTATCTGAGCCTCCCAGAGATGCTTATCATAGAAATAATGTGTTATTACTGTGGCAGAGTTTTAAAGTAAGAGACAGAAGGGCACTTCAGAAGCCATTTATTCCATCTTCTTGCCCCCCATACCTAAACTATTCCTGACAGAAATTTGCCTAACCTCTTAGAAAACCTCCAGTGATGGATGTTGCACAGCTTCACAAGGTAAAGCTCATAGTTATTGGCTAGATAAAATGATGCTAATGTGCACAGACCATTCATCAGGCAGCTAACGAAGCAGTTATCATCATCAAGGCAGCAGAGCAAAAGAGCTAGGAGAAATACGTGGGGGTGAAGAGTTTATTTGTTGAAAAGTGGAGCCCAAAAGGTACCATTTCAACATATAAACAGATTCAGAGAGCATGGCTGGCAGCAAAGGCTGGCTGTGTCCTTCCAAGAAACTGCATTTACTATTCTATACATTTACTCTACGTTTAGTATATGGTTTGTTAAGGACAGTGCATTCCCATGTAACACAACATCACCTGCATGAAACTCCAGGGCTGTGCTCTAAGCAGTGTCTTCTCCTGGCCTCCAGCCATCCTCACTTTGGCTGAAATCAGTGATTTCACCAGCTTCACTGGGCACCGGACAGGGTCAGACACAATCATCTTTCAGCAGAGACGGTGTGCTTTTTCACTCTGACATTTCTTCAGCCTTTGCCAAATCCCTTTCAGCAGCAGTCCAGTAATGACTGGAAGAGTTTTTATTATCAGTATCTTATTTATCCTTTCAGTGACCATTTTCAGTCTGAAAAGGTCAGGTCAGCCAGAAGCCCTTTGACTGTGAGAAATTAGTTTTTCTTTTAAATAAAACTTCACAAACAAGCTATGTGCAGCCCTACCCCAGCCATCTTTGGAAGTGTCTGGGATTATTTATTTTTGCAACCTACAGAGACAGATAGTCTTTAGTAAAATAGTGGCTCTTTCTTCCAGGGCCTCATTTGTTGCCCAGCAAAGTCAATAAAAGATATCCATTGACTTCAAAGGACAACAGGATGAGCCACAGTCAACCAGCTCATGTACTCATCACCCTAAGTATTAAATTACAGGCAATGGGCATTGCCATCCTTGCAAGTGAAAATCTAGAGAAAGAAAAGACCTTTCTACCTTTTAAGATCATCCCATTGAATTTCATGGGTGGAGATAATAAATACAGAATTCTACAGGATGGTGCAAAATGGCCCGCAAAAAGATTATTTTCAGCCAGACAAACTAAATGTGTGGAGGCATCTCCAGCAATGGCTTAATAATTTAGTAAGGGATATTGGGCAGTTTGCCTGCCCCAACCCATGTTTTTCCTCTTCCCTTGTGTCAGCACTACAGCGTAGAAGAACCTGATCCATCATAAAGTCATTTTTTTTCACTAGTTTTCAGCCAGAACAGTTCCCTGATCGGGTTCACCGCATGCTGTGTGAGCGTTGCTGTGGACACAGGGGAGAAAGTGGCAATGGGTGGCCAAGGTGGAAAGATGGAGAGGGGAAGAAAATCGGGGAACAGGACTGACCTAACGTCCACGCAGACTTAGACTGGGTTAAATTGATGGTGAAGTGTGCCTTGATCCTGATGCCTCCTCTCCCAGCTTTCACAGCTGTATTATTCAAGGGTTTGGGTCTCTCTTGGGCACGACAGAACAGTTTAATGAATATGGAAATTAAAACGGTCTCTAAGGATACACATCTCCACAGCCACTCAACAGAATTTCCAAATGCATATTCTGGTTCATAGCAACAAAGCCTTACAAATCTTCATCAAAGAGAGACTTTTTAATGCCAACCAGGCCTTAAAAAATAAAGAAGAAACTTTGTGTTTTAACTGCATCTTTGGTGAAACGCTGACTCCTGTTTTAATACTTCCCCTCTCTGCTTTACAGAAAGCAACTCACAGGAAAGCCATCAGCAAGAAATTCAGACATGATGATACATGCTTGCATGGTATCTTAAACCCTAATTTTGGGTTGGGTTTTTTTTTTTCATAAAGGAGGAAGTAGGAGTTAAACCCTCCCACCCTGCTCCATTGCCCCTCCGTAGCTTGACTTGGGCAATTTGGAGAAGTGGGAGTAAGGGCTGTAGACACATCTCAGATAAAGCACATGAGATGGAAGTACTAAATGGCACCTTCTAAAAATGGCAGGAGATCTCACGTCCTTTATCAAACACGAGATTAGGGCTCTTTTATAAGGCATAGGCAGGTTAGTATGGACCAGAGGCACAAGTCCTCCTCCTTGGTCAACTGCTGGCTTGCTGTGGAGTCTCAAAGGAGTCTTCACTCACCTGCCCTACAAGTATAATCTCATTTTGCACACCTGGAGATGATACATTTCTCTGCAGATTATTTTGGGAGCCAGACCATGTTTTAGTTTCTTACCAAACGTCCAATTATGAGACAAGTATCAGGAATGGAATCCAGAAGCTGAGTCCTTAACCAGATAATACTTCTCACTCTACAGGCAAAGGGCAAAACAACAAAACAGATCTAAATTAACTAATGTAATTCCA
Source organism: Aviceda cuculoides (assembly GCA_035590195.1). Taxonomy (NCBI): domain Eukaryota; kingdom Metazoa; phylum Chordata; class Aves; order Accipitriformes; family Accipitridae; genus Aviceda; species Aviceda cuculoides. The sequence continues at coordinate 8,259,748 of JAVJGG010000005.1, read as the reverse complement.
CAGCATTTCACCCACTGTCTACATAGCTTCAGAAGAATGAAAGGCTTGGAGCACTTACTTTCTTTACATTTAAGACACTGCAATGGGCCAGTCACAGGAGCCTGGAAGAAGACACTTCTGCCAGGACAGACTTTGTAAAAACAGCAGGTTAATAATCTGTTGCTGTGTCTCTGACAGGTCATTCCACATGTGAGAGTCACCAAACACCTACCAGAGAGGGCATAAGCTGTCAAACAGTATGGCACAGAAAGCAGCAGAAGTTCCCCACTCTATTTTCTCCACCAACACATCTCTATCATCATCTAGTACAAGAAGTCTCCTCTCCAGGCTGAAGGGATACTCTCTGCAATCATTTGCTTTTGGGCTCCACTGCCCAGGACTATGAAAAACAGTGGTAGTTAATACTTTTGGTGCATGTTGGTTTTAGAATAGGATGCCAGTCAAATAAGAGTGGTTCAAGGATCAGGAAGAACAGTTCAACACAGCTCTCACGTGGGACCTGCTGATGCAGGACTGGATTGAGGAGTTCCACCTTCTCATCAGAAAACTTTTAATGATATCCATCCCTGTATCTCCTACAATGTCACCAAACTTTTTAGATGAAAGTTAACTGTCTCAAGGGTGACACAACTTTCTCAGGTCACAAATAAATTTAAATGATGGTATGAAACTGTCTGGCATGTTTCCATCAGCAAGGATAGAAGAGAAATGAGAGAGACAAGTTCAATACCCAAAGCTTCCGCTGGGAGGAAAATCTGCTAGATGTGATCAATTAATTTATTGTAATAAAGAGCACTGTAACCTGCTATTGATCATTTTTGTTCTGTGCTTTGTATCAGATGGATTTCTAATATATGCACGTCAGGGGACTGGAAGGAGTATTACTCAGCAAGTCTTTCAATTGGCTTTTTTAACTACAAATTATGTGATTATCTTGTTAACAAGTCAGGGACATGTTAACGATCCGATGACATTTCATTTACGACTGTTGTCTAGGTAGGGCCTCCAAGGTGCACTAAATACAAACAAATAAAAAAAGCAGTCACCTTTAACTAGTGTGCGGGCACGTACGCACCTGCACGTGCATTTTCGTACGCACACACAAAAACTCACACAACGGTAATTCTGTCATCATTTAACCCACGGGCTCCATCTTTCCTCGGCTGATAAAATTCAGTACAGGTCCACTGTCTGCAGCAGAGCTACACTGATTTACACCTGCAGAGACTCGAGCTTCTTGTTTATCTTCTAACAAAGACAAAAGGTCGTTAAAGGTAACACATAAGTCTCAGGTGAAATTTGGTGTATCTCACTGCTGCTCCACGAGACCCCCCGATCGCGCAGCCAGAACTGCAACTTTCTGTCTCTGCTTTCAAACCCTTCCAGCAATGACAGCTAATTAGGTGCCGCGGAATTAATGTTCATCTTCCACCTGTGGACCAGTGGTGACTAATTGCATTCACAGAATGAATCGGAAAGCAATTCCAAGCACGCCAGTAAATCCCACCATGGACCAGCGTGAGGAGAATCTATAAGGGACCAGATAGGATGGGGTTGTCCTCACCAGGACATTGACAGCAAGGACGATGGAGCAGGAACTTGATGTCTCTCCCTACCTTGGAATGACAAAAAATGTTCTGAGAAAGTGCTGCTTTCATGATGCAACATCTCACTGGGCAAAAACGCTGCTCCCTTCCAGGGTCCCATCATGTTCCTCAGGGTCTATGGCATGGGCATACCAAGGCAATGCCTGAAGGAGGGTTGTAGCTAACTTCTGCCTTCTCTGCTTGCTAACACCTGCTGAAACCCCCTGGCAAAGTCCAAGGCTGGATTTCCTCCCGGGATCTGACAAACCCATTCCCCTTATCCCCTCTCTCCCCAGATGCTTTTATGTTGTGTTACATAACACTGAAGTGCTGGTGCTCCAGGAGGAATATTAACATTAAATATAAATATAGGCATTACAACCAAAGCCATCTGTTCCTTTCTGTCAATTACAAATCTATTCTCCTCACCCTGCACTACTCCAGCCTCGTGCTTTCTCCTGCAGCCTCTGTCTCTGTGGCACCCCAACAAATATGCATATACACAAATTCAACTCCAATTACCTCTACACAGGGATTCAGATCAGCCTGACAAGGGATTGCCAAAAACCAGAAAACAAGTATCTGCGCTCCTAAGGTCTGTAGAGGTGGATAGAAAATATCCTGATGGACATTGAGAGGGAAACACATCACAGGGGCCATGCAGCTGCCCATTCATAGCACCCTGCGTGCTTCAGTGTCTGCTTCACCTCAGCTACAGGGAGATGAACCTGTGGCTCTGGTGAGATATAAATCACACCTCAAGTGAAGCACATGTTGCTCTGAATTCAGGCGGTTGCCAGCAGACCACCTTAACCTGGCCTGAGACAAGTGCAGGTCTCTGGAGAGCTGAAAGGGATACAGGTGCCCCAGAAATACAGGAGGGCAGAAATATAACTCCAGACAAAGCAAAAAGGCATTCAGACCCGCATGCTAAACCAGGAGCAACCAAAGGCTCTTCCCTTTCCTTTAAGGACTGTGACCTAAAGCTCCAGCTAAAACAGCTGCAGTAATACTTCCCTACAAGCTCCACATAATCGCTTTTCCCCCTTTCATTATTTCTATTTCCTATTTCTATGCAAAACTCCCACAGGAAAAGGTCGCAGAAGATTTGGACAGAGATAGTCTTCAGCAAGCGGAGCAGAAAAAACAATTTACAACCCTTTTCCTGGGGCGATGACAGCCCTTTTCCCTCCCTCTTGACATTGGAGGTGCCGATGAGAATTTTCCTAGCCTTGCGTCTTTGCCAAGCCAGACCAGCCTCATCCCTCCAGCAAAGAGCAGATGCCAGACTCCCCATCTTGTCCCTGTCCCCTTGGCCACCCCTCAGGATCGCTGCTCACGCCTGCGTGGGGTGGCCAAGCTGCTTGGAGCTGCCCCAGGCAGTAACAATAGCTCAGGAAAGCTGTTTACTCCTGCAGTTCCCCTCCAGGTAGCATGCAGCAACAGAGCCGAAACCCAGCACGCAAAAGTTCAATCAGTCGAGGTTCAAAATAGAAACAAGACCACGCTGATTGTCGCAACAGAGTGCAGAAAGAGTTGCACAGACTTGATTGTATGCAGAGCTAAAAGAGGCGTAATATTTGTTCCTGGGACTGCAGAATTTGCATATGACTCCCTCTGAGTTTATCAGGCGTTTTCCTTGCGTAAGGAAGTAAATAAGCATTCTTAATTCTGAGTCGAAAGCAGAAGAAACTCCTCATTAAAAAGGAGTTTATAGAACCGAAGGCTCAGGCTCACTGCGCTGCTCCATGGTCACCAGTGACAGATAGTCAGGCTCCACGTCTTCACTACGGAGCTGGGGAAGGAGATGCAGCTAACACCCTAACACTAAAATGTACAGGAATCAACCCAAAAAAAGCACCAAGGGTAAAATTCAAGTCTGGAATCATAAGAACAGAGCAAACCTACGCCTCTCCCCAAAACTGGAGCATCACCTGAGGCACAGTTACACAAAAAGACTGCAGTACATGCTTGAGTCAGTCTCCGTTAAGAAAAATTTTTTTTGCATGCTGGAAGTTCAGCACACGAGTTCTTGACCAGCTCACGACACACACATTGACATCCACCTAGCCTGCTGCAAATTCGTATCCAAAGCAGGATCTGTTTGTTGGGGTTCATGTTCCCACTCTAACTGGAAAATGTGAAATTCTGAGGTAGTGGTGGCACCCACTGAAAGGGTTGAGAACAGCCCTGATGTCAATACCTGCTCTATACTGCTCTACTCAGCTTCTAGATCTGAGATCTGAAATGAAAGCCTATGAAAAATCTTATAATTCGGTGTTCAGCTTATACCTGCTTCCTTATGACACAGAAAATCAAAGCACATCTTGGGCAATCTGGTGTCTTTATCCTCATAGCACCTTTCTATGGAAGATGAGTGTAGCTATCGCAATTTAATTCTGAGCTCAGACTCAAGGTATTCAGGCCGATATTTGCAAAAGGCACTAAGAGCCTTGCTCCTACCCAGGCACCTATTATAACAGCAGCTGGGCTCTTGAGAGTCATGCCCAAAGTGCTATGACAAGGTGGCACACAAGAAAATCGAATGCGGATCTCCCGAGGGTCTAAAGACTGGATCAATCTCCTCCTTAAGAGCATCCTAAATCTGTAGTGTTGATCCTGCCTGAGGGACTGGTCGAAGTGAGGTGCTTTCACCACGGGAGGAAATCTCCTTACAGCAGCCCCCACCATGGCAATCCCAACCAGCACCTCAGCAGAGTGCCAAAAATCAGCAAAATAGGAATATTTGGCCCCATTTTTGTCATTCTGCAAAGCTTTCCTGATAATCCACCTGTTTTCTTGCCAAGGAAAGCTCATCACATAAAAGCAGAGGCATGGACTTCTCCAGCCAATTAGGCAGATAGCGCTGCTAAACATGTTTTTATTGAGCAAACAGGTTTCCCCCTTTGAAGACAGCGGGTGCCGTTCAAAGGCACTTGGCATGCGGGACATTACGCCAGGCCACCAACATCATCCGTCTTATGTCAGCTAGTGTGATGGAGCCAGCAGAAGGTTAATGTAGTCTAGATTAAAAAAAATAATTAAATAAAAACAATATACTGAAAGGCAATGTGCATCTAAAGCAGCTAATTTACAAATACTGTTAACTCTGCATTTCGCAGGCTAACGTTGGCATGGGTTTCCACAGCATCTTCCCACCACTGACTACAGTGCACTTTGCAAGCTTTGACGTTTTAAACAAGACTCAACATTTAAGGAGGGACAAGTGGAAATTAAGAGATGTCATATGGGCTTGACATGTTTCTACCCTGCAGTGGGCACCCAATGCATTCTTAATTGGCTCTGAAAATCAGAATTAAGCACAGGCATAGCTTGATTATGTTTCCATTTTTCTCTACAAACTGCACCTATTTCAACAATATCAAATCTGCCCAGAGCTGAGAGTCTGGAAGTTAGCTGTCCTCATTTAAATGAGTCTAAATGCCTCCCTTCACTGTCCAAGGAGAGAGGTAGGGCCTCCAGAGGATGGTACATGTCATCTCCGAGAAGTCTCTGCCATCTGAGGGTTTTTAAAGTGAAACCACTCGGGCTGTCAAAGTCATTCACTCTGAAGGCTGGAAGGAGAGAGAGGAGGAGGGAGGATTGTTTGAGTTGTGGGGTTTTCTCAGTTGAAAAGCAAAGGATATTTCATTCTGAAATATCAATTCAACGGGAGATGGCTTGCATTCCAGCTAAAAGCGTGCTTGTCAAAATGGATTAGAAAACATTCCTTTTAATGCAGATGACTTCAAATCCCACCCACCAAAACATTTTCTTCTAAGAAAAAACAAAAAAAACAAAACCAACCTAGTGGACATTTATCTCTCATTTCACTCATTTAAAATACTGCAGACTTAAAATTTTGTCAGGACTCAGAATATAACCACAGCACAACCTGTATGGCAGTTCCACTTCCAAGTGAGCTGGAGACAACCCAGCCAAAGCTTTACTGTGTCAGATGGAGACACCATCAGTACTAATTCACCATAACCCCCAATGCAGAGATAACCCCAGTCAACAAGACTGAAGGGTCTCCTGCAGCACTCAGGGAGACGCAGCCCTGCCAAGTCAGCCCAAGCCCTCCATGCCATTCCAACCTGCTACCTTCCACGCGCCTTTCTCTGTGCAATGTCCTATCCTATTTATTCACAATTTTTCACACACCAGACAACTGCCTGCCTAATGCCACAATTCAGTGCTAGTAATGAAATGTTGTAGTTAGTCTGCTCATCTCAACTACAGCAAATCAATAGACAACTATGCACTGCTAGGCACAGAGATAGAGAAATAATTATGAATCCTCCACCACTATCTGAGTGTTTCGCACACATACGTGCGGGCACAGAACCAAATGCAGCAAATCTCAATTACAGCCTTTCTACCCGTCTGACACCTCAGGCAGGACTGGATAATCCAACACAAGATATGACAAAGTCAGTGAAGCTCCTGGAGGTTTCCTGCAGAAAAAAATAGCTTTACATCCACAGGATTCATGAAGAGAAGGAATAAAGTGCTAAATTGAATCCTCCATTAGCAACCCCAGACTCTCTAATTCACTGTTGCCTCTGCACTGGTCTCTTATGAAGATCTGTGACTATTTGAAGCTGTTTTACTTTTGTAGGCTTTTACCTCCAGCCTCTACAAAAGTTTTCCAACACCACAATTTAAAGGCTGAAACATTTTTTTAAAAATACATAAGCACAGGCAGAGAGCAAGAGTCACATGCCAGCAGATTATCTCAATGTGAATGAAGTTGCTTCCCTTTTCCAAAAGAGTAATTCCCTCTCCTGTGTTGTTCTTTTGTATGAGAGATGCTCAAGTGAAGAAAACTGCTACAGCCAAGTTTCATATCCCAGGAAAACTGTTGTCTCTGATGGAAAACCCTGACTAGCAGTGAACCACAGCTGCTCTGTCAGGAGCCATTACAATGAAGGATTACCAGCACAGGCCATCTGCCCGAGCTTGGGGGTTTGCTTTCCTTTTTTTTTTTTCCCTGTGTGATGCTACAGTAAATCATGACAAAATAAAACCCAGGAGTGACCGATCCCTTTGGTGCTGAGCTGCTCCTGAAGCACCGCTATCCCCACTCCGCTGGACAGGGAAATTAAAATAAAAAAACAGCCTGACCTGGTGATTTATGAACAATGATTCAGCACAGTATGAACTGCATGGCTGACGTGTCTTCGTTAAAAAACATAAACAGTGTCAAACAGAAAAGAGGGCTAAATCAATAGCCATGATTGCGCAACATTAATTCCAAATCCCTTTCACTGTGCAAATACATTATGGTGATTCACAGATACAGCCTCAAAGAAACAAGTGCCTCTGTGTTACTACGCAGCAAAATATTAGTTGCTTGGGAGTCATCCCGGGCAGACAGATGATGGCATTAGCGATTTAATTGACCCTTAGGGATAAAAACACATCTGAGGAATGGCAGGGCCATCAGTAAGCAGCGGTGCACGCAGAAGTCAGGACAGCAGAGAGCAGAGGAGGAGTTAAGATGTTTTCCCTGCGCCGGCAGAGCACCACGGCTGTTCGCTTGGTGTGAAAGCCGCGGCCAGGAAGCAGAGTCGCCAAGGGATGCAGATGGATTCAGGCACAGTAAGGCACGAGCATCCCCTGGGAACAGCCCGGTCCTGTCCATGGCAAGGGCCACATCCTTCTCGTGGAGACCACGGGGCCATGTGATAGCTATGGTGGGTGATGGATGCCCTGTAGAGTGGAGGAAGAAGGGGTAATCCCAGGATTATCTTTGGGTTTAAAGCAGGGAAGTGCTTTGCAGAAGGCACCTGGCGAAGAGGCATGCCCTGATAGTACACATCGTGGTGGTGCAACCAAAACCACCCCTCTCATGGGTCTGGGAGGTGCCTCACCAAACCTTTCCATTGCAACAGAGTGGGAGATGTCCTCATCCCACTCACAGAAAGGACAGAGGAAATGTTTTTCATTGCCTGAGGGTGGTGATACATGCACGCTGGAGGATCATGCTGCACATTTGACCCCTCTTCTTCTCCCCCATTCCCGAGACCCAGCATGCCACCGACAGACAGACAATTCCCATCCTCATAACGCCCTGCCCACAAGTAATTTATAAGTGCCAGTGGCTCGGCTCTGCCCGTGGCCCCTCGGCTGCCAGGAACCACGCACCCGCATGCCGGCTCCCACCGTAAGCAATCCCAAAGGGAGAAACACTCTGAAGAGCCAGGACCTAAATTTTGTAGACAGAAGTGCGTGTAACTGGACCATTAAATGCCATTCCCACATTCTGCACAAAGAAAAAGCCTCTATATTTTGAAATAGTAATGATACAGCTGACTAACAGCTCTTTGTGCAGGGCCATTGCACTTACGCACTCGGCGTGGTTTTTAAGGAAGGAAAAATGGTGTGAATGATTCTACCAGGCACATAATCAAGTTCTAACTACTTTTTTTCCTTCTCCAATCACACGCTACCCAAATCACAAGCTATATCATGTTAGATGATGGTAGACAGAAGCAGAAAGCAGTTTGTTGGTGTCTTTCTTTGCCCATGGGAAACTCATTGCCAAGCAAGGTCCCACCTTTGGGTTAGCGGTGAGAAACTCACAGCCTGCAAGGCACTGCCAACCGCCCAGCTGGTTTAGGATATTTCTACTCACAGGTGCTTCACCCACCTGGGTCCCGGGTGGTAACAGAGCTAACACAGGGGTAAACCATCTGAAGACACCCCATGTAGTGCAGAATGTGAATTAGCAGCTGAACACCTAATCTCTGCTGCCATTTGGCAACAAGCAGAGCGTAACGCGCTTGGGAAAAACCAGACATAACTGATATTGTGGGCTGTGCCTCGGTGTCGGGGGTAGGATGGTTTCAAGGCTTAGAAGCAGACACGCGTGGGGCTGTGGAAGGTGAACCCTGAGGCTGTACACGGAGCTGAAAGGGAAGAAGTTGCCCACAGAGCTGCATTTGGGGTCACGAAGAGGACTGTAGGGCTATACAGGCTCTCTAGGAGAAGGGTGCTCGCACATTTGCTCACGCAGTTGGGGTGTTTGCCGTGTAATTACCTGTGTCTGGAGCTCATGGATATAATGCAACCCTAACTGGGTAACTCGGAGAGGAAAATTTCTGATGTAATTGGGTAATCATAGAAGTACAAAGGTTTTCTAGTACTTGCATGCAAGCAAAGTTTGTCCTTTTACCTAGAAAGATCTCACATATAATTCTCCCTGTTACAAATGCTCTCATTATTCAATATTGCAGTTCACATAACCATAATCCTTTCATCCCAAGAAAAAAAAGTGCTCTTTTATAAGCACGTTCAGTCACAGCCTCCCCCGATGTCCTGATGAATCAGAGTGAATTCATGGCAATGAATGTGAGCCCAAACAGCTAAAAATTATTTTTCATGAGCAGAAATTTAGGCAGGAAAGAGAGGGAGGCACAGATTTATTGGCATATCAAACCCTACTAAAAGTCAGGGAATGCATAATAGTTCTTAACCACTGGTGCTTAGGTGGGGGGGGGTAGATGCAGGAAGATTAGGCAGGGGAGTCTGCGCTCCCTGTTTTAGAGAGAGAATAAAATTTCCAACAATTGAACAATTTAATTTTCCAAAGCAAAGACAGAAATGAGTCTAAATTAAGGTTATGATGTATGAGGAAAATGTTAAATACGGCAGCCTTGGTGGTCTCTTCTTTAGGTGAATAATGTACTTTCCTTAGCAGAAGGCCACGAGTTTCTAAAGAAAACTCCTCTGGATTTAGACTGCGCTTTCATGAATACCCATGCATGTGGGAGAGAAAAGACTTATCTTAGAAAGGATTAACTCCTCAGGCCAAACAAGCTTTAACACATGACTAAGGATCCTCTGAAGATTTATGCATCCAGGAAAGGGGAAATGAAAAAAAAACAACTGGCTTTTGCAGGCTAATAGGCACCATGGCTAAATTAGGTCTGCCTAACGCTTGGTTAAGATCTGTAGCCTCAGGCAATCATTTTCTATTAAACAGATTATATACAGCACAAACACAGCACATTTGTAAGCTTAATGCTAAGAGGCTACACATGAAAAGGCAGAAAATAAATCATTCTGGGAATAGGAGCAGGGGGAGAACGATAGGAAAAATAAACATTTTTAAACTTACAAGAGGAGGTGCTTAGTATTTACCGGAGACAATGATCACCCCTCGAAGAACATCATCTTCATAAATACCTCCAGGATACACAGACCCTCTCCTGTCCTCCTACCAGAACAGGGAACACAGTGCTGGCAGGGCTCTCCCAGGGCCCCAGGAGCTCCCAGGGCTCCTGCTGCTGCTGAGATGCTCCAGACCACAGCAGGGCAAGTCTCCAATCCAGGAGGACCTCATCTGGCCTTACGGCATGGCGAGAAGCTCGGGCTCGGAAAGGTCAGTACATATGGACAGGAACGGGCTGGCAGTTTCTGGTTGAAAAACCACTGTTTGGAAAAGCATCAGTTCCCTGAGATATTTCGTGGGAAGTGACCACATTTTTGTAAACTTTTCAAACTGAACCATTTTAGAAAATCTGTACTGTCCACATATCCTCGTTAGTCATTTTATATATAGACTATCCACTTTTTCACTCCGGTGGTACAGAATACTTTAACCTCCAAGTAGACAAACTATTAACATCTAATTTTGTCTTTTCCAGATTTCTTTTTCACTTTTTAGTTAAAAAATGAAGCTTGACTTCCATAACGAACTGGAGCGCAATTCTTCTGAGCTCCCAGTGCTTTTGCTGAGCAGGGAAACAGCTGGTTCCAGAGAAGTTCAGCTTTTAACTGACTCAGAAAAGGGCCACCATCCAAATCCACTAAGTCGGTAACTATCTTTCAACGAATTTCAAGCAGGCCAAAGAAAAAAAGTCTCACTCAGGACCAAACCATACAATACACCAAACTCTCTCAACTTCCATGGTGTAAGAAAGCTGAACCCTTCAAAGGATGAAGCTCTAACAGGGCACCTGGGATTTATCCACAGGTCCTCCTGCCAGTGGCGATCTGACACTCCCATCAATTAGTACGAAAAAAATGTAATTTGATCTCTCAACAGAAAAACAGTCTTTGCTCAAAAGTGTGTTATTTGTTTCTCATGTGGCTGGAAGAGTCCTCTGCTTTGCTGGAGAAGCAGCTCATGCTTTGCTATTTTCTGTCTGACTGCATTTGCCACATTTCTGGAGTCCTAAGTAAGCCAAAGTGAGCAGAGCAAAGCTGACAGCAGTAGCCCTGCTCTGTGAATCTATAAATCTAGTGTGGACAAAGACATTAAATGAGAGAAGGAAAAATCTCTTTTAAAAGGAAAGTTCTCCACACAGAAAAAAATATTTTATAAGTAGATCTGAAGAGGACAAACCACCCAGCCGAGAGTTCAGCTGGGCTTTCGACAGAGCTGGAGCCACAAGGAAAAGCAGGGCGGATTGCCCTGAAAAGTGGCAGTTATGGCATCCCACCATTGGAGGGGCTCGCACCTACTGGGCCCACTCACACGCCACGAGGACGTCGTTCCTTACAACCCCCTCGGTTGGCATATATTGCTATTCACGTCGGCAGGAGTTTATGCGAACACATGGGGGCCAAGATGCAGCTGCAACGATCGTCAGCTGTAAAGTGACAAGCATGGGAAAGGTTGTCCAAGCCTTGACAGCAACCCCCCAGCACCAGCATCCAAAAAGGGAAAGGGCTGGATCACCTGTAACTCTGCGATGCTGAGCGTGCCCTGCACCCACCAAGAAACCCGAAGTCCTGCCATGCCACAGCCTCCTTTCCTTCCCAGTCTTCAGCAACCTCCTTCCCACT
>JAVJGG010000005.1:8203824-8248264 GCA_035590195.1 Aviceda cuculoides | reverse complement strand
GAAACATGGAGCAAAGATGGTGTGTATGGGGCATTAGCAAGGGACGTGAGGAATAGGAGCCCCAAGAGATTTTCATTGTGGTGTCTGGGGCAGGGGTGTCCACACCCCTGGAGGGCAAGAGAAAAGGGACCAGTGGGACCCATTTCTCCCCACCTCACCCCACAAGAAGAAATCCCTCTGGGGCAGGAACCAGCTCCAAGGGGAATCACACAGCTGGGGCAAGAGGGGTGAAGAGAAGAGAAAGCTCCATCCCCATTCACCATTCCTGAAATGCCCTGGTGAAAAGGTTTAATAGCAACATGCTCTTCACAGATTTCACAGTATTTTTATGCTATCCAACTTATAGAAGTCTTCAGGTCTATCACATCCCCTTACTCCTTTGTCTAGCTGGGAATACACAGCATGACTAGACACATAAGGACAGACTGAAGACGAGGTTTATTGTAGCCTGGAACTGCTCACACATCCTCATAACTTTACTGTATTTTAGTCTTACAGCATCTTATGACACTGTTGCAAAGCCAGCAACAAAAAGAGCAGATCTGTGTTTTTATCGTGAAGAAGCTATGACACAGCTACAGAAATGAGAACATGGGTTGTAAGCCAGAGATGGAGGGAGGGGAGGACACGGAGCAGTTCAAGAAACCCCTGCATTCAATGGAAAAACTTCCCCTGCCTTCGGCACACTTTGAATCCATCCTCCTTCAGTATAAGTTGAGGGTGATTTGCATTTCAGACTTTTTTTAAAGTAAAAACCTAAAAATGTTTGCTTCAGAGCTCAAAACTGTCCTGGAGTTCAACTGAGGAGAGAAGCTTTCTCATTTCTTATCGACTCCAGGGACAACTTCAATGCTTTTCAGGATTGCCACACTGCAATTTGCAAATATCTACGAATTTCCAGGCTTCTAGTCCAACTTGGCTTCACTTGCAGCTTCTTATCAGTTTCCTGTTAGTAGTAAGAGTTTCCTTCCTTGGATTTCCCTAATGTGATTTTTTTTTAACTCCAAAGTATGATTCAATAAGCAAATGATAATTCTGTTCCTTTAGCTTGACTTTTTGTTGAAGTCTTAAAGTCTTCAACTTTTAAGTTGAAAAGAGAGACAAAATTATAAACTCAATACATTTCCTAACTTGCAGCATGTCAGACTTGGGATGTTATTTAGACTGGTAAAAGTGTTCTTTAAAACAAGAGTCAATTGTTTACTGAAATCAAGGGTATCTATATATAGCACATTTGGACATTAAAAAAATGTAACGCTCTAAGAAAGCAATGACAGCTTCCAATGTATTTCATAGCTTGGGTATAAATGTAAAGGTTTCACCCCACATCTAGAAACCACTTTTCATTTAAATCTTTAGTATTATCACCAAGTTATCCTTCAACAGAACAGAATCTGGTTGCCAATATTTGTCTTTCTCTATCTTTGTTGTCTGTGTTCTTGTTCTTTAAACAAATTACTTGCTCTATTTTGATAGCTCCTATCTACAGTAACAGTCTGTAAAATGACCCCTGGTGCATTTACATCCAACTTCACAAAACTAAATTTCTGCTCCAGTGAGCAAGCAGTGAAAAATGTTAAATCACAAGGATTTCTACAACTCTCTTGATTAAAAGAAATTTCTTTGGTCCAAAGTCACCCTGCTACATCTTTACTGAAGCTACAACTTGTCACAGTGCTTTCTTCCTAAAACATGCATTCTTCAAAGGAAACTACTGAGTCAAACTCAGTATCAAAATGCAATTTCATTTGTACCACCGAAGTCAGTGGAGTTTCCTTACAGCTTGATCCAATGGCACATTTCAAAGAGAAGAGAAGAATAAAACTCCATAGACCTATGAATAGCAGAAATCTTCCCCAGCTTCCTTCAGGATTGATTCTCAAGGTTAAATGGTCTTTTATGTACAGATGACTTGCAGGAGCTGGCTCTTTATCTCTGTAAATTTCAGTTCATAAAATCATTTCTAAACCTGGCTGTGCTATAGCAGGGGAGGAAGCACAAGGCTGGTAGAGAAAGCAGATAAATGGGAGGATTGTAGGGAGAAGGAAGAAATAAGAACGAAGATGGAGGCAGAAGGCAAGGTCATCGCTGCCAAAGAGGAGGTAGGTAGGGAGTGGTTTTAACTGTGAGGAATACATTAGAAAGAAATATATTAGCTACCATGTTACACATTCACAGAGCAAACTAGGCACAGGCAGATAATATTGCAGCATGGTTATATGAAGTCAACAGAACAGACCACATTCATGGTTGGCCTCATCTTACAATACCGAATTTTACATTGAGCTGTTTTTCCTCCAACGGGATTTTTTTTCTTTTTTTCAGATTTCTCGCTGTTTCTGCGCAGTGGACAAAGGCAGCAGGTAGAACAGTCTCTTCGGCTGCAAAACACAACATCCTCACAGGAGCTAGGATGCATTTTCCAGATTAATTTAACGATGCTGAAATCAAAACACTGCCTACAATTGGCCCTCCGTCTCCACTATTGTGAGAGGCAGACTCATTAAATAATATCTTTCTGGCTTCAGACACTGGCGGGAGCTGTGTGTCAGGAGGGGACAAAGCTTTCAGCCCCCAAGCAGCCTTAGCAACATGGGGTGCCACCAGAGCTGGACCTAAACGGATGCACACTTCATGCCGGCCACGGCTTTGGTACGGCAACGTGAAAGAGTTAAAAGCTGCGGCAAGATTGTTTCGGTAATTGTCTTACCGGCATTTGCAAGGGTTTTCAAAAGACAGCAGTTCCACCAGCAGTGTCTCTCAGAACACTCGTATTTGATTTAGAAAGTCTAAATCCACCCCAGCTTCCCAGGAAAATATTTTTATGCCACACCTTTGCTCCCCAGGGGAAAAGAAGAGCCTTGGAAAGCCTCCATTGGTGCCACCACAGGAGGCAGAGATGGACTCAAGAGTCCAGGAACCAGTCCCGGTCACCTCGGTCATCTCAAATCGGTCACCCTCATAGAAGTGAGATGTCCTCATCTCGCGCTGCCGGTATTTCAGGCAGTTCAGCTTCAGCTCAGCAGTGAGGGGGCCATAAACAGCAGAATAAAACTGATGTCACATTTTCCCTCTCCATTACAACCACTTACAATCTATTTGAATTTGAATTGAATTTTTGAATTTAATTTGAATTGAGTTTGAATCAAATTTGAATTTTAATTGAATTTTTCCCTAAGCTGTTTATTTACACCCTTCATCACTGGTATTTTTTATAATTTCTTTGGGAAAAGCCACCAGGAGACAGACTGGCACTTTCTGTCACCAAACTGATCTTTTTCACTATGCTACTTGACAAATTTAGTCTGTTCTGTTGTCACCCTGTATCCCCGTATCTCTTTAGACGTTCCTTATTTCTAGGTTTCTGCTTTCCACTGAACACACCTTTTAGATTATTTTTACTACAAATACTTGAATTATTCACTGGAAATCATTTCTTCTGGTTAATATAATCCTCCCTTCTCTAAGAATTCATTAGAAAGTAATTTTTTTATTACTGGTAGATATTAGGTAGCGTGCAGGAACCGAGTCATTTGGGAGAGCATTGTCCCTTGCAGTTACATGGCAGAACACTCCAGCATGTGTCAACATTTCCATATCCCCTATTTAAACCCAAAATATAGATTATTCTTCTAGTATCCAGCCCAACCTCAGAACTAAGCATGTATCTGCAGGGGGCTGATGGATCAGGGGCTGGGATCTGTATACTTTCTCACCAGTTGCATGCCCTGGTACATGTTGCATCAGAACCTTTACAGGAGAGATGGAACTTTTAAAATTAAAATTATCAAATATGCACATGGACAAAAAGCTGTCTAAATGTCCACGAATGGCCTTTGGAAGGGATGTAAGAAAGAATTGGATTTCCATTGCAAATTTGGCCAACATTGGCTCAGTCTCCTTCTGACTAAAGCAATGCAATTCTAGTGTTAAGACACATGCAGTCAATTCACTGCATATGGCCAACTCTTTCTCTTGCACAGAAATGAGGAAGAGTTTCACCTATTTTCTCTTTGTGTACACCTAAAATCCTAAACAAAAAATAAAGCAAACACTGAGGATGCAAAAATAATTTATTGGTCGCTCTGTCACTAAGTTACACATTTAGCAATCAAATATCTCCATACCATTAATTATTCTTTTTCCTCAGTGTTTCCTATACCTACCAGTTTACTACCATCTACACAGTTTCTGAGAGTAGTTGAAACTTACCCTTAGCAAAGGAAATGTTAAATAGAAATGCTTTTTGCTCTGTGAACTACCTACCCTGCTATGAATCTCTGTCTGGACATGTCATTGCTTTCTTTATAGCTCCTTGGCCACTTATCAATCCATGCAATAGGATTCAAAGCACAGGCTGAATTTATTTTATGAGCAGGTTTCAATGCAATACAATAGCAAGTGCTTTATCACAGGACAGACACAAATAACAAGAGCTGTAGTCACCCTCATCTACTGATTTGTCTCTATCAGAAAAAGCAATGAAATTTGTCTGATATCATTTGTTCCAGTGAAATCCATGATTTTGCTATTTGCTAGATAAAGATTTTCTCTCCTCCACTATTTGCTACACTGTTTTAGTCAGGTTTATGGGCCAGTAATAGCCAAGACTGCCTTTTTTTGAAAAACAGTACAGCAATATTTTTTTCCATTTCTCAGAATTTGCCATTACTCATTATTGTACCAAACTCTTTATATACATTAACTGAATATTTGTTTTCTAGATTCAAATTATGCTTCCAATTATTGTACAGGCTCTTCACCACTTTCTAATTATTTTCCATAAAGGTATTTCACAGGTGAGTGTCCCTTCATAATAAAATGCTTAAGACATTATCAGTAATGGAGTTAATGTAAAGTAAATCTTATTCTCTCTTCTCTAGGAGTCTAAAAGCTCTCTCCATTCCCTTGATATATTTTGGCCAACATCACCTATTTTATATAATATATATAATTCTTCAGTTTTGTTTGCTATTTTTCCCATATTAGTCAGAGGTGCCTCTTTATGTCTTTATCTGGTTGTTTACCTTTCTCAGTGCAGGTATTTTTATCCCCACTGTTTTGATAATACCATTTATTTTATTTCTTTTTCTGAAGAGCTGCGGTTAGCTGGTCCATAATACATTAAGAAAAACATTATGTCCTTTACTACCACTGGACTTTTTCAGCTACTCCCCAGTAGTCCCAGTCCCAATAAGAGCACAGGCATGCTATAGAGATATCCCCGCTGCTCTGCCCTCAGCACTGCTGCCCCAGAGCACTGTTACCAGCCCAGGAGTGGACTCCGGCTGTGCTCAGGTACCACCAAAATCATGACCAGGATCATCAGTGGGTCAGGTTCTGCAGTCCAGTTTTGCTTTGGTCAAACTTTTTTTTTTTTTAAGAAGAATTTCTGTCTTGCTGCATACACAGCTCATAGGAAAGCATCCTTTCAGTGCTATGAACTGCATGTTGCAACATCCCATATCAAAAAGTCTACTGAATTAGACCACCAGAGAAAAAACACTAAATGATAAAAGCAGCATAGCTCAGGCTGCACACTCTTTCCCAGCCATTCCCACCCTATACTTCACCATGGAAAATGCATTGCAACTGGAAGAAAATTCATGTGCAGCTGTCTGGGAAAATTTGGAAACATTAATATTACTCAAACTGGGCGGCTTGCTTAGCCCTGGTTTTCCTTTTAGTGACCTGTAGGTAATGGTTTCACTATATTCCAATCCGTCTGCATTATCTTAACCTGCTGAAGAAATTATGACCACTGAAATCAGTGGAGTTAGGCTATCAAATCCATCAGAGACTTGGTCACTGCCTTACAAATGAATACAGCAAAGATTAATATTCATGGCAAGAACATACATAGCTTCGAGGCCAATGGAGACTCTCACCCCGCTGACCCGACAGCATCTAACCTAATCCAAATAAAAATATAATGTGAACTTTTGACAGAAACAATTTTTGAGTCATGTTTCCTAAAACGACGAAACCACTGAGCAGCGATGATTGCCCACAACACCATCTACTCAGTAAGTCTGAACCTGTGCCTTCCTCTTCGAAGCAGCAACCTTCCTGTAGCGACGCGCGCTTCATTAAGGGTGTACAGAGCCAGACGCGATGACTAATGGCCTCTACTCAAGCAAGTCATCCCATTGACTTCAGAGAAATTACCCCTGTGAGCCAGAGTTGCCAAAACCCACCATTTCTCACCAACTGATGCTTTCAAACATATTAATCTTACTACAGCTGCTCCTTTTTAAAAATCATTAAAAGATTTACTGACGGTGAAACTGGGTTAGCTAGCAAAGATTGACAACCCAAAGGCTGTGGACTCCCCTTTGGGCATGTAAAAGAATGGGAAGCCACGTGGTAAGGTCTGTCTATAGCACTAGTGGGTCTGAGCATCCCCAGGTTAATATGAATGGGCAGATCCTTCCTTAAGTGATATGGTCCCCAGATGACATTTAACACGAAAAATAGCATCCCTTCTGTTAGTGCCCTGCTCCAGTATTCTGTCATGGTACTAAAGATTTGGCATCTGCACCATCCACCCTCCCTGAGCTGTGCTGCCTGGAGAAAGGGAATGGAGACCATACCCCAAAAAGAGAGACGCCTTTTCCATGAATTCAGGAGTGTTTTTCTTAAGGTCTGTAGGACTGGCAGGACTAATCCTTACCCGCTCCATGCTTCCCTCCTTGACTCCTCCTACTAGAGACACTTGACAATTTTTGCATGCTGCCTTGCTGTTGTTCCCTGCAATACCATCCAAGAAGACACAGGAGGAACATGTTCAACCCCCCATCCATTCAGAAATTGAATTTGCTGCTGAGCATTTACTTATGGATAGCAATCAACCCAGCAAACTGAGAACTGACCAAATGTGAAACAGGGGTAAGTGCAAAGCATAGGCATGACATAGCAGTGCATCTCTTCCCACACGTTACACTTCATGTGCATCCACAATCAAAGAGCTTTATAACATACAGGGATGATATTATACCACACAAAAAGAATGCACTTTAATTACCAATAAATGTCTGCTTAGGTTGACCAAAAATAATGTGGTTTTTTATCAAATTTTCTCATCTCCTCCAAAACGTTATTTCTGCAAAGTTTTGTGCAGTACACTAGCTTTAACATGACATTCACTAATTAAAATGTAATAACGTTTTCCAAGCACACATTACCCTTTGCATACAAGAGCCATTTCTATTCCCAGAAAAGATCATTTTACCTTGACATTTCTAATTAAATGAAAAACATTGCTCATAGATAAATAATAAATGAGAGTGCAGATGCTCTTTTCTGCATGGCAGAAGGGAATAAGGAATTACTCATGAGTATGTATCCAAATGAAACTACTAGACCTGTAGTGCACATCTAGGTACCATAACAACTAGTCACTGACTCATTTTCCACCCACTGTTCTCCAATATCCCATCTAATCAATTGTATGGTTTTCTTTTTCTTCCTGAGGAGTCCTGAGATGAGTAAATACAATGAAAATGTACATCTAAGAATGAATCCTGTTGCTCTTTGGGCTGTAGGTAGTTTTGGTAGTCACCTTAAGTTGCATATTAGTTGTATGCTTTCCTCTGAACGTGAGGAACTGCTATAAGTAATCAGAGATATTTCTATCATTTCACCAGCTTGATTACTCATGATGGTATACAAGAGTGAGTCAGGACTGTGACTCTCTATTAAATGTCTGGGAGGGTTGAAGATAACTGGCTTATAAACATCCTGAGTTTCACTCTCTTGGATATTTGACAACACAGACTTTAGGCTTTGGCTCTGCATTAGGAAAAGGCATGTTCATTAATATTTAGAGCAAGCACTGGGAATAGGGCTTACAGCTCCTGATCCTCCTTCTGCCACCAGCTTGAGCTGTTGTTTGGCTTTGAGAGAACCGCTGGGCCTCCCACTTAAATCTCTGCATCTCTAATACCTCAAAAGCATACTCTTTAAAAGCCCTTTTTCACAGGACATAGGTATTACAAGTATATGTACACACATAGGTTCGTTAATGTCCTAATATGCCCACGGTTAAGGCTTGCAGCATATTGTGTTATGCCTCACTGTTGGAAACGTGGAAAACTCAGAAGCAAAGCACAATTATTTATAGGCTGCTTAACTTCCAGACATTAACACAGGTTTCATCCCCATCCATTACCCTATACAGTCAGAGAAGGCAAATAGCTGCAAAACATAAACCATGCACCTATAATAAGAAAATTCAGATGCAGACCCCAATGCTCCCAATTGCATTGGGAGCTTGGGTTCCCCCGGACCTCCGACGGTCCGAATCGACCCTGCTGCTCTCAAAATCACGACGACAGCTCCTGTGCCTAACGTGGCTGCAGCCGCCTGCCCACGGCACAGTCAGCTCCCACTCCAGTGGGCGAGCAACTTCCCGACGGCATCAGAGAGAGCTGGAGAAAAGTGGAAAAAGACACAGCGTGCTTCTCTTGGAAAATTAACACAGAGCCTTGCTCCTAAGAAATGTTAGTGATAAAACACAAACGTTATTTAACACCATTTCATCTAGCCTTACTGACTGGAAAGTTGTTAAGGCAGCAATTCAGGCTTAGTCACGAAAGGGCATAATTAAAATTTCACCGTGGATTCACCTAAGTAACGTGTCTTATCTGAGCGTTCATTCTTGTTCGGATTATGGAGTCCATCACTCCTATCAGTAATTCCAGCTCCTTCTTAACTTCCTCAGACAGGGTCAGCATTTATATCGGACTTTGTGTAAGTCCTCTCCCTCCTCATAGGCCATGCCAGCATGGGGAACGCAAGGGTCATGCACCGTCATACCCCCTCAAAATAATTAGCTCAAAGACCAAGAGATTGATTCAAAAGGCAACATCCAATAACAGAGAGAGACTAAGCCATCATTAAGTCTCCAGTTTCAGTAGCACATTGCTTAATCCTAAAGGCAAAATAACAACAAACGAGCAAACAATTTCCTCTATCATTTTATTTTTATTACTTCTCCAGTTACAGAGAACAGGACCAGATTTTACCACTGCTAACTAACTCTGCTACTCTGGGAATAAAAGGCAAATACTGTGCTACTCTGTGTGGGAGGCTGAGAAACTGAGATGTCAATTTTCTTCTTTTGCAGAATTAGAGGAAGAAATTATATCAGGCCATAACATTGAGTGAAAATAACAGCTTTGACACTGAAATTGCCCAAAGGCAGGAAAACGCTGCCCAATTCTAGAAGTGAAAGATTTGAGATAAAACAGTGAGGTGATAATAATTAGAGATGAAGACCTCAAGACTGTCAAAACAGCTGTAAAAGCACAGCTAATTAATCCCCTAATGAGGAGGTGCAAGGTACAAAGTTACTACCTATCCCCTTAGCTGGAGGGCTCAGGGAACACCAGGATTATTTTATGGTAGATATTCCAAACACCTTCCCAGCCAAGCGATGTGTTTTGGTAGCCCCCAGGCACATAAATCCTCACGTGCTTTGCTTAACCACTCCCAGTGTGGTGATGGGGCTGCCCAAACCTCGGGGACCGAGGGGGACTGGCACAAAACTGCTCCTCCATGGCTCAGAGGTGACGGTGGTGCCCAGGGCACAACACATCTCTGGACAGGCAAAAACCATGGCACAGCACCCAGGGTGGTGGGAGAGCAGTGAGGAGATGCCATCCATCAGGGCTCAGCACAGAGGTTAATGTTAATCATGGGGATATTTGCATGGCTGATGCTAAAAGTCAACTCTGTGGGGAAAGGTAACCAAAATCAAAGCTTTGAAGAAGCTTCGGTCATTCACAATTTCCCTAGGAATTCCAGTCAGGTTTATTTTCCTCACTCTGAAGGCAAAAATGAAAATCTATTTGAATTAAAAATAGATAAACTCTGAAAGAATTCTGGATTTGTCCTAAAAAAGGTCAGGATCAGGATAGAAGTACCTCAGGTTTTTGTCCAAATGAAAACTAACATAGTAACATTTTAACAGGAATCAAGTCTCTTGTGAAATTGCAAACTTGACCTAAGATGCTTGGTTTAGACCTACAAACCAAAAACTGACCATCTTTGCCTGTACCTCTTGGCTTACATCCATGTATTGCCTGCAGGCAGCTCCAATACATTGGAGGATGCAGTGCTCGGTCACATCGCCACCGAGAACCCCGTCTCTAAAGCCCAGTTTCATGGCTCCAACCCAGGCTCTCACCTGGGTGCAGACTTTCACACTATAGTTTTAGAAACCTCAAGGACACACCATGACAACAGGTGAAAAAACAAGGGTAAGACTTTGAGAGACCAGTCTAAGTCCACTCTCATTTCAATCAGTAGCAGAAATTCCACCCATTTCAATGGAAACTAAACCAGACCAACATCAAAGCCTTTGTAAAACCCTTTCCTCTTCCATTTCCCTAGAACTCAAGATGCCTTTTTTTTTTCCATCATTAAGAAATCCACCATAATCAAGCCAAATAAAAGGTCCTGAGGAAACTCCGAACCTTGTTCTGACAACATGCTGGGAAGATGCAGCTTTGCAGGCTGGAGTAGGAGAGGGGCCCGTGCTGGTAGAGCTCTCCATCGCATGGGCAAGGATCTCAGCTGCGAGCAGGAACCCCGTAGTAACACGTATCACCAGCTCGGCCCAGGAGCATGGGAATATCATTATGCAGAGGGATCAAACAGCCCTTTTTTAGAACCAGATGGGAACGATCTTCTCTGAACTGTAAGTGGATACACATAAACCGGTCACATCTGCCATTATTTTCCATCTGTAAAATGAGGCTGGAAGATAGCGGCTCTGCTACAGAGCCACTGCAAGAGAATAGGTATAGCTTACTGTGAGGCACTGGAGTATTACGGGATTGGGTCCCCACGTATGTACCACAGACAGTCAAGAACTGGTTTCCCACATAGTCTACAATCATTTAAGGTTTTTCGTCCAATAGCACCAAAATCCATTGATTTCTTTTTAAATTAATTTTGATTGCAAGATGATGAATATTGGTCAGCAGCAATAACAGGGATCCTCCTTTTGCATAAATGGCAAAGACTTTCTGCTCCTAAACACAGTATGATCACACACTGTGTTTCGGATGCCACTGTGGTAAATGAACAGGGTTATACTCTCCACACCTACTCGCCCCAGCTCGTTCCCCTCTCCCACCCACAGGATGACCAGCTCATGTAATCCCTCCTTCACCTGCACCACTGAAAGGGAGCCAACACAGCTCTCATACATTTTTAAACGCAGCCTGGAGAGGGCTTGGCAGAGAGATGGAGATGCCCTTTCCAGCCCGTCCAGCTGCAGCTAGCAAGCCTCAAGCTTGTCACAACCCTTTCTACGATAATTAGTGCCTTGAAATCCAACAGCATTTGTTGGATTAATTCAGAGAAACTTTATGAGCAGGAAAAGATAAGGAGCTGCCTAGTTAGGAGAATACAGAATATTATATTATATAATTTAGTTTATAATATAAATTTATATACTTTTGGTGCGAAAACCAGCCCAGCCAACCTCCAGCCAGCCAGTCTCCAGGACAAGGGAGCAGTTCAAATGCTGCAATGAGCTGCATTACCCACCCCACCTCCTCCCTCCCTACAGCCCCTGCTCCTGCTAGGACATGATGTACCCAGTTCTCAGCTGTCAGTGTTTCACCACACGTTTCATTAGTGTTCTTTCCGGTCCCTGGAATAAATCTAATATTTTGCTAACCTTTGCTAACCTGAGATGTGTCAATTTGCCTTTCAGGATTCCCAGCACCAACCCTAAGTACTTCTGATACACACTCATCCAGTTATAATGCTTAAACCACACGGGGTCTGGCTCTTCCTGATCCACGGGACCTTTCTCAAAGGGTTTTGCAGTCTAAATACCACATTGAATTTGATTGTAAGGCCAGATTTTGCCATTTCTGGCCTTAAATAACAACTGTTTCAGAGGAGGTCAGCTACTTTGACGTGAGCATTGTCTTTGGTGCGGAGCAAAGAAATTGGTGTGACCATTTTGTCACAGCTCTCCCACAGAATTCTTTAAAACACCTTACCCTTTGTAAAAAGATGCTGAATGCAATAAGCCACAGCCAGATCTTACTCGTAATAGACTTGTCAGCAGCACATTGGCTTACTGTAGGGTAACAGCATGTCATCTGCTGTCTCTGTGAACTGTAACACCGAGCACTTACACAGCCTTTCATCTTCATAAAGCTCTACAAATATTAGAAGAGCCCAAAAGAGAGTTCAGAGCCTTCCCTGTTGAAAATTAACCTCTATGAAAATTAATTCACCGAGGCTGAGTCCCTCTCACTTCTCCATTTTCTTCCCAGGAGCGTGTCAGTGAAACTCCCTAGCACCAGGGCTCTTGGAAAGCAAATATTACATCCTTCAACATGGGATGGCAACTCTGCCACCCCATGAGAGGACAGACCCAGAAGGCAAGCCTCACGTCCATTCACACCGCACCAAGTTTCAGTTTTGGCTCTCCAGGAGTCAAAGCATGCTCTTGAATGCATTCACAGTGTCCACACATCACACCCTATATACACCTCCAAGATACAAGTTCCCCAGCTCTCTAGCTCTGCCACTATCCGCCATCATTGCTGGACGAACACCAGCAGAAGAGGGATGGATCCATCTCAGTCAATTTCAGCCATCTACATGGTGGGACTTCTCGTGTGGCCAACAAGCACATGCGGAGGGTGGACTTGGTACGGGATAGGGTGGGATGCAGGCTGGAGATGGCAGTGTTGCCCACTGGAGAAGCACCACTCAGAGAGATTAATCCCACTCCATTTCACACCCTGAAAGAAGCCCAACAACTCAGATTCTAAAAAAACACGTGTTGTTTGCACATGCTAATTCAGATTGCAGTTTTCTTTAACAGAAGACCTGACCATTATATTCTGAACAGGCAGAAGTGGTTGACCCTTTCAAACACCGCTTTGAAAGCTTGCTTCACACCTTAATTACCCCATAACATTGTGGTTTCATGTCAATTGACCAGTCTTTCTTCTCAGGGAGTTCTTCTGTGTCATTTATGCAGGCTGAAGTTAACTCCACAATCAAAGCAAAAATCCTAATGATTCCTGTTACCACACCACTCCCCTTTCTTCACCATAGCCATCATGTCCCTTTCTCACAAGAGCAGGAGGGATGCAAGACTGCTGAATGAGATAATAAAACATAAGACTGTCCTGAAGAGCTACTCTCTATAAAGCTCCACAGTTCCCACTAGCAAGTTACAACAGAGCCCAGAAAGTGGGCAAGTTTGAACATGACATTACTTCCCTGCTCCCGCCTGGGTCCAGCCTACAGAAGAAAGGACTGTGGTGAGGCACCTCCACCCAGTTGGGCTCCACAGCTTGGAAGGAGGACCCAAAACTTCCCCACTCCCCAGTGTTTCCCTCCTATGACACTTAAGTTTCCTACACAGCCTGTAGTAGAGACTTAAAGGTCTAACACAGAAATTAAGTTTTAAATGAAGGTAAGTATCAGCAGAAAGGTGGAGAACCCCCCTTTAAGCCAGGAGTCCCTCCAGACTGCCAGGCTCTCCCAGGAGGACATTTCTGATGAACACAGAAATTTGGAGTTTGGGTTGTGGGGTTTTTAACCCTTCAGTCTCAAAACCTAACAAGTTCACCTGCAAATCTCTACTGTTTCTCAGAAAGATTTTAGACAAGGGTATCAGGAAATCATATTTTTTTTCAGTGAGCTCCTAAATCTTCTGAAAAAACAGTCAGATTAAAGAGACAATTGAAGTGAAGAACATGGTGGTAAAGGTTGTTTACAAATATATTTATCTTCATTGCCCTAATGTTGCTGAGTCATCCAGTCTTTTAGTCACCCAGCAGTAATATTTCAACAGTTTTAATCCAGTTCCATAAAGCAAATATTAACTGCCATGAGCTTTCTATGAGTTTTTATTATTTTCCTCTTATATTTACAGACAAATATACATAGTTTGTCAAACTAAGAATTAGTTTTATTACTGTCAATCTACACATGACAACTGTTCTTTACTATTCACGACAAGAAAATCTTACAGTTTAAGGGTTATACATGAAGGGTTGTTTTCTGTGGGGTTTTTTTTTCTTTTTCTAAGAGTTTCACTCACTACAAGCATTGAAATGCACATGTAATAATATTTTAAGCTTAATAAACACACACACACACAACTTGCTATGTGGCTAAACTTCTTCAGTGATACTTTCACTACCTGTGGCAAGACATAGGTGACTATTTTACATTACCCTACAAGTATTCACCCCGCTGCCTCATATCACTTTGCTTCCACACAGCAAGAATCAGCTTTTCCAGGAGTTATGAGATCCACTGTTTCCAGCCTTTTCAATGATAATGCCTTTTCCTGAGGTTATCTCTTCCAAAGCAGGAAGCCCTATTTCAATACTCAATAAAAGTATTTAAAAATAACATTTTTTTCACTTGTTCTTGTTTGTGACAAGAGATTTTCAGGTCATGTGCAAGTTTGTGGCGGGAAACCGGGTCACAGTACTACTGGGCACATCTTCACCTCAACCCAGAAAGACCAATCCCTTAAATGCCTTGCTGAAGTAGGCTCCCAGGGTTTAAAGCCAACTAGCTTGAAAGATCAAGCATTAACAGAGATGTTAGGCTTCAGGAAAAAATGGCAGGTTTAATGCCAATATTCACGATCCCATGCAGGCCCATCAAAAGGAGAATTAATGGGCTACAGCTTTTTAAACTATCAATATTTAAGCATCCTATCCGCAGCTTAAGTACTTGCTTTGTTAGCTACTGGGAATCTATCCCTTATCCACCCTTTTATACCAATAAAAAAAGGTAAAAAGAGGTGGAGTGCCTCACGCTTTTGATTTGATAGTATTTTCCCTTCCCCACTGTCATAAATTTCTACCTACGAAACTATAAAGGAGAAAACTCCCTAAATCCTCACATTTTGTTGTTTGGTATTCAACAGTCAGAGCACAAAGCAAACAAGCAGCCTCGCAGAGGGAACAATGACACGTTGACTCCACGCGCCGCATTTGCGAGGAGTTTCCACATCCCGCTTCAGCCAAGAGCTGCGGGTGATGTCCATGCTGACTGCTGAAGGCTCTTCCAAGACCATGCACATGATGACACTCGTCTGTCTCCCCTGCGGCAAGGAAAGCTTTGGGTAGTG
This sequence comes from Aviceda cuculoides, assembly GCA_035590195.1. Classification (NCBI taxonomy): domain Eukaryota; kingdom Metazoa; phylum Chordata; class Aves; order Accipitriformes; family Accipitridae; genus Aviceda; species Aviceda cuculoides. Next base: position 8,233,128 of record JAVJGG010000005.1, on the reverse strand, counting down.
TTGGAAGACGTTCCCCAAAGCGCTCCGAGACGCCGGGTGCTCAGGTACCCCCCCGTGTGCTGCGGTGCCATCAGGGTGGACGGTCCCCAGCGGGCCGGGTGCCCCTCGCCTACTCTCTGCCACCCCAGAGCAACCTCCAGACACATCGGCAGAGAACTCTTTGCACAAGGTCACTTCCATACACACAAACCAGCTTTTGTCTTCAGGAAAGTAAATCTGCGTGTCTATTATTCACAAACGTCAACTATACGGTACGTCTTATGCAAACATTGTGTGCATATGGACACTAGATAAAGCCACCCACAAGATCTCAGTACAGCATACTCTAATTCACACACACTGGCACTGCGTAATAAGCCAAAACGTTCTCCAAGAACAGGATTCATGTTTCACTGCAAATATGGTTAGGCTTTTTATTCAGAGCTACACAGTTATTACAGTTGAGAAGGCCTGACAGTATCAAAGTTGATCACAGTTCTAATTATAACTTTTAATATGCTGGATTTTATTCATTCCTCCTCCTTTTCAACCTTGATGTTTTATTCCCAGCTATTCAAGGCTGAAGACTCGTAAATGAAAAGAGAAACTTTTATTTTTTTGAGTACAGACATTGCTGACTGTTGCCTATTCAGAAGGCAATCTGCACAAAAAAAAAAAAAGAGTTCAGGGTATAACTATTTAATAGCCCAGAAACCAATCCCAAGAAGGCAATTACCTAAGGTACCTGCAGCATCCCAGCAGATGTATTAAAGCCAGGGGGAAAACTGCTGAGCTTTCCTCTGGGAAGGAGTCAAGGCCACCAGGAGGTTCCAGACCTGAGATGGACAGCAACCCCATGAGTCAGCTGCTTCAAGGTGAGTGAGCAGATCTTGGCCCCAGGTGGCCTCCACTCAACAGATGTACAAGCTGTCCCCAGGCTTCCCTGGGGCACTCAGCTCTCCGTCCCCCAGGACAACTTTTTCCTTTTTATTTCTGCCCCTTGCCCTCCTTCGGAACCCCTACACCAACACTGTGCCCGATTCCAGCAGTTCCTTAAGCACCAGCCAAGTGAACCCACTTCTTGTCATGCCTTGTCACATCCTTTCTTTATCAGATGGAAGACAAGATGATAGATTTGGGTCCTTTTTTATATTCTCAAAACAAAAGACAGCAAAAACCTCACTTTGTGTGCTCCTGAGATGTGTAGAGTCAACAAACTAAAACTACATTCGGCATAAAACAGCTGAGTAGGGTAAAATAATTTACCTCAGACGAGGACCTGAGCTGATAATTTCAGTGGGAAAAATATATCTATTTACTTGACAAAAATGAGAGAGATGTAGCAAATGTTAAAGTAACCATTATAGCATATTTATCTGCGAGGCTCCTCCAATCTGAGTGAGCCATTTAGCGCAAAATAAACATTTTGGGGCATGTGCAAGTGCATCCTCGAGCCTGCGCACCTCTTTCCGTATGGCCACTACCTCACCGAGCCACCACTCTGAACCAAGTTTAACTTCTCCAGTTACAGTATCCACGGGGAAAATACATCTTCAAGGATTCAGTTCACCAACTATCACCAGACCACCTGTCTCATCCTCACAGGGCTCCCAGCAGGTTCATGTGGAGCTCTATAAAGGTAATACAGTTTTAAAAGTTGTCCACTTCAATCCAGTGAAGACCTCAACTACGGCCAGATTTAATCATCTGAGGAATCAATGTGGCCCATTTCGTTGCATTTCCTCTCCAGTAGCAGAGTCCCACAGCAGCATCCTATCCAATCTGCTACGCAATTAAATTTTAAACAGCATATAAAAGGACATCATCGGTTAGTCTTTAAAGTCCGCTGAATGTATACAGAAGAAGTATTTTTATGAAAACCCACAAAAGACAGCATGAAATGAGCACCAAACTGATTTAACGTTTCAATACTTTTAAAGAACACCAGCCAACATATTTTTTTCAACACTGTACCTAAAGGAAAATCTTCAGTTTACTGGAGTAAAAGGTTTAAATTCGGTAATATATCTCAGTTATGTCAGAGTATTGACTTTCTGCAATTCACAGAATACCCTGACCTTAATCCAGCACAGTATTTAAGCATGAACTTCATCTTAAATAAGGCATTGGTTTTCAAACTTCAGTGGAATTATTCATGTGCTTCAAACCAGGCACACACACGAGCGTTTCGCAAAGTTCTGTTCCTGCCCCTCTGCTGTTGGTTATCAGTTTCCATTAGGCGTGTGAGTTTTTCATAGGGCACTAGGCAGGAGAAAAACACTGGAAAAGGAACAACACTGTTATTAGAAGGAAGTCTGGGTGATGCTCGCTCATCTGATCTCGTATCATTTTTCTGCCCTGTCACCTCCTCTACAATTTCCTACCAAAGTTGCTCCACATTTCCTTTCCTATCCCGAGCGGTGTTAGTAGATGAAAAAATATCTGCTAGCTCTTTGGCGTGCAGCTGGCAGGAGCCGGGTAGAGCTGTGACAAGCCCGTCCCCGTTTCCTCGTCACCGCTGACCCAGGTCTGCGAGCTCTCGGCGTGTTCCTCGCTCAGGCCATGGGACGGGGTCTGGCTCGGTTCGGAGCTCAGCTTTTCCCTTCCAGACTTGGTTTTAGGTACAGCTGGGGAGAGATATAGTGAAATAGACCTTCATCATGGAAGGAATTACCCTAATATTACCCCAGTACAGTCTCCTCTACCAATATGTATAATCCCCAAAAGAAGAGGGATAAGAGCCACAGGTATTAGTCACTTCTGTGTCTATACAACTGATTTGCACTAGAACTTGAACTCGCATAATTTCCTCAATACAGGATTTAACCAAAGGGGTCACATTGACAGAAAACGTGTTTAAAGTCAGGACTTTAATTGTTACATATAGGATTACAAAGTAAGGATTCTGATAATGAAGAAAAGTGTGCTTCTTTCACTGACCCTAATTAATCCTTGGGAAGAAGTAAAAATAGAAACATTTTTATTGACTTTAGGGTTTGCCAAAGCTGGCATTTATTTACTTATAGGAAGATCATGACCAGATTCTGCTTTTTACAAACTCAAATTTATCTCAGGACTCCTGTGTGTAGGGAAAAAAATTGCAAAACCCACCAGACTACAGAAAGACTCTGAACTGTTTTCTTCTCCCATTAGCTGTTTTTCAGTGTATGCTTTACTGCCAATATCATGCAGCATTTTATTTGTTTGCTGACCAGATGGCTGAATATTTTCAAACAGGGAAAAAAAAAGCAACCCACAGCAAATAAGACATTTTTTACAATTTTTAGCCGAACCTTCATCAATACTCAACTTTGGGAATGCTGCATGTTTTTATGAATATTCCGGGGGGGGGGGGGGGGGGGCCCCCCCCCCAAGAGACAAAAAAGAGACTGATGACACCTGTAACATCAGAGGGAAATCACGTTTGGGAGGTTTAGCTCAGGAACTTCTGCCTGACTTGCAACCACTTGTCTCAGGATAGGACCATGCCCTTTGTGAGTGCTTAATTGTATTACGTGTCTGAAATAATAACCCTGTTCATTGAACAAAGCAAGATCTTAAATCACAGCCTGACAAGAAAAATATGTAACTGGATATTCTTATGAGGAAGCCTCATCCAATATTGCCCTCTTGGGTTGCCTCCAAGCCCACAGAGTCCGTTTCCACTGCAAGAATAACTAATAAATAAAACCAAGGACAAGCTAGCAGCCCAAGGCAGCCTGAGCTAAGCAAATGACGGAGAAAATGCATCTTAGATTTAACTGGGCCATGGGCTGCGTTCAGCTCCTAGATCCTTCTCTGTACTCACGCTGCTAACTCCAGTCAAAATGATCTGCAGTAGCAGGGACTAGCCAAGCCCTGCTCAGCGCACACTTCTTCTCAAGTCCAGATTTACCCACGGGGCTAAGGCAGCTTTTTAGGCAGCTACAAATCCAAATTTGTTAGCATATCTAGCAGCTAGATGGTGCCTGGAGCTACAAGCTTCCCGCTCGTGTAGGACCGAGGCTGGGTTGAGGTATCAGCCGGGGGTTGACAGCAGGAGGCAGAGCTTTGGCTGCGGCACCAGTAATCCCTCTTCAAGGGACAGGGTAACGCGTTATCGCAAGGGCTGTATCGTTCCAATCAACCAGCAGTGACTCATCAGCCCACGGATTTTGGGGAAAGGCAGGACAAGGAAGAGATCAGAGTTTTGCTCAGACACGTTCCTGAGCCGTCCCCTGCTATTGATTGCGCCCCACGAGGTATGATCCAGTCTACAACATGAAGAACGAAATGCATTCATAGCTGGTTTTCCTGCCCGGGTCATGCAGTCAGCCCGTAATCATGCACATTGTAAGCAATCATAAATTGAACACCCGCCTTTTTGCACTGGGAAATTAAGTCCAAATACAAGGTCTAGCCCATTTGACAAGCAGTTGCAATAAATTACAAGCTGATCATTACAAGCAAGCTTACATGTTAGGTTTAATCCTGCATATATCACAGACAGAAATTTACACTGGCACAAGCTTGATGTTAATTACTCCCTGGATAGGAAGGGACTCTGCTGCGTGATAACGTGCCTTTTGCAGGAAGCCGCTACAAGGCAAAACAATAAAACTCTTTACTCACAAATAGCTCTCCAGAACTAAGGACCAAGGCTGCGCTCCTGCTGTGCTTCCGTTTTAATTCAGCAGTTCAGAGGCAAAGATTTAGGTCCCTTCTCCCGTGTAATCAGGTCACTGCGGAGACCTAGCTCCACCGCTGCGATGTCCCAGCCTTATCAAAACACCTTCACCCCTGCTGCTTACAGAGCACTGCAAAGCAACCTCCTAGCTTCCGTAACAGCTAATGTAATTAAATTACAGCGGAGATTAATTCCCCTGATGGGTCCAGATTAATATTACTTTAGATAACTAAAAGTTGAGCATCTACCTGACATAAGCCAGAGGCCCTCTGTAGTCAGTGGAAGAAAATGGGCACATTCAGCAGAAAAATCACAGCACCCTTTCAGGATGGGAAAAATTAGTCTTGAAGTGTGATTGCCACTGTCTTGACAATTAGACATTTAGGTCAGCCTAGATGCGTAAGTTGTAGAGTTAAAAGCGAGATAAGTCCTTTTCATGGTATGAAATGCTGGTTCTGCCCAGTGCTCAGCTACTTCCACAACACCAAGATCTCATGCTTGGACTACGCGTGGATCACTGGAGCAAGTTTTCTGTTCACACTTCTTTTCTGCTGTCCTGAAGAACTACGAGGGTGCTACGTGCCCTCCTAACATGGTAGGTATTCAAGTAACTGTACCTAGTTATAGTCATTCCATGACAAAACTGCCTCCACTCATCTTTACTGTCTAACTGGAGGACTACTGTGGGAGTTCATCACAGCTTCTACTGCAATGTCCCATCCCGTGCCAGCTTTCATGGGCAAATCCATGCCAGGGAGCACACTAACAAATTGTGGGGCAATCTTGACAGTTCGAGGACCAGAGCTCTTTGGGTGCATCATGTTTAGCAGGCTAGAGACTGCCTATAAAAGCAGAATTTTGCCCCAATAATTTACTTTTATTTCCAGCGTGTGTAGTGCCCAATGAGGTGCCACTGGATCTCCCCATCAGACTATCTACAGTGTAAATACTAAAGTTGAATAATGGCAAAGTTGGTTAATCGGACTGTACTTTCAGTAACAGTCACATAAAGCCTCCCAGAACCTTGAGTCAGGCATCGTTGCTTCCACCCCATCAAATTCATATGACTTATTTAAGTGCCACAGGACCTTAAAATACCATGCAACTTAGCTCCAGTTCATTTAATTTTCCAGGTTTTCGCTTCACAAGGTTCACATTTTCCAACTCTTCTCTACGATACTGAGGGGCTGACTTACCTTTTCCTTTCCCCCTTTTTTAATGAAAGCTGCGATTCCTGCATAACCACATGATGAGGCTTTAAAGAAATCTTTTCCCTTGTTTAGCAAAGCAGTTCAAGTGATTAGCAGGTCAGTATCGCAATGGGCAAAGCTGCAAATCAGCTTTTTTTTTTTCTTTTAATTTAGAAGCTGGAACTAAAAAGCGATGACTCTTCAGAGAAGCCAGCAAACATTTAAGTAGGGTTGGCTTTAAGTGCAGTTAAAAATACTGCAAAACAAAAAAAGATATGGGAATTGATTCTTTTTTATATTATGGCTCCTCTTAGCTAGGTTGAGTGGGAGTCTGATCATCGATCACAGCTATTTCAGTAGGACTGCAAGGCTCAGTGCTGAACTATTTGTGATACCTGGTCTGTGCATCCCTTAAAGGATGCCTTGACACTAACAGGACGTGTTGCTGTGGTGCAGGATCGAGCAATGCCTCTGGATCCCCTGCCTCTCGCCATGCAGAGGCTAACGCAGAGCACAGTGGGCTTCCAGCCAAAAAAAGGAGAATTCAGAGTCCTGGTGAATCCTATATTCAGCATCAAAACCAGGCATTAATCGACAGAGTCACCCTGTCTGGTCTTCTGGAAGAGGAGGCAGTTGGCCTGGGTTCAGCTGTTACTTGAGCAGCTCTAGGGGAGCCAGCCATTACCTTACTAACCAGGACACTTGACATTCATCACAAGGCAAGTCAAGCTGCTCATCAGCAGGTCTGCAGGGCAGGTGCTTGCCAATAAAGGTGCGGTGTGACGAGCTGAATCATTTATCCACTCCAATTCTACAGAGAGCCTCCCCTCAGCATCCCCGAGATGCATGGCAGCTCGTTTTCCCTCCATGCAAGCATAAATCCTGCTGTAAAGGGGTCTGGTTAGGACCCCCTGTTTCTTTCCTTTCAAGAGAAGTCTGAATTTTTTAAAAATTGGATGAAATAAGACCAAACAAAAGAGCGAAGAAAAGAACTGTCTTGGGAAATCTTTCTTTTTCTTCATTTGCTTTAAGGAACCACAGAGCTGGAGATAAAAAGCAGCTAACCAGAAACAAGCAGCATTTGATCAGCACTGTTGACCTGCCAGCAGGAGGGAGCCATGGATATAAAAGGCTGGGAAAAATCAGAAGTCATCCATTTCTGACGTACGTCTCTCAGAAGACACAGCACCACCCCTACGTGTGTATAAAACACGGCCGGCCTCTGTGAAGATCTTCCTTTGAGAAACTTCAGAGAGTAAGTACAAAAACAGAAGGATTTAACATGCCACAAGAAACACTATGGGAAATTAACACTTTAAGAGTCAACAGCTGAGGTCTAGCTCACCTTTACCCTTGAGTTTGCTGCTAAAAGTTGCCACTTCAGTGCATTTTAGTTTTCTGGGACATTACAATCAATTTAGACACTGATTTCTCTACTGTTAAATGTATAGTGTACTTTATCAAGCCAGCAGCAATTATGTTAATGGCATCTTCAGGTTGTGCACTCCCTATCGCTTCCTCCTCTGGCTTGGTTATCTGATGCATTTCAATTTTCTGACCATATTCATTACATCAAAAATACCTCTAAGCATGTTCAGGTCAGTTCCAGCCTCAGAGGGAAAGTTCGCCCTTTCCCCAAAGCAGGGGGTTTTCATCAAATTGGATTATAAGATTAGCATTAGTAAACCACATTGGTAATTATTATGTAGAAAATAGCTCTTTTGGCTGTGTCTACCCTGGTAACTGCAAGAGGTCCAGTGTTGTGGAGCAGCTCACCTTGTTTACATGAATTTCTTCTCCTGATTTTCCTGTACTCCGCAGGATGGGCATATCCTTTTAACCAATCCCAAACACCCTGAGCCACTTTCCTGTGGATTATCCCTGGAAAATATTTGCACCTCTAAGGTGGAACAAAATCTAAACAACTGAAATCTGAGCTTCCCAGCACTTTTGCCACCAAATAACACAGTTCCTATCATTTTTGTAGGTGCTTTCCAATAATCTTCATGTACCACCATAAACCATCTCTGTTATATGTTACATTTCTTGACCATAAAACACTAACAGATAAGAGAGGTTAATGCCATATCAGCAAGGGAAAATGGGATAAGTGATTTGCCCTCTCTTTGTAGCAGTAAAAATTCTCTGTCAAAGGAATTTTCTAGCTGGGAATAGCCTGTCATCTGAAATTATTTTTTTTTCATTGAAAACATATCTTACAGCCAGTCACCTTTCGTTACAGACACGGCACTTGCATCTCTGAAGAGAGAGCACAGACCTCCACGACAGAGAGCAACAGCCCACTTCTTTCACAAACTTAATGCACAAATCTCTCATTTTCTTCTTCCAGGAAATAGAATCCCCTTGCTATTATCTCAGTGTAAACCCAGGCTAGCTCTATCCAACCAAAATTTTATGTTCTAGAAATAACAGGGCACCAGCCTTGTGCCTGGTGGGTCCCACAGCTTCCTGCATTACTTGCCCCTCAGAGACGAAACACCGAGTCATCTCTGCCACACACCCAGCTAAACACTAACCCTTTTCTTTTCTCTTTTTTTTTTTTTTTTTTTGCCAGGTTAGTTTTCAGCCGAATCAGCGTTTGCTCTGACTCAGCACACAGAGACAGGCTGGTCAGCAGCAACACAGGGCAGCTCAGCTGCACGTGTCATCTCAGATCGTCTTAAATCAGCTGCGAGCCCCTCTCCCAAGTGCACAGCAATTACTGTCCGGCACTATTTATAAAAAGTGAGCATCACAATGTTTGTGAAGCAAGGTCGTTATTACATCTGGCCAATGTTTTGCAATTGAAAGTTTTTTGTTTGGTTGTTTTTTTTTTTAAAAAGGACATTGTCAAAAAAGGGGATTTTAACTATTCCTCTTCTTCAAAACCAGAGATTTTCTCTTTCAAAAGGCTGAAAACCAAAGTGTTTCCACTACAAGCAGCCAAAATCCAAACAGATTTTTCAGGTCCAGGATAAGAGCTAAAATATTACTAAGGGGGAGTGGGAGGAACGCTCTTTTCCAAGTAGGTGTCAGAGGTAGGAAAGACACAGCCATGCTGGATACCAGCACGGGACCTTCACAGTAGCAGCGCCTAGAAAAACCTTGGAGACATCTGGGAGTCATGCAGGACCTGTTCCCAAACACTGTTTCTTTCCCCTCTCAAGCACGAGGGGTTCAAGGCTGCCTTTCTTGTTACCAACCTGTATCTGTTCTCCACCTTTTAATTTTTTTTTTTTTTTTCTACTTAACCGGTACTTAACTTCCTTCAGCAGGCAGCGATAGCCAACTTCTACGACACGGGGGAAGCCTGCTCTGATGGCATCTCCCCGTTGCCCACAGAGTGAGCCCTGCAAGTCCCGATAACCCCGCGGTCGGTGGGAGCCCTGCCAATGTCCTTGCTGAGCGTGGGGTCCCTCTTCCAGGCAAGGCTTTCCCTTCCAGTGATTCCAGCACTTCTGACCCAGGTCATCAGCCAGCTTAAAGCAATGCACGCTACTGCTAAAGCCTTCCCAACCAACACCTGGTGGAAAATGTGGCCCGGAGGAGGCAGCTGACAACCCGAATCACCGCGTACACCCGTCCTGGCACCCAGCTCGGCGACGGTCCCCACCAGCACCGCGCGCGGATGTGTCAGGAAGCCCAGCAGAGCTCCTGTCCTCGCTCGCCCTCTCTAAATCTACACAAGCTATGAGGAACAAAAGGGGGCGAAAAAAAGAAGAAAATAAAATCATGGGCTTTTTTATAGGTGATAAACACTCATCCTCAACGATCGAGCGGTGTTTGATAGTGGAAGAAATGCAATCTTCTGTTGGCTTAATGTCTACTACTCTTTCAAATTTATGGTCTGTTATAGCAGTTTCCACGGCACCTAATTTTCTTATTCTTGAATCATTAGGACCATGGCTCACTTTCCATTTTTTATACCAGCACCTGTCCTCCTTCTCAGCTTTCAAATCCTGACACCTCACCAGTTCCTCCTGTGCTTCCCCCCACCACCCAGCTTGGTCTGCCTACCTGCTGCGGTGGCAATGCTTTCTGCTGTGGTCCCCGTGTCTCAGCATCTGTCTTCTCACCTTTCGTGCACCTGTTTCCACTCCGTCGACTTTATTGTCAGCAGTTTTATAGCATGGTTTTTTGCTCTTCTTTCCTCATCTTTACGACCATCCATCACAGTGGCAAATGGAAGCTGTGCATTTCTCTTTTCACCTCAAAGACCCAAGTCTGCGTAGCAAGGGGTGATAAAAATAATACGGTCTAGGGCTCTTTCCACAGCCTCCTCTGCTGACTATGAACTGTTCATAAATTAAGAGTCTAAGGTGTTTCAGGGTGCTTAGAAATCAAGGAATACAACACTGGATCACCCCAGCAGCCGATACGGACAGCTCTTGCTTTGTTGCCAAAATAGCCGGTGCAGATGCTTCAGAGAAAGGGACAAGGGTACCAATAAGGGACAGAGAGGGAACAGAGTTCGAAGGAGAATTCCTTCCTAAATGTTTAGCAATGAGCTAATCCCTTCAGAGGTTTTAAGGCCAACAGAGACTAAATGAATCCCAGAGATCAAGAGCTTGTCTACAATTACATGAAAAGAAAACAGTATTACCTTTTAAAAGTAATAAACATTTACCCTTTCAAGTGCATAGAAAGCCTTTTTATTTCTACCTTGCCCTAATGATTTGTATCTCATTAATTTTCTCTACTCCATGCATTAATGCATCTTCTTCTTTCTCTTCCTCCCTCAAGTTACTCCCTTCTTACCTAGCCACCACCACCCTCTGCTGTGATCACTACATGCTTACTAACCAGTTAAAGAACAAACACAACATTCACGATTCCTGAGTGCTAACGATAAGGCACAGAAACACTCTTACATTTTTTTATTCTTTTTTTTTAATCATCCATCCAACTTATTTCATCATGAGCACATGGGCTGTCTCTACAGAGCCATCCACAATGACCCCAATCCTTTTCCCAAGCAGGTACAGTTCACTTACAATATCAGAGTGTGTAAGATACTCAGATTCCTTCCAGCAGACATCCCTGTTATTCCTGCCACGTATATCGGGTGGCAAGCATGCTGACTTTTATCTAGCTTTGTTACATAAAGTCCTTCCAAGACTGACAGGTATCTCCGCTCCATCCTTTACACGGAGAGGCAGAACTTCACCTTGCTTCCCAGGCTGCTTAGCTTAGTACCTAGTACCTTGCTTTAAGACACTAATATCCTTAAAATACTTCACACTTAAATCAGACACACTCCATTTTTTTAACCTTTTCTCATCATGAAAATTGACAAAATTCAACACACTTAATCCGCTGTACTTGGCCCAGTTTCAGGTTCATGCTTCCCCTCCCTCCTTAAGACTTCATTGGCTTTGCCTTGCAAGTGATTTTATAAAAGATTTTTTCATTGCCCAAATAAATTTCTTCTATCATTTTTATCTTCTCCAGAAGTATTCCAGCAGACTCGTACAAAAATACTTCCCCTTACAGAAGGCATTTAACATTATCCTTTCCATTCACTTAGCCATTTTATAATCCTATATTTGGTTTACCTGCCTACTGAAATGGCAGGTAAACCATCCAGTGTAGCAGAATCACGTTTATTATCTGTACCAAAACCATATGTGTTTGCTCTCAATTTGCACAGTAACTGAGACTAAAACAGAGTGTATGAAAGAAAACATTTTTGCCAGCAGCTCAGATACTCCATAACTCTCTTTGCAAACAATTTGGCTGAACGGGAAGTAAGAGAAGAGTCACTCGGTGATTATTTTTATGGTTGCAAAAACAACAGAGAGAAAGGAATGATGAAATAAAGAAAAGATCCATTTAGGCTGAGTATCAGTTAAAACATCCTAAAAGCAAAATCTTTTCAGATTTGGGCAATTCTAAGGGAAAGCCAAAGAAGATTCATCCAGTTGGAAAGTTTAGAAAAAGCACAAAACACTGGAAAATAAGATGTAGCAAAGATGCTCTCTGCAGTGGCGGGGGGGCATGAACATCTCATCATTTCCATCATAAGAGCTGAATATGTATTTAATGCCAGTGAAAAACGCAGGTGTCATCAACTCCATTTGAAGTCGTAATTTATGCAACACGTGAAACATTTGCATTAGTATCCCGTTCATCATTGGCCTAAGCAGAAAGAGTTCACCAAGCAGTTATTCTTCTACCACTGCCCTAATTTAAGTCACCAAGATTCCAGTCTACCAAGTCACCAGGAGCACAGGACACAGCAGTGGGTGTCCCCAGCTTCTGCACCCCCGAGGTACCGCGGCCATCCAAGCCCAGTCCGCCTCCCTCTCTTGAAGATGAGCCTAACTCACCGTCAAACTAGCTGCTGGCATCAGAGAGCTCAGGGGAAGCTCGTGATGGTAACGGACACCACAGCCTGGACCGAATGCCATTATGCCAGAAGCTTATGGCTATATCAGTTTCATCCAAAAACCCACGGGAATACTCATTTGAGCTGCTCGTACACTTGGTTTGCAGCACAAACATACCTTTCCTAAAGTGCTGAGCTACAACAGTCCCTGATGAAAGAAACCAATGACAAAAAGGTTTCTGGAAAGTGACATTGCTATACATTATTATTTTTACTATCTATGTTATCAGAGCACCACGGAGCCTCAGGCATAGCCAGAGATCCCACTGCTCCAAATGCTGTACCAGCACAGAAATCTCAGAAACTGGCAGATAGCCGTATTTCTCATAACAGCGAGGAAACAGAAAAACAAGCTGTCGGGGAAGGGAAGGGGGAAAGTGCAGCTAAGGAAAGATCCCCTATAGATTCAAAATTAACCACCTGCCAGTGCATTAAGCCTTGTGCTTCTCAAGCCTTTTAGGTATAAAACAGTAAGACCTATACTCAGTCTTCAAAGGACTGCAATACCCTCTGACAGGCTGTGCTTTCTCATTGCGCGACTTCATCCCTGTCTGACTCTGCCCAAACCAGAGTCAGTCACAACGGGAGCTGTCATGATTTTAATGGCAATAAACCCGGTTCACTCGAATTAGACTGAATTAGGGCAAACGGCAAAGTTTTGAGACTGACACATAATAGCCAGGTATTAGCCATGTTTTACATAAAGTATTATTAACTTTTGTTCTTCCTTTTTGTAAATCAGCTGATCTGCTACCCTGGTTCTTCACAAGCTTTTTTTTTTTTTTATTCCCGCTCTCCATCCAGACACATTTGTAATTATATTCCCTGGGACATACAATTGCATGGCTGCACATACACACCAGCACAAGTAACGTACGGCTTTTTCACCATGTGAGTGAGGGATGTCTCTGTCTCAAAGAGTATTTAAGTGAAACTAAAGTAAAACAACGATGTCCATCCTTCTGAAAAGAAAGCAAAAGAACTCAGGTCCAGATCCAAAGGGGCACAGAAGTGGGGCACGGGAGAGAATTTGCACACGTAAAGCCCGATATGTAATGCTCAAAATACCAGCTCTGCGCCTTTGGTACCTCTGCTTAGATTCAGCTGCCACCTCTCACCATCTGCAGAGGTTCATTTTTTTAAGCAAACAGTTTAGGATGAGATCAGCTCTTGAAGGGCTTGTTTCCCTTCACCAGCTGAAAAGGGAGATAGGTAATTCAAAGCAGGTGGCTCTATAAATCTCCCTCTCTGAGGATGACCAACGTTTAGGAGAAACATGCCCAGAACAGCCACTGATGTGGGCATCCCGCATGTCCCCCTGCTGCAAGATTTAACTAGCACAAAACTAGCACTGAGGCTTTGCTACTCGGAAGACAAAAAGTCGACTCAATAGGCAAAGCGGGAATATTCCCCGGGTCAGGGATGCCCGCTTTCACCACCGGGAGGAGACACGGGCTCCTGCACCCCCAGCCGAGGAGGTCCCACGCTGCAATAGCCCCCAACCATGGATCAGGACCCTTTGCCAGCCGAGTGCTCCCACCTGCCTGCAGTCACCCACCCCAGTCTGACCACATACAAATCATTTCTTGCTAAACAGCGCAACTGCAGTAGCAGAGGTGAGGAAGCTCTGTTCCCAGAGCATCCTCGGAGGGGTAGGAGAAAGGGGACCGACCGCTGCCGACCCACTGACGGGTTTCTGCTCGCTAGAGCAGTGCCCCAGCCACCGAGACCTTGTTTTGGAAGCCTCCTCACTCCTGACACCTAGATTTAAAACACAGGGAAGACCCACTTGCCCTTTAAAAGCAGCAGAGAGGATCTCCTTGCGTCTAGTAGTGAGGATGGAAACCCTGGAGCGGAGGCTCAGCCCTGGTCCCCTCCAGAGGGGCTCTTGGGCCCCCCAGGGCTGGGCATCCCCGTCCCACATCCCGCACAGCCCCGCGGAGCGCGCCCTGCTCCCCAAACACCCAGTCCCTCCAGTTTGGGGGTTTTCTAGCAGGAGAGAGGCAGAAAGTTTCTCTCCCCATGTCACAGGCTCGGCTCAGCCTAGGACACCCCGGCCTGACCCAGGGAGGCGAGAACACCTCCACCCCCCCCCCTTACTCTCCTCCTTTTGCACACGGGATTTAGAAAAGCAGCGAGCCCCTCCTCATTCGGAGGGGGGGCTCTGCTATTTCCAGGCACCGAAGGGAGCAGCAACAACCGCGGGGGGGGGGGGGCTTCGCGACCGACGGATAAGGGGGCCGCTCCACGCGTGCTGCAGGGGGGAGCTCGGCCGCCCCACAGAGCCCCCGGCAGCACCGCGGCGGAGGGTCCTTCTCCGGGGGTCCGACCCCACCGACAGCGCTAGGGGAGCAACGACGACCAGCAACCCCCTCTCCCCCCCTTTTCCCGGGATACTCCCCTCCACCCGCGCCCGTGCATCCCCAACCCCCGGGGAAAACCCCAGAGGAAAAAAAAAAAAACAAAAACCCTCACCTCTTCGCAGGGAGGCAGCTGCAGGGCGGCCGCCTGCCAGCCCAGCAGCCAGCAGTACAGCCAGGCTTTACCCGGGTACCCCCGCTCCGCTCCGGCCCGCCGCATCCTCATCCTCCTCATCCTCCGCCCGCAGCGGCCGCGTACCCCTTCCCCACGCCGCACCCGGGGGGCGGGAGGGCTTGGCGGGGGGGGTAGGGGGGGGGTATCACCGGCCCCTGCTCCTGCCGGAGACCTCCTGCCTGCCCCGGCCGGGAGGCATAACACCGGGGGGGGGACACGGACGGCAGCGGCCCCGCGGGCCGCCCGCTCCCGGCAGCGCTAAAGCCGGGAGGAGGGGCCGGGAGGAGGAGGAGGAGGAGGAGGAAGAAGAAGANNNGCAGGCCGGCAGCGCAGGCGGGTGCTGCCGAGGCTCGTCCAACACCCGGGAGTACGCCAGCACACACCCCCCCCCCCCGGGTTGGAGCCCCCCCCCCGGCCCCAAAAAGGCTGCGGGGTGAGAGCGGCCCTTGGTGTGTGTGAAATCCCCCTGCCCTGGTCCTGCGGCGGGATGTCGGTGACAAGGATGTCCGTGTGTCCGTCCGTGTCCCCCCCAGTAAGGTGGGATTCCCCCAGTAAGGTGGGATCCTGCCAGCGCCTCCTCCCCAGAGCACGACAGCCACCCCGCTCCGGGGGGGTGGGAGAGCAGCTTATCGGTGGCCTGACCCAAAATCTTATTATCCCCAGAATCAGGCAGACTTCTCCCTCAGTGGCTGCCTTACAGCCCGGATTTCGTCTCCCCTTCCCCAGCAATGTCCAGTTACTCATTCCTAATGGAGTGTTTCACTGCCCGGGGGGGGCACTGAGCGTCCTCTGCCTCCCCAGCAGCTCCGCCAAACCTCCTCACTTTCCTGCTCCCTCCTGCCTCTTCCCTCCTTTCATCTGACCAGCAAAACCCAGCACAGACACAGTGCTCCTCATCGCTAGCACGGTACGTTCCCATTCCTATTGATCTACCTTTTCCAACTCCAATACATAGCCCGTTGTTGGGGGTTTTTTTTACTTCTAATTTGTCAAGTGACACTTTTTTTTGGCAATTTTACTGCAATTCCTGCTCACCGTGATCCAGGTTTGACTCAGCCTTTATTCATTTCTTGAAAAGAGATGAGTCGTCTGAGGGTAGAGTCAGATCTTGGCCTGCGTCGTGTAACCCCTCGCGCCGTCCCCGGCTGGTGTCATTGCTGTGCCTGTACGCTAACACAAAAATGGTTTAATTTTCTCCTTCTGTGTCATTGGAGGACCTTTCTGGAGCAGTCTGGAGGGAGCTCCGTGATGCTCTGCTCACGGAGACAAGTTTGAAATTTCTCTTTGTTCTCGTACTGAGCCTTGCTCTGCTTTTAGCTCCAGCTGGAGGAAGGAAAATGGGTTATCGGTTCTTCTGCTGACGGTCCCCATCCCTCACCAGGGTGCCAAATGAAGCAGCTTGTGTAAACTGTTACACAAAGAAGTCAAATTATCCTTCCAGAAAAAGTGGAGAATAGGGTGGAAACTGTAACGCTGCTTTTTCTTTTGTGCTCTTGGACCGGGTAGATCACAAAGTCGGTCCCAAGGATTCATTGCTCACCTTAACTGTGGGATAAAGGCCCATGTTTGAGGAACGCTAGTTTCAGCTGGAGCAGTGGTTCTTTTCACATTTGCTAAAATAAAACACACAAAGCTGCAGGCATTCCTAGACCTGCAGCAAGGGACTCACCCTGTAAATACATGGAAAAAAAATTACGTTGGTTGGATTCAGCACATCTTTCATGCAAGGAAAACGGGTACAAGGTCAGCTTCCCAAAAAGCCCACTTCTTGCTGCCGTTGTTGGCCTTGAATAAAAATTCAGGGTGGGAAGCAGACCTGGCGGGGGCTGCTTGCAGAATTGTTTTCTGCAGTACGAGGGTTACTGTCCCCAAAGTGCTACTGATTCCCAGGGACTCTCAAGAAGGCGATGGGGCCACTGATACAGCAACGGCAGGAGTCAGTTCAAGTGAGCAGAATTCCTGTTTTGCATAGGGATGAGTGAGGAAAGGGAGTACCGGAGTGGGCTTTATCAGCTGCTCTGTCACCCTTTTGTTTCAGTAAATTATTTAATTTTAAAACTCGGAAAGGGAAGATCTCAATTTGCAAATAAAAGGCTAGATACTCATCTTCAGCGCTCGCTGTACGTTACCGAAAATTACTTACTGTCCTCTGTGGGACTTGCTGTCTTCCTAGCAAGAAAAATCACTAAGATCTGAGATCTTTTTTGTCTTGCTTTATGTCTCCAAATGACAGAAGGTCCAGAAATTTCTCAAGCTTTAAAAGCAATGTTGTCACTTCGGTAGCTGTGCTATTTGAACAGGATCTGAAATGCCTGTGAATTTAAATCCTGCAAATCTTACCTGAAAGCAGCATGGCAAAAAATCTGCAGTGCATAGTAAGCATGACGCCAGCAGAAGAAAAAGTATACTATTTAAAAAATTAATCAGCTTAGACAGACATGAACAAATGAGGTAGAGGAAAGCAGTGCTGGATCTGCGAAGCTTCATGTAACTTTAACGCCAAAAAAAAGTATATAAGGCAGCGGAGTTAAAGGGTTTTTAAATCTAGTAAAAGCAGATAGCAGGCAGCGAAACTGGGATTTTTGAGACCTGTATCTGAAATCTTGTCCTAGTATTTTGAGTCAAGTGAGGGGAATACAACAGTAATTCAGAAGAATCATGCAATCTGAGTTAAAAACAATTGCCCTGCTCTACTAAATTAAAGTACCAAAGAAAAAGAAAGGAAGAAAGCTAAGTAGTAAGTAAACATTTATACCGTAACAACTGTGAGATGTGTTTCAAGCTACATCTCTGGAACAGCCTGTGTTTTATTGTACCTTTCCATTAGTCTGGTGTAAGTTAAAGATGCTCTTAAAAAGTGTACCTTTGTACTGTTGTTGTAAGCTGTGCCCAGAAAAACCCAACAGCTTTCAAGCATTGGGGATCCAGGTCTGTAAACGGTTCTTCCTGACATCAGTGAGATGCTTGAAGTTAATCAGGGACTTTCATGTTTGCGGAGCTCAAGCCATAGGTTTCTCCAGTAGCCATTTAGCCGTGGCAGGGAAGCAGCCATATGTCACTAATGTTAATGACACCAAGTGAAAGGGAAAATTAAATGGCTGCCAGCTACTGTTTGGATGACAGCAATTAGTAACTACACTTGGGATTAGTCAGGCCTGTGAGGCTGACATTGGCTTGTGTGGGAATACATCATAGGGTAAAGGAAATTATTAACCCTTTTTCGCTCTGCCTGCTTCTGATGAAAACTCCTTAAAGACCTTGCCTGCACTCGCATTTCACTGCAGCTTTTGGAAAAGGTGACCAATATAAAGCAATTTCATGGAGTTTCTTCACTGGAACTCATTTCCCAATGTTGGTAACTCTCCATGTGGTTAAATGACATAATCCCTCTACGAGGGCAACTAGTTTTCCCACAGGAGGTAACGTGTTCTTTTAATTTGCTGACACATCCACCTGTGGGCTCTACTACAGTGTATTTTGCTCAGACATCTCCTTTTTCTTACGGACCATATATTTTCCCATATAACCTGGTCATCTGTGTGCTCTCCATGAGGGTATACTTTATCTGAGATAAAAATTAACACTTTTCCAAGACATCATGTCATCCTGGTGCTTTGCTAAGTGTGGTTCAAGATAGCCTTAATATGCTTTTGTTCATGAACATGTTCTTACTTTTGGATTCCCAAACTCTTCAAGCTATTTGGAAATTCAAGACACATAGCAACAGTAGAAGAATGTTCTGTACCTACGCTTCTGGTTCAGCTCTGACCTACTTAGACATCACTTTTACTTTCAAGTCATTCAAAGACCATGGATCCTATCCTAGGATAGTCTGGAGAACCATGCTGAGAAAGCTGATGTGTCAGGACAGAGGCTAAGCAGTCACTATAAAAAATGGGTAACATTTGCAGTGGGATCTCTCTGAGGTTCTCCTCTAGCCCGTGGAAGAGTCTGATGCCGGGATTCATCTCACTCAAGTTTGTCAGCCACAGCTTGGGGTACTTTGGGAGTACCAGTCACCCTCTCCTAAAAAAGAAGTTATAAATACATCAGATACCGGAGTATCTTTTCTCTCCATTAACCACATAGGTAGCTCGGGTATGGACACATACACGTGGTGAAATGAAGCCCACCCGAGATACTTTTCTGCTGCCTAGCGTCCTTTTTAGCCAAGGTTCATGTCCTCCAGCTTTAGGTGTGTATTAAGTGGTACGTGTCTGACTGGCATATACGCTACACTCCACAGCTCCATTTGCATCCAGAGTACAGCACGGTGAGACGGAGCTGGGACAGCGGTTGCTGAGCTACGTGATGTGGTTGTGCAGGCTTCATCATGCAGCCGTAGCCTCCTTATGTAAACCCACACCTGCAAAACCCTGGAAAAAAGGCTTTCTGCCTGGAGAAAAGCCAGGATCACCTTGTACTGCCTTTTCATAATTCTCACTCCTATATGTAACACTCAGCATTTATCCCCTTCCCTCCTTTCCTAATACCCTTGTTCCTGTATGCTGTTATTTTCACCTCTTCTCCCTGGAGATGTTTAGAGTGCCTGTATTTTGCCTTTCTAGCAAACTTCATCTTTTGGATCCCCTTTAAACCTCTGGGAGCCTTCCAGTTGTGATCTCTTTGTTCATCCTTTCTCTCACTGTGACTTTAGTTGAATTTTCCTGTAAATCTTGCTCATGGCTTGCCACTAGAAGAGCTCCTTGAATACATACAATTTAATATTAGCTGTGCAAAGGTTAGATATAAAAGACCAAAAGCATTCCTGCACCATTTTAATCTACAGACCTGGAAAAGCGAGGTTAGAGAAGTAAGCTGCCTTGCTCGAATCTGATTCACAAGAAATTCAGCCATAAGAGAAGAATTTCTCTGCTTTTGAGATAGCCATGTGATCTGACAGCTCCTTCTTTGCTTTCTAGACTAAGGGGAAAATATTCATTTTTGGTTTTAAAATGTATAGACCAGGTGACTTTTCCCACCAGTGCGTATAGAATAAAAAGTGGTGATCACTGCATCAAAGTCAGTCAGCATGTTTGTTTTGAGCAAGGAGGAACAGCAGTGGTAAATATTTCCCAGATAACTGATGATAGGCAGCAGGATCAACATCCAAAGCCTTTTACTGTTGCTATTAGAGTTTCTTAGCCATTCATGCACAGAAGCCTTTTCCCAGCAGACCTATTTATCTGCTATCGGGTAGCAAGAGTGTGTTGAGTAACGACGATGCTCTTGACTTTGCGTGCAAGACTGAGCCTCGTTAGATGATTCTCAGGGACCCATCATGACATGGTGATGTCCTAAGAGGACACGCCGTCTGGGGGTGGGTGGGTGAGCAATCTGGAAAGTAACATAGCTCTATTTATAGAGCACTAAGTGCAAACTATTAGAAAGCTAGAATCTATACAATCTGGCTGTGTTGATTTGGTGTGTGAACTAAGTTAGGATGAATAACACTGAATAAATAGCTTTCTGCAATAAAGAAAGGTTATTTGGGCTAATCTTGTATTCACTTCTATAGCGATGCCAGGCATACTGAGGCTGATCATCTTCACTGTAGGTTAGCAAGGGCTCTGCAGCTGCACATCCTTGGCTCTGGGAAAGAGCAGAAAGCAGAGCGGCCTCCGCACAGTGCTGTATCACTGCCCAAAGGGTCCCTACATCACCCAACTTCTCCAGCCACCATTTGTCCTTTGCACTGTCACCACAGTGTCAGAGGCCACTATCCCATGGTGTGGTGGAGAGAACTCCCTCTCCCATCCACCCCACCAGAAGCATCTTGCTTCCCCAGAAAAATAAAAATCAAAATGTCACAAGGCTTTCACGTAGCTGGACTAGACGACCTTTAAAGGTCCCTTCCAGTCCAAACCATTCTATGATTCTGTGACAGTGTCCCCTGGAAGGAAAAGGGGCTCATATTTGCTATTGACCAGCTTAATCTTGATGAAGGCTTTTGTGATTAAAAGGCTGCATTTTCAAGGGTCTTCTCAAAGGTCCTTCTGCTTCCCCTGAATCAATGACAACATCTCCTCACTCTTCAAAAGCTTCAAAGAAAGCAATGCCAGGCTCTCCCAGGGAAATCGGTGGGAGGCATGTTGAGCCAAAATTAAAATGCTTTGAAAGTCCCACCTGTTTGATAAACAGGAACTTTTGTAGATATGACATATTTTATTACCACATCGTTGCTACGGTTGGCAGCAAAATTAATTGAGCTGACACTGCTGATAGTGTTGACACACGCAATGGCAGCAAACGACTGTAACTCAGTATTAACAACAGTATTGATTTTCTGCTCCTGAGAGAGCCTTTGTAAACTTTCAAAACGCAGTTTTTCCAAATAAAAAGCACCCAACTAAATGTCAGAGATTGTAACAAAGTCCTTTTAGTAGAAGGCAGAGATGTAATTTATCATGTGAGAAGACTGACTCTGATCTCCCATGTGTGGGTGTGAAATTGCGCTGACCCTACGCGAACACGTGGCTGAAACAGGTCTTTTCAAGGTGACTCCAAGGTGATGCTGTGACCAAGCAGCCTGATCTCCCCTGACAGACTGACCTACAAGTCAGGGTAAAGCCCCATCTATATTTGTGGGGCTTCAGCTGCGAGGAGGCTATAGCCATGCACATTGCACCTGACTCCTAATGCTGCGAAAGCGTGCTCCTGGGGGTGAGGGTCTACGTTTAAGTTAAAGCAGATCATGTGGTGTTAGATGGTTTTGCAGCTATGACAGGGAAAGCTTAAAATGCACAGTGCTGTTAGCAGCGCTCTCAGCATCTGGGAGGCTTTTGCCTCCATCATCACCAGTCCTGGAAGCAATAAATGCCGTCAAACGTGTGCGCTAATGCAAAACCTTCGTAACAACCTCTCCACTCTGTCGGTTATTGCAATTAGATGAGCACATCTAACTGTCACATGCATCACGTATTTCAGAAGTTATTTTGTCCTAACACTGCGACAGTCGCCCTTTGGGTTTTCTGTAGTTCAGCTCTCTATGAGTCACAGAGTGTTTACCCAGTGCATTGGGCTCAGTTATGTTTAATTTCTGAACACAATTTCTGCAGCCATTCAGGTGCCGCGGGCAGATGCCTGAATGCTCACAAATAAAGATTGCATAAACTCTTTGCCTGTCTTGCTGAGTTTCCAGCCTCCCTCTCCTGAAACTCCCACACTTTTTAATTCATTAAACCCAGCTCGCTCTATTGATCTTCAGGGAAAGAGAGAGGTTTGGGGCCAAACCCAGCAGAGGAGCAGCCCCCCAGCTTGGGGGCTTTCACCCCTTTCCAAGAGGGAGGACCACTCGTTTGGGAGAAAGGATGCACAGAGCTGGAGAATGGCTAGGCTTTGCCTGGTTTTCCACAGAAGGAGGGAGCAGATGTGTATGTGCCACAGCAGCCCCATCCCCATCTTCAGGAGATGCCTCAGAGTCAGCCTTGGTTACTCCACATGTGTTTTCAGGGTGAATTGTCTCTTAAGCAGATGCTCTGAGTCTTATAGATTAAAGAGTATTATGGCATCTTTAGAAGCATAAGCTGTTTCAGTCCCAGGGGATATGGCAGTACTTGAACGGGGAATATACCTTCGGCTCCACATGTTTGCTTCTCCAGCTCCTTCAGGATGATGTTGTTTTGACACAAAGCCTCAGTTTGATTTGCTCCACAAAATACTGATCGCTCTGTCAGCAACTTTAAATTTGGTAACACACCACAGCCTTCAAAATACACAAATGTAAATTTGCAATTTAAGGGGTGAAGTGATATATTGCACTATAAATAGCCTATTGCATTAACATACCAGCGCTCAAGTGGCACTAAGCTAAGTAGAATACTTGTAAATGTAATTTTGATGCTTTATTAATTGTTCCCTCATGGATTGGCTTTCCTCTTTACCACTTTTCTTGGTGTCTGATTTTTCCCCCTCTTTAAACTGCTGCTTAACTTATTGCCTTACCCAAAGATGCATTTTCCCCAATGTCTTCCCCAATGCTCCCTTTCCCTACAAACTCACTTGAAAGAAAATATTTTGAATTAAAAGTCTGTGAGGCACTCCGGTTCATTTTAAACCCCGCTTTCTGAATAAGAGATTCAGCTCACGTGCCAGCCCACCAGTTATGAAGATGTAGAGCAGCACGGCGAGGACGAGTCCCTGCGAGAGAGCTGTGTCTCGTGGGCAAAACGAGCACTCCAGGGACATGTTTTCCACTCACATCACTGCCACTGACTCATTCCAGGTAAAATTTATTCTTTTGCAGAACAACAATCCGGAACTTGCACCTTATTTAGGCTCTAGTTGAAGGCTAAAGGTGGGATTTCAATAGGCTTGAGAGATGAATGATGCTTTTATGGGTCTTCCTCCAGAATGAACTGTGGCTTCTGCTCTCTCAGGGAAGCCACTTTATACTTCTTTATTTCAATTTCCTTCTCTGTAAAGTAGTATTTACTCAGCCTTTGAGATGCTTGGATGAGAAGGACTTACGGCAGGACAGGAGGGGTTTATCTGCCAGCTGATTATGGCCAAAAAAGTGCAGTAGCTAGCAAGTGAAGTTGGAGTGCAAGTCTCCTCGATCCAAGCTTCTACAGGACCACAGATGCTCATGCTGGAACAGTCGCCTGTCCTCGGTACATGGATGCTCTTTCCAGCCTGGACCTGCCCAAGGAGCGACGCAGGACGACCCGCGAGGAGCCTGGTCCTGGCATAAGCTCCACAGGGCTCCAGAGGAGGACCAGGCATCTCAGGATGGGACCAAAGCAGCCAAAACATCGCCATCCCAGACCGAAAAGATGAAACAGAGCTGTGCGTCTGTTTCACCTGCATTTCATTACCCGCTGAGGGCCGGAAAGATTTTTTCAAACCCCTTGTGAGGCTATGTATTAACTCATCCCTAGATATTACCGAGAAATAGCGAAGGTGAGGGCAAGGTGAATCTTTAGTACCTTTGGCTTTAAAAAATACAAACATTAATGTCATTAGAAACCCGCACACCTGCAAGAGATTAGACCAAGTGAATTTGAAATTAACCTTGCAAAGTGAACAGTGTGTTTGAATTAATCTCTAAAAACGTGCTTTACCGTGGAAGTAACGTAAAATGTCAGACTGAATTTAAAAGCTTTGTCGAAGCAACCTCTGTTTTAAGACTCAAAGTGACCCTTGATATTTATCAAGGTAATGAAAATACTACAGGCCTTTTCAAAAGCTGATGAGAGGTTGTACTCAGCTCACCCATCATAATAACTAGGTGGTTTTGCCGTAGCTGGACAACTCGCTTCTCTATCGCTTTCCCACATGCAGAGACAAATCCCGCAGGCTGATTATTCTTATTTCCCAGCATATTTCTGCTAAACTTCAGTGTTAATTAAATATACATATCTTTATTTTATATTTATATTTACTTAACATCTATATAGGTAACATATAAGATATAGCTATATCTATTTCTGGTGACTGAAGTGGCCCAACAGAGGTAACCCAGCTGACATCGAAATGCTCCAGACAACCCGGCAGGCAAAGCTGCTTTAAGCAGGAGGGATGACAGAGGTGACTCAGCCCTCTCCCTGCTGTGTCACAAGCAGCCGAACAGAGACAGACGTCACCTCCGCAGGCATGGGCGCAGGCGAAGAGCTGGCCAGTCGAATATGCAGGCTGCTGTTGTATAGGTAATCCATTAATGCCTGAGGCCGATGACAATAGGCCTTTAATTTGCTCAGCGCAATACGCAGAAGACAAGAACTAGTGAAGCCAAACCGTAAAGAAGTCCTATGTCAGAAACATCGAATGAGTAAACTATAATTTCTTTCCAAATACAACACTTCCCTGTCTAGTCAATGCAGCTGGCTTATACCACCAAGTACTTTCCTTTTCCTCTCCCTGGGAAATCACAGGAAAATATTCAACCCCTATTTGGGAGAAAAAAAGGAGAACCAACAACATGCGTGTGTCCCTGATCGTGAGGCAAAATGTAGACATTTTGTTGGCACTTGTGTAAGATGAATTGGGTGCTTCGCCCTGCTCCAGTTGCAGTTGTCCTCTCTACACGGGCGCCTACACAAAGATCCAGCTTCCCCAAAGGCTGCTCTCCCTGGGTACCCCTTAGTGAGTCTCCAGCAAACACAGGTGAATGGGATTTCACGAATAAAGTATCAACCAAAAGCCAGTCATCTGGAGGCAGTGGAAGTACAAGGGGGTCAAAAATACCCCAAATCCTGGAGGTTTAAAAGTAGCACAGCTGCTGTGAAGTCTGATTCCACTTTTTGCCGCCCAACACACTTGGGGTTTTGTGCTAATGGACTGTAAGCCTGGATCAGCCCAGCTGACCAGGACCTTCTCCCTCTGTAATACATTCACCACCCAATTTTCAGACATCCCACTGCCAGTGCAGAGGTAACTGTAAGGTATAGTCTTGTTTATCTTTCGGTAAGTCACTCTAAATCTAATAACTGATTTCTTATTTTGCATTTTAGTAAGTGATGCCCATTTTACTCCTACCTTAAAGATTCCTTAACTGTTTCAGAAATTTGAAAAATCCTCAGCAGAGTGTCACCCAAGGAAGAGTGATATTAAAACAAAGTCAGCTTGCCGTGCCAAACATCCCGAAGCAGTGTCAGGAGTCCCCAAAGCCGGCAACTGGGGAGCTGCTGCAAAGCTGGCAACTGAGTCTGCGGAGAGGGGACTCTCACCAGCAAGTGTTAACCAAAGCTGCTGTAATATTCAGCAAGGCTGTGAGGGGAGAGATTGTGGGGTCTCCATGCAATAGTAGCATTGAGTTTATAACACATAATTAGAAAGTGAGCTAAGAATATGAGTGTTTTGTACCAACCGCAGTTTTGGTCAAAAAAGATTGTGGGATGATTGTTATGTATCGAGTTATAGAAGGATTTTGTCCCGTACACTGATTTGCTAAAAATAGACTAAAGCTGTCTCTGATTTTTAAGGTGGAGCAGCCAGAATATCAAGCATTTCAGAGCCATCTGCTGCACATTTGGATTCACATGGCTTATTTCAGACATCTGCACTAAAATAGGATGAATGACGTCCAATAGACACCTATTTCTCTCCACTGGCTGGAATGGTCTCGTCAGCTTGCTGAAATGCAGGTATCTGTGCTGTAGATATATGCTTGCTTAGGGGCATTCCAAACTACTGCTAGTTTCAGAGGATAATTAAAAATCACTGACATTGCTAAGAATATTTCCACTTGTTACAATGAGGATTCAATGTGACCCTACAAAGCTCCTACAAGGTATTTAAATGATTAAGCCTATATCAAGACTGTTGTTTTCACCAAGATTGTGTCCAAACACAAGGTTATTTCTCCAAGCCAGGGTCCACAAGTCACAGCAGGGTAATGTTGGAGGAGCTGAACTGCCCCAGGTTCAGCTCTGGGTGGAATTCCTCATTCTCCGAAACTATAAAAACCTGCAACTTTCCCTACAGTAAAACTGAATTTTAAATGCTTTACAAGTTTTAACGGTCCTTTGATTTTTAGCCAGGAAAAAGGGTCCGTTTTTTGAGCAGAAATGCAAAGCTACCATGTATAATTTATATTAAACTAATATGCCCCATTGACGTGATACCATTATGCAGGATAACTGAAAGCAGAGCCCTTGCTAATCTTAGAAATGCAGGTCTGGAAGCAATCTCCAGGGCAGTGGATACCTCATCCACATTCCAGGCACTGAAACTCCCAGCCTTGTGCAGCAGTTCTGGGAGCTGCTTTTATGAAGATCATTATCTTTCTTAACCTCTATGCAAAATTCATAGAAATGGAGAGTCCTGAGAGCCAGGATTCACTTTACATCGGTCATGGTAATAGTCTGACATTCCTGAAGTCCTTATTATTCCATGCAGCAAAGAAAAAATATATCTATTCAGTTTTCATTTTGATTTAGACGAGACAGGACAAATCCTGGCTTACAGAACTAGTCCTGCCTGCTTAATTCATAAAATTGTCCCCTGAGAATCCACTTTTGTCTCCCAAAGAAGTTCTGCCTTTAATCACGTCATTAGGAGAATTACCTCTCAGATCTGCTGTAATGCAGAACGGCCCTGAATTGCCTCAGAGTGCAGCTTTGGACAGAAAATAGCAAAAACTGCTCTTTCAGTCTTCATTGTAACCCTGGAGCATAATAACATTTTTTCATAAAATAAAGTAGAGGCAAACTCACAGACTTACAAAGCTATATGAGTTGTAATTCTGGGGCAAAGAATAAATAAAGCAGAAGCAAAGCTGTTGGGGAGGGAGCAATGTTCCTCCTGTGTTTGTTTGATAAAATAAAGTGTTTTTCAGGAGAAAAATGTAGAAACATTGATCTTAGGCCCCTTCACAGCCAACCAATTACATAGGCAGAGCTTTAGTTTTGGGTGGAGCCCCACCATCGTTTTCATGGAAGAATTCAGCTTATACGTAATGTCAGGTTATAATTAAAATTCTAAGAGAAAGGACTTCAGTGTGACCGTCCGTGCTAACTGGGATTTGATTCCTAGCTAATAGTGATGCTTATGGATAGTCATGATTTCCTGCTTAAATTTTGTTGTAAGGGGAATATTGATGAACCAAAAGGTATGAATCACATGAAACCTGTTTACATGCTAGTGTTTTAATCACAGGGAATCAGGGGCTTCCAAGTTCTGTTTTGGAAGATGCAATAAAGAGTGGTACAGAGATGGACAAGCTACCTCATTAGGAAGAGTTCTGTGAATCAAGCTAGTTTTTTTATTTCTTTGGGGGTTTTTTAGGAGTTACATAATAATTCATATGAATAGTATTCCCCCTAGATAAAACTGAAAGGAAGGAAATCTCAATGCTTTCACACAGTAAAATACCATCTGCTTCTATTTAAGAAATCCACAATAATGGAACCCAAAACACTTTGATCAGATGTTTAATGGGACTTTAAGAGTTTTGAATTAGTATTCCAGATCAGCCTTGCAAAAAGTTGTCAGCTCCAAAATTGCTTCTCAGCTCCTTCTGAGAAAGAAAATACAATATTTCATTCTCTGAGAACAATAAAAAAAGACTTCCCCACAAATTTGATGAGTTTGTTACAAGCGCAGAAGAAAACCCTGACATGTACTCAGACTATACGCAGTTATAAACATCAGATTTGGGTCAGACCGAAAGAAATGGCTCTTGCTCTGAATCATCTACTTAAGGAGCATTTAAGAGTCTCTTCCTATAGACTGTAAATGGGAATTTAATATCTCAACATAGCAAGACTGCAAAATGAAGATTGAGTAGAAAGTTAAAATGGCAGAAAGATACCTCCCTAACTCCCCCAACAGATGAGGAACCTCAGATACAATTTCATGCGTTTCAAAATAAATGTCTACGCCTGATTGAAGGGGCACTGCTGTGACCTTGCAGGGATTTCTTCAACCACGGTAGGACACGGACAGGGGGACAGAGAACAAAATCTGGCGTTGCTTTAGGCTGGGTCAGGACACTAGACACGTTCAGGATTAACTCAGCTGAAACAGGACTCAGTCAGACGCAGGAGGGTGAGGCAGGCCGCCACGAAGGAGTTGAATTTGGAGTGAAGCAGCTCCAGAGATCAAAGAGCTGAGCGAGCTGCAACAAGGAGCCCAGGCAGGGTCACACCGGCAGGGCGGACCCCGGCTTTTGGCAAAGGCAGGGAAGAGGAACCACTTTAAGAAGTCATCGTCCTTAGGGAAGGACTCAGCGGGCCCTTGTTTTGGGGTGAAGCCCTCCTTCCTGAGCATCGCCACCATATGCTGTTGTCCTTGGGCTGGTGTTGTGGCCCAACATTGCCTCTCTGTAAAGGGACTGCACTCTAATTTGGGATGTCCAAACTTCTCCAGCTCTTCAAGATGGGAAGTCTCTATACAGTGTGGGCACGCATATATTCCAATTTTCTGAAACAAGCGGATTTCCTTGAACAATCTGATGGGGAGGAATAGTCCTTTCATAGGAAACACACAGATTTTCTTGTATTTAAACATTCCGTGGTCAGTTCTTCATGGTCATCTCTGGTGACCACAGAGGTCACAGCAAGCTTTCCAAAGCTTGTGAAACCCAGCTTGGGCTGGGTTGGGTAGATGAGAGTGGTCAATGGCTGTTCTTACGTGGACAGGGATGGTGAGGGATCCAGGAGAGAGCATCAGAAACTGTGAGAGCATGGGGGATTCCTGGAGGGGCCACTGCATTTGGGACTGTTGGTTCCTCTAGATTTTTCCTGGTAGTATGGATGGATTTGTTGCAGTGAGTCCAGGGGAGGATCACAAAGGTGATCAGACGGCTGGAGCACCTCTCCTATGAAGACAGGGTGAGAGAGTTGGGGTTGTTCAGTCTAGAGGAGAGAAGGCTCCGGGGAGACCTTACAGCAGCCTGCCAGTACCTAAAGGGAGGCTACAGGAAAGCTGGAGAGGAACTTTTTACAAGGGCATGTAGTGATGGGACAAAGGGTAATGGCTTTAAACTGAAAGAGGGGAGATTTAGATGTAAGGCAGAAGTTCTTCCCTGTGAGGGTGGTGAGGCGCTGGCACAGGTTGCCCAGAGAGGCTGTGGCTGCCCCATCCCTGGCAGTGTTCAAGGCCAG
>JAVJGG010000005.1:8181804-8203796 GCA_035590195.1 Aviceda cuculoides | reverse complement strand
CTGGTGGAAGGTGTCCCTGCCCATGGCAGGGGGGTTGGAACTAGATGGTCTTTAAGGTCCCTTCTGACCCAAACCATTCTATGATTCTATGATTCTATAATTTGACTTAAGGTCTCCATTATGGTAGAAGTGTTTGCTGTTCCCTAGGATTCCTAAGGAAATGAGAGATAAAACAGTGATAAAATCTATTATTTGTACCCCAAAAAGAAAAGACCAATGGACCAAAAAGCTAACAAAATTGCAAAATACCAAGAAGTATTTCAGAGCAAGTCATGGCACACATTCCTTGTAATCTTGTTTATCTCGAATCTACTGGCAAGATACATTTGTGCCCTATTAAAAATACTCACTAAAACCTGCAAGATTTGTATGTGTTCATATGTTTTCCAGTATACATCAAAATATATCAAAAACTAGTGTAATGTAGAAGCTGGCAAAGTCCCTGTCTCTTCCTGTAAAAACAATTAATTCCTTTCTATTATTGTTGAAAACAGGTATTTTTCTTCAGTAAATTATGTAAATTCTGGCTATGTCAGTCTTTATTATCTGAAATTCAAAAGGGCTTCAGAAAACATGTTCTAAATTACTAAAATCCCAGGTTCCCAAAACTTTAATATTCAGATTTCATATACTTTTCTGGTTTTGTCTGGAAAATAAGGAGTTAAAATCAAACATTTGTGCCCTACCCAACTCTGGACAAATAAACCTTTTAAAGGAAAAGATCGGTTAATACAATTTATTCCCTTTACCCAGTTAAGAAAAACCTAAATTAAATTCATTTTCTAGATGAGTTACAGTGAAAAACAAAGGCCATATGGTTTTCCCTAGGATTTGTTAACCTATAGTAAGTGGTAATTGAAATCAGATGACTTTCAGATTATTCAGGCTATCTTATTTTAAAAGCATGTGGATACAAGTACATTTTAATTCTTGGAAGATATTAGTAATCCTGCCCTTTCGCCTATGCATGATGTGCATAATGAGGATGAAATAGCCACTCCTTCAGTTTACAATGGAAATAAGATGTCCAGCTCCTACCTTCGAGTCTCATCTCCAGTACCATTTCTACCCCAAATACAGGCATTTTCAGTCATAGTCATTAATGCGATGCTCATAAGCTAGCAAAAGCCAAAAAAACCCCACTCTCTGAACCATCCAGCTGCTACAGTATTTAATACTCAGATATCAAAATATTGCAGATCAGACCAGACTAGGTTTAGTCCAGTTCTTTCTGTCTTTCCCATTTAACTTGTACATTTGGCATTCTCTCAGTATTGCCCACTTTGCAGCTAGTTTGTACAGGAAAAATTACACGAGGTATGCGTATCAGTGAGCCAAGGTACCTGGATTGAAAAAGCCTGTTCTCTTGCCAAGACAAATAAGCTGATCAGATGTAATCATGAGGAAATTTTTAAGAATGTCATCTTTAATTCCTGTGAAATATACCTTTGGGTTTCCTGAAACACGGAATGCCTTCCTATAAAAGCCTCAAGGAACAAATAGAAAATGCTGAGGTTATTTCAGTCTGTAAATGACTGTAGCCTCATGAAGACAAACTCACTCTTTTCATTTGTGCTGGCTGCAGAATTGCTTCCAAATCTGCCTAGAATCTAATAAATCATTCACATCACCTTTTTTTTTCCTTTTTTAATAGATGAATATTCATGGTGACAGTTTGCAATTGTAATTTGTGGGATGCTAAAGTTCTGGCAAAGTTTGCACAGAAATAACCATTTAATTTTAATGATCACACATCTTTAAGGCATTTATTGAAACTGCCTATAGGAATTCAGAAGAGTATCATCAAGTGGCAAAACTCAAAGTATGCAGAGCATATTGCTAATAAAGACCCAGGTGAAAGCTTTGACAGCAGAGAGAGGGAAGGTTAGAGGGGAACTTCCTCTTCAGTTCCTCATTTCTTTTTCTTTCCTTTTGGATGTCCACAAAAATCAAAGCAAGGGAAGTTTGGAAGCAGGCATAGCTGAATTGTCATTTCTGGCCTTTTCGTGTGTCATTTGGGCCCTCCCGGCTGTGCAAGCTTTCCCCCGTTTGGCGAAATAAAGCCTGAGCCATTTTCTCCTCCGGGAATAAAGCACAAAGCCGAACACCAGGCTTGAAATAGCTGCAGACCAGGCACGAAACCTCACTTTGGTAAGAAAGCTAATTTGTGTAGAGGGAGCATCCGTTCAAAAAGTGATTCTGCCTACCTCGACTCATTGGAGTATTGATGCTGTGAGATGGGTGATTCAGTCCTTTGCAGATGAGGTCTCCGGTGGGGTGCTGGCTCTATAGATAACCTGCAGCTTCCTCAGGGGTGCTGGGTCTATAGATAACCTATAGCTTCCTCAAGGCCAGCTCTGCTGCAATCCTGTTGAAGTTGGCGGAGATGCACAACACTAAAAATGACCCTCTGGTGCAACCACCCTGACGAACTTCACCTGTTACCATCTTGTTCCTATGTAGTCTTATTTAAGCGTAATTACATTTATTGGAAACTTCCTCATTAAAAATTAAAATAATTCAGTGGTGAAACAAGCACGTGTGCTTTTATTTGGGGCTGATATTTAAATATCAGATCTCCTTTTACAGAGCTGAAGTATCACAGGGCTTTTCATGTCAGTGATTTTCAGAAGGCTAGATACTGAGATTTGATTAATATTTTGACCCCATAAAACATCCCAATGATAGTGAGACACCCATGCAACTTAACACAAGTAGTGAGTGAGTTTTATTCCATTTATCCAGTATTGTCCCTTCAGGCATGTCAGAGTTCTTGCAGAACCCATGTGGCTCATATTCAAAGATAAGGTTCAAACACAAACCTGCCTTTTTCTTTCCCCTTCTTTCCCTCCCCCTCCTTCCTCCCTTTATTTCCTTCCAAATCGCTAATGTTCTAAGCAGGATATAAACGCCTGGACTATAAGTGAGAGTACAGTTCAGGGTTGGCCAGAGAATTAAGCTAATTTGTCTCCTAGCAATAGAGTGACAATCCAGCCTCTTTTACAAAAAAAATCATACCGCTGCTGTGGACTAACCCCATCTCCCTCCCTCTGAACGGAGCTCTGCTGCTCTCGCACCCCTGCCCGACCCAGCCTGCCGCCACAGCGTGGCCCAGACCAGTTAAGGCCAGGTCACATCACACTGGTTCAGCAGGGTGGTGTCCCCAAACTCCACGCTGTTGTGATGCCTCTTGTTGTCTTTGTGGAGCTGGTTTGTGTAAGTACCAGTCCCAGAGGCTGAAGATGGAGTAAATATGTGATTACCTCCCTGAAAGAGAAATTAGCTGTTTCTGTAGTAGTGCCAGTAGAGCGCTGCTCTCTGTACCTGGATGATCTGCAGTGTCAGGCAGAATAATAGCTACCAAAACAAGTATCGATGAGAAAAGAGAAGAGAAGAAGAGAAGAGAAGAGAAGAGAAGAGAAGAGAAGAGAAGAGAAGAGAAGAGAAGAGAAGAGAAAAGACGAGACCATCATGTCATTAACTCTCATCAGCATGCAAAGGTATTATTGGCTAGGAAAGTATTTTTTAATGCCTAAAAGTTTGAAAGTTGAAGGAAGATGATGCTTTACCACAAAGGCGGCTTGCAGGAGCTCATGACCATCTTTGCGCCAGTTTCACCAGAAAAGACTTAGTATTTTTGATAGAAATCCCTTGCTGGATATGTGCCCTGGAAATGGAAACCACTGTGCTTCAGCCGGCAGGTAGGACTAGGTTGGATCGGGATTGCCTGTGACTGGTAAAGGAAACAGAGGCAACTGAGCAGGAAAGATTGTCAGGGCAGAAATTAGCAGGGTATAGAGGCTTTGCAACTGCTTGTTTCCTATTTCTTTTTCTTGACTATTTAACACTTTTCTGAAAACCCACATTGACAGCACATTGAACTACTTAGCTGTTAACTATTTGTTCACTTGACAAATGTATTGACTTAACATGTCCCAAGTCAAACCATGGGCTGCTTGGAGCAAAAAGAGATCCTGCAGGTCTCTTTAGATCTGTCAAAGAAGATGGAAATGTTCAATTACATTCTAGCAAGGATATTCCTGATGAGATTGATTTCTCCATATACAATTAACAGACCTCTGATAAAAAAGGAGCGGCTTTCTGCAGCTCCTGAAATCACAGCTCTTCAAGTTAATTCTGATTCAGCAACGAGATTACTTCCTTAATCAAGATGATAACCACTTTGTTCAATGCATGGGAGCTGTACCAGGTGTCCCTGACTCTTCATGGCTGTAAAAGACGTATGTGTAATGGTTTGTACATTTTCACAGAATGGAAATTCACAGGGTGAGACTGTCAGCTCAGCCATAGACAGTTTTTCTGAGGTTGTGAAATGGTGGAACCAAAATGCAGGCACCTAAGACCCCCAATCCTACCTGCAATTGAAAAAATTAGACATGTAATTAATCTAAATAAGTCTGGAAAGCGTGGCTCACTGCAAGAGGGAAAAGATACCCCTTTTCCTCCATGTATTCAAAGAAAGTTAAAAGGTGCTTTGTTCACAGGTGCCTTGGTCACAATGTGTACAAGAAACTTCTTTTGGATTCTAGATGGTTCCTTCCCCACAAAAAAAAAGACATAATGAGAATCAGTTCCAGCTGGAAGCTGATGCTAAATAATTTCACATTAAAAATAAGATAAGGCATGGAAAGGTGAGTCATGGAACAACATGTGTAGGGTTGTGTGGGTTGTATATTACCAGATATCTTTAAATCTTGGCCAGATGTTATTCTGAAAGGTCTGCTGCACCTGAAACAAAATTTCCCACTCCATGCAGAAATTACTCAGTGGGATTCCGAGGTTTGTGCTATGCAAGAGGTGAATTAGTTAGAGGCAACAACGGACCCTTGTAGCTAAAACCTGATTTCATGACACTGCTGAAGGTAGGTGTGAATGCAAAGTGATTCCACTAGCAACAGGCACGTGAGGTCTCAAAAGCTGATTTGTAAACTCTCATTGAGCATAAGATGATATTCATCACAGCACTCACCCCTCCAGGAGCAAAAGGCTTGACGGGGAGAACAAGAAACCTGACAGCAAAGGTTATTTTCAGCATGCTGGATACTGTATGTTATGGTGACTGTTTGCCTATGTCCACTTTATAAGTTGAGAAGTTCTTTCTCCCAGCCCTTCTGTCTGAGCACTGTGGAAAGGGGAAGCTGATAAAACCTCCACTGCAGCTATAACAGAAAAAGATCAAACAAGAGCCAAAGCAAACAGCAGCTGCCTCAACAAATATGAATTTCAGGTAATGGTCAAAAACAACAGGCTGGAACTGTGGATGCTAATAAAGTGAGAGCAAAGGTCGAATCTTGCTTTTTAACAACATGGTGTGGTTCAAAACAACAAATAAAACAAAAGCTTGGTCCACAAAAAAAAAAACCCAAACATTTGATCCTGTGAATAATGCAGACAACTCTTCCCCACCCCAGCAGTCCCTCAGTTCCCAACATGTACAGGAGTGGTGCCTCCAAACAAACTGTCAAAGAAAAGGCACCTGGGAGACTGAAACTGCTGCCGATCATGCTGCCCAAACTCCCTGTTTCGTAGCATTCCTTAATCTGTTGATTCGCATCCGCTTGCCATCTCTTCTCTAATAAACAGACTATTAACGGTTTGGAGCAAAATGATGTTTTTATTCTTTCTTCGCGTGGTGGGTAACACCAAGGGGGTCTGGTCTTGGCTTTGACACTTTGGGCCTATGGGAGCAGTTGTAACAGTAATAGATAATATTTCATCCTTAATCACTAACGTGTGCAGAGCCCCTGGAAATAAAAGAACTCACACTGGTATCCAAGCATTGATGTTTGGGGAAGAGATTCAGCAGTTACAGGGATACCGAGGATATTCGTTCATAGCAGGTCAAAAGCTAGAGAAGGTCAGTCTCGGTGAGCTCATTGCTGGTTTCTTCCCCACCTGCTTGCCTGAGATTTCGGATGCAGCTGTGCGGACATGCCAGGGGCAGGATGCTGAGACACACGGATGTCGATACTGACCCAGACTCTCAGCTCCTACGAGAAGCATTAGCCCTCAGCTAGCTGTAAGTAATAATAACCAAATTTCATGTTTATCACAAGAAAAATCTCATATTGTCTTAGTAGCTGTATAAACAATTTATCCCATTATTTATTTCTTTGTTTGACAGTGCAGTAACCTGAACACAGATGGCCAGGAAATATTTTTTCCATCATGTGACATTTGAGGCCCATTGTCAGCTTGCTTTCCGCACCGTGGAACAAGCTCATTTGTGAAAAGGTAGAGGAAAAAAAAACATTGGAATAGCCAAGCACTTTGTATTAAATGTATTCACTTGGGCTGAGGGAATGTACCTCTGTGTCCAAACCATCTTGAAACCGGCTACTTCCAAGGCAGAGAAATCTCTGACTAGCCCAAGGATTATTTAATTGATTAGACAAAGTGTAAAAGATCTCACAGGAGAAACTAAGAATCACGCCAGGGAGCGAACAGCCGTAGTGCCTGGGGTATTCACTGGGGTCACTGCCCTGGGTCAGGACTCAAGCCCGGTGCTGTCACACACCTACTCCTTCATCTATCGTTTTTGTCCTGTCTCTGCCACAGGGAAATTTTACTTTTGAAACTCAGAGGCAAAGACAGCCGGAGGTAAAGAAGCTCTTCTCCAGCTTCCCATGCTCTAATGAGGATCGTGGTTCCCAAATTGTGATGGGCAAATGGTTGAACAGACACAGAACCTCTGCACAGTAACCCACGTGTCATTCAGCACCGAAAATTGTCTCAGACTGGCAATAGCTGTGTAAGTGGCCATGTTAGAAGGCAAAATTAAAGAGGCAATTTCAAATTCAAGAAAGATTAATACAAATGTTTGCTAATTGTATAGTTTGCATCAATGTTAATCAAACTTCACGGCATTTTGAGATAGTAAATAATGTTCTCCTTATCTCAAAAATGGAAAACCTGCCAGGTTCACAATGATGAGAGAGAGGGAAAGAGGTGTCAAAATACACTAGAATATGACAGTGCTTGGACTGGCATATAAAATTGGTCTTGCACCTTTGAGTAGAACTAACTGTGCTATAACCATGTTGTGAAACTGTGAAAATCTGTAGAGGAGCCCAAACTGGTATATGTCACACCATGAGAACAGCTGTGTTACAGATGGTGTCCCACAGGCTAATGTATTTTAAAAGGATAGCTCAGACTTTTCCTTCTTAGAGAAAGGAAAATAATAATACATTTTTTAAAAAAGGTTATTTTTGTTTCGGGTTTTCTTGCTGAAAATAGAGCTTAAAACTTTTCTTTTTGGCAATCGAATCCAAATTGTTACCAATAATGGTTTTATCAACAACTTTTTTAGAGAAAAGCCTCAGTTTTGGAGAAAGGGTGAATCGAAAATTGAGTAGTTCTAATTTTCGACCAGGAAAAGGCCGAAGTACTTCATGCAAGGTTAAGCAGCAATGCAGAAGCTAAGTAAGGAGACAGAACTCCTGGTTCCCTGCTGTGTGTGTGACCCTACCTCTATACCACACTCCTTTCCATATATTTACAGTAGTCAGGGATTTCCTATATACAGATGCAGAACAAAATGAATTTGTACAGAGCTGTTCAAATCAAAAGGTAATGATTACCTGCAATAAGCAAATAGAAAACAGTGACATTTTTAAAGAAATCTGTCTCTCATATATGCTGCTGGACTGTTGGTGAAATCTTTTTTCAGGGTTTTTTCCACCTCGTGATAAACTCGACTCACCTTTTTCCTATTGCCAAAGCACAAAATAGATATTTTTGTTAATTTACTAAGTGAATTCTCTTCGCAATTTTTTGAGACTAACCAATGTTACAAAGTTGCACAGAAATAATTTCTGGGAAAATACATCATGCTTTTGTCACTTCTTCAGTGCTATATTCACATCTCAGCTCTTTGTGGACATAATGGAGATATTGCATACTGCGAGGTTAAAAAATAGCTGCATAGAAAAAACTGAACTTGACTGGCAGACTCCATGAAGGTCATAGAGCAAGAGGACATCACACAATTTTACGTGATACTCAGGGCAACCATCTTATCCTACTAAATTTTGACAGGGGTCCACATCTGTATCTCTTCATCTGAATGCTACCAAAACTGCGAGAAGGCTGGATGTAGGTATAATTTCTGCAAGTAGCCTTTGCTGCCTCTCAGCCTTGACTTGAGATATAAGCAGCTTCAATTTTAGGAAATATTCAGAGCTGAGTTTGAAGCACATTGGAAATCTGCACCTGAAACCTACTTTTTAACGCTGCAGCCTGACTTTCTCGCTACCAGTGATCAGCGTCTTAGAGCTACGGCACGTCCAACAGCCTGAAAGAGCCGGATACAAAAGGTTAGATCCTCTCCAACGTCAGTGAGAAGGGCTTCTGTGGTCAAATCATCGTTAGAAAGGGAAAGACAGAGGAAAAAGCCAGGACTCGGTGTGCAGCATCCTGCATCAGACCTGAAAGACTAACTGGCCTGACTCACAGCTGCTGCCACAGCAGGCAGAAAACAGCTCTGAGATTAAAGGCACAGTACCGAAAAGCAAAAAATAAAATAAAAAACCAAACCCAAACAACAATTAAATCACTGATTTCAGCCACATCACTGCATATACATCAACGGTATTTATTTGTTCTTTTATTGAATGAAAAACTTCAATATTTACTGTAAATTGAAATATACTTCTCTTGGCTCTGTTTCCATATTTTCCCATTTACTCTTCACAACGGTGTGTGACATCTAATACATGCTACAGGGGTACGTGAATTATTAAAAGCTATATTTTCAAGAGGGCTGAAGTGCTCTGAAATACCTGAAAGAGCTGATGTTACAACTGACGCTCTTTCAACCATGCATTCAGTTTGGGTATTTATCGAGATTTTTTTTCATATATGTAACCAGAACTGATTTTTTTTCCAAAATAATTAGAAGTTGCTAGGCTTTCTAATCATAGGGCTGTTTACCACAGCTGTCAATACTTCTGATATTATATATGGCAAATATTTCTATTTGCCATAGCCATCTATTTCTCAGCAGGGGATTTGGAAAGAAAAGAGATTTGCAATACTTGTGCAAGGACCTCAAATTCAGGCTCTTTAAATTCTATGACTCCCTGGATTTCAGCCATTCTGAAAAAGGCCCTAAATACCCAAATATCAATTACAAAAATTGTATAGCGTTGGCTCCCAACATGTATGTTCCCGATGTAAATTCACAGAACCAGTCATGACTGAAGTTAAGAAAATACTTAAGTATTTACATGCTGGGAATCCTGAGGGCTGATATTTTTAATTTCTCAGCAGGACTGTCCTGAAAAAGGTGAAGATCCTGCAGACATTGAATGCACACTTCCTCCTGCTCATATGGATGCTCCCATTGTCTTAAAGGGAAGAACATGCAAGAAGTGGATCTCAAGACTGCTACCTTAATGTTGATGACTTTAGACTTTCTTTCCAAACTAGCTGATTGATGATAGAATATTTGAATAGGTATATTGTTATTTTGAGGGAAAAAAAGTGATTTTGTAATTCTTTTTTCTTCTTGTCAGTCCTGTAAGCAGAGATGCCTTTTTATCCCTGAACATAGATTTTTCTGATCACCAGTGACATGCCTCATCAGCTGCAGAGATAAAAAAGAATTTCCTACACAGATAACTCAGAATCACCTGTTAGAGGCAGGCCAGGTGTCCTTTCACTGTTCGTTAGATTGATGGCTAATACTGGTTTTTTAATGATATAAAGCTTCATTTTCTGCTGGTAGCTTTGCCTTGTTAACAGTGTTTGAAAAGGCTGTGTTTCTGAGTTTAAGAAATGTTTTGGATTTAGTGAGAGAAGAGATGGAAATACAGATCCTGCTTCTAGCTGAAATGTCCCTTCCAAATTTCTTATTGTCACCAAGTGACCTCCCATCACCAGCATCTCCTTCTCCTTTGTCCTGCTCCTTCTGGATAATGAGTTGCAGTGAAAGGTGCCCAGCCAGCAACCACACACCACAGTTAAAGATTTGTGCTGATTTAATTTGAGAACAAATTCATCTCAAAAACAAGTGAGCAGATGAAAAGAGAAATTATAACGGGAACCAGGATGCAGGTTGCAGTATAGCAGTCACTGCTACAATACAGGAAACCAGCCATATGTTCATGAGTGTAATATTTTGTGCTTTATCTTAATTCTGTTTGGCTCAAGATGGTTACAAGGCTTTTACAAATGGGTTGAAGGAATGAGTCTGATGTCTGAAACATAAATCCTGCTCACATCACTAGTAAGAGTGGTCCTACTGGCTAACTCCATCAGTTTAAACTAAAAATCTGTTAAAAAACACTGGACAGATTCTGACAAGAGTCAGCCAAGTTGGATAAATTTAGATTACAGCAGTATAAATCAGGAGGATATGACCCACCTGGCATGAAAAAAAAAAACCAACCAAACACATAATGAAAAGATCTTCCAGATGTACTCAAATCCCTAAGAGGATCACTCCTTTCCACTCATAAAAGTGAGAGAATAACATGTTTCAGCTCTACAGAGAGAAACTGACACTATCAAAATTATTGTAATGAAGAAACTCATAATAACACAAATCATTTTCATACTTGAAGCAAAGTTTTCTGCTTGAATGTGATTCGATTTCCACTGCAGACAGCATGCTGACATTTACTAATGGATTAGCATATCATTCTGCATCATATCAAATCTACGGCAGCAGTACAACCTCTGGCCCCACACATATGGTTGCTATCTGAGATCAGTGTGACTTGCATGAACGCTGCAGCTGTGCTGGCCCTAGGTGAGCTGATGAGTTTGGTAATGCCTACCAGGAGAAAGCTGCCCTGTAACTTGGACTTGGGGGTGGAAGGAATCTCAGCCAATGGAAAAATCCTGATAATAAAGTCTAGGATTTATAAGTTCGATCCCTTTTTGAGCTGGTTGTGAGCCAAGTCCTGCAGCTCTTAGCTGGGGATCTCTCTGCTATGCTCCTCTGTACCCCAGACTCTGGGAAGGTATTTTAGCTTCTGCCTAGCACTTGCTTCTGAGCTGACCCCACTGAGAGGTGGGTGGTAACTGCACGCCTTTCACCGTAACCACAAGTTCCCAAATCACTGAAAACATACACCACTGAGCTTAAAAAAGAACCACCCAAACCCTGTGGGGTCAGAGTGCTCCACAGGGAAGCACAGCCATGTACAGAGCAGGCTGGGAGCTAGAGGACCAGTTGTGATTAGGACAGTCCTCGGGCAGTATGTCACCTAGATGATTGAGACAGAAGGAGGGAGTGAGGTTGGAGTATCCACCATGTCTTCGGTGAACCCAGCCCTAAAGTTGTTTTCATCTCACAGGGCTAGAGTAGCCCAGAGGTTGCTATCAGCAACCAAGCTGGATAAATCAGCGCTCTGGGAACGAGGAATTTCTCTTGCAGCCTGAAGTCATTTGCACAATCCTTTACCTCAGCTGGGGGATCATTGCTGAAGCACAACCAAAGGGCAGGACCGAGACATCCTGCTAAAGAGCTGAAAGGCTTTTTATTGCTGAAAGTTGAATTCACGGTCCAGTTTTTCATTTGATAAATCCATAGCTGTCAGCTACAGACACTTTAGGGCAGAGTCGCTGCATAAGAGCACAACGTGCTGTACTCCCAACCCTGATCTTGGAAGATGTAAACACAAAGAATCAATTTCTCACTCCTTTGTCTGAAATGTGGCTGTATGTAAATGCTGATTGTAAACTCATTTTCTGTGAGATCCATGTCCTCATCCTTTCCCTCCACTATGTAGAAGAAAAGCATCCAAAACGCAACAAAGAGCAAAACTGGTCATATGGTAAAGGTGGGATGTACAACGCATGATGATGGCATATGGGCAGTTCCTGTTACATCGGAGCACAATCTAAAACCTGAGGTTTGCAGTAAACCAGAAAAGACAGACAGATAGCCTGCATCTGGACAGGACAATCTTCCTACTCATTCACTCTCTACGGAGTCACATCCTTAGTTGGTCTAAATCTGCACAGCTTGACTGACTCCAGTGGAGTGGATTTACAGCAGGTAATTATTCATTGCTATAAAGGTAAGGGTTGTTGGGATCATGGAGGAGCAAGTCCATCTGTAGCCTGAAGAGCTGGGTTTATCCCTCTGACCTCTGCAGAAACTGCTAAAACAAAGCGCTTAATGAAGAAAGGGAACATTTAGGCACAAAGCATTGAATTAATTGTGGGGAAATGACCTGTTGCACCATGTAGTCCTCCCACCAAGGCAGGGATAGATACCAAAAGCAATTAGTTTTCCAGAAAATTAATTTCACCTTCCATTCAGAGGCAGAGAGCAGAGTGCAGATTAAGGGGGTGAACAGCTCAGAACCGCCAGCGAAGGATTTAGATCTGTTAGGTCTTGAACCATCCTTTAAA
Organism: Aviceda cuculoides; assembly: GCA_035590195.1. Lineage (NCBI taxonomy): Eukaryota > Metazoa > Chordata > Aves > Accipitriformes > Accipitridae > Aviceda > Aviceda cuculoides. Next base: position 8,191,406 of record JAVJGG010000005.1, on the reverse strand, counting down.
TGCCCTGGAACACATACCTTCAGCCACAGGATTCTGGAGGCTGTGCTACAGAGACAAGAGAGGGGCTTCTGAAAATGCAGATGTGGGAGCCCATTTTCATGTTGGGCTCAGGGCTCCCACTGGTGACTGAAGCTACTGATGGCAGTTTCACCAGTGGAACAAATTCAGGAATTGTCCCCCCAGCGAGCAGCTTTACATTAACCTGATTATTTCATCCCAGCTCTTTGACAAATGAGTCTGATTTATTTAGCTCATTTGAAACAAGTTCATTTTAATGAAGTTATTTATATAGCTCCTTGATGCTATTAGCCAGATTACGTGCTGTCCAAAGGGCATAATGCATGATCTCATTTCCAACTTAAACCCTTCTATTTCTTTCGTCCTCTAACTTAAGTAGTAGGAGTTCAGAACATAAATTCTTCCGTTTTCTCTCTAGACAGCAAAAAGTCATTTGACAGCTGCCAGGTAGTATTAGCAGCTCATTTAGTCACTTTTTCTCTAGCCTAGAAAATCAGGAAATATGCTAAATCTCATGGAAATACAAGCCTCTTTAAGGTCCAGAAACATATCACTCTGTTACTTTTGGAAATGGACAGTGTTATCCTGGCCACTGCCCTGTAAATTGCCAAATTTGATTTACTGCTATGATTGCTTCTAAAGATTATTCTCACCAGTTTTTCACCTATGTGATAGGAAAAAATAGATCAATTGTGGCTTGCATTTCAAGTCCTGCCCTGCAATGAATTTTCCAAGAGATGAACTTCTTGCACTTGTGCTCAACCTCCCCAACATCAGTGCATTGGCATATGGACACACAAGTTCACTCTATAGAGCACTTGGCATGTCTGAGCCTTGCTCTGAACACGAGACCCAAGATGAGGGATGTGGGCACTTCAGATCACCACTGAAACTGGGCACTGGCACTGGGTACCATCTTGCTTGCACTGAGGCTCCTCGATTCTTTGTGACTTCAGGTGGAACTGCAATCAGCAAGATAAATGTATCCGAAGAACTCAGTCATGCAGGACTGGACTGATGTTATTGATGTTATTTATGAAGCACTGAGTTGGCAAACTACTACCTGAGGCCCAGATATGCTTAAACATCAGAGGCCTCTCCCTGGTCCTTCTGATGTAAATGTAGACATTTCTCAAGATGTTGGAGGAGAGAGAAAAGTGCCTCTGGAGATTTCTGGAGGATGATCTTGTCTGCCTAATTTAGCTTCTGTCTCTTCTTGAGTGTGAGGCATCCACAGGAAATGTTAGGAACCTACATTCTAAGAGGACTCATCCACCTGGCCATCACCTCAGAACAGGTCCCTAACAGACTGTTTTCTTATTAAAAGGGAAGAATGTGAGAGGAGCACTGGTGCTCACTTCTTTTTGCATGAGAGCTTCTGGCACAATCCCTTCCCCAGGAGTTGGCAGGCCTCTGCCCAGGCTCCTCCTCGGTGTGGGCCATGGGTCCATGGACATGTTCTCCTCAGCAGTGAAACCATCTACAGCAGTTTCTAAGGTAATACCCCTGCAACCACTTCTGCTCACATGTCCTGCAGCCCTCTTCTGTGGCTTTGTAACAGCTTTGTGGGTTTGTTCTGAAAACTGGGTCACTGAAAAGATCCAGGGCAAAGCAGAAAAACAACAAAAAAATACCTATTTTGGACATTTTTCTTAACCCAGACCATTTCAGTCATGTTGCATTCTGGCAGGGATGGTGAAGGCGGGAGGGGGTGCTTCTCCCTTTCTTCTTACGCAGACCGTGAGGACGAGCCCAGGGTAGGAAGCCTGATGCTAAGCTGGGCAGGACAAAATGGGGGCCTCACACCCAGCTCCCTGGAGTGTGTAGGACTTTCACATTACACCCTCACTGGAGAAATCTGAGGCTAGTGACAGAAATCCTTGTTTGGCTCCAAGTGTGCTTGCTGACAGAATAGGGTTGTTCTTTTTCTTGGTGCTTCTGACCTTCAGCTCTAGCATTTTCAGCTGCTCTCCAAGAATATGGATGCGAGGCTCCAGGCACCTCTCAAGCTAAGCAAGGAGACACATGAAGAGTTTAAGCACCTCTTGGGCAGAAGTTCTAGAAAGCAGATGAGGTCTACCACTGATTTTTTGGCAGCTTTTTAGACCTTTAAATTTAAAGACTAAATAGGCTCATCCCACCCTTCACTAAATCCTCCAAATACTCTTTTTTCAATAGCAAATAGTTTGGGGTTGGTTTTTGTTGTTTCCCAGAAAGAAACCACTGAGAGAAACCTTTAATCACACTGTACATTGCAAGAAAAACAATCAGCAATGGGCCACATATCAAGCAAGCAAGATAAAAAGAAACATTAAAAACTGGGGCAGAAGTGACCCTCAGAGGTTGTTTAGGTTGTGTCTCTGGTGTATCTACTGACAGAAACTCCAAACAACTATTAAAGGGAGGCTCCCAGACCAGCATGGGCCCAAAAGGCAGGTTTTGTAAACACAAGAAAATCCTACATTGAGGGGAATCATGCCATGAATAGCTTTTCTTCCAATGGAGAGATTTAGGTTTGGAGTTGAGTTCTGCCTGCCAGCTCTGTGCTAGTCCAAAGAGATGAAAATAAAACTGGCTGAGCTGCTTAGATAGTCAAAGTTGGAAACAGAACAACAAAGAGGAGAAGAATTTCATTTCACAGTAAAACAAATTTAGGAACAAACCAGAATGAAAATACAAAGTAGATGCAGCTTGCTCATATGTTGAGCTCCTCTAAGTTGAAGCAGCTGGTTCCCAGTTCCTGAATATATCACAGCACCATCTGCCAGCAGAGAGTAGAATTACATGATAAATGGTACATTGTGCCTGAAGAAAACACTTTGCCCTCTTAAAATGCATGGGAGCTTTGTCATTGCTTTCATGGTTAAGCAGCATTTGGCAAACACTGCCAAAATGCTGAAGCTACATGAAAGCTAAATCAACTTGCAGCTCCAACACAGGACATGTTTTCCCAGGGTGGAATACATCACTCTTCTCCCACAGCTCCTCTGAGAGTTCAAAACCATGACCATACAGCTCCAATTACTGGAATTTTATGGGTGACATAGGCCAAGGAACCAGCTCTTGTCCCTCCTGTTGTCCCTACACAGCTGCTGCTCCCCTGCCCACCCATTGCCCCTGCAAACAACCTGCGTACGATGGCACACAGAAAGCACTTGTCCACTTTTGACTGTCCCTCCTACAGCAAGAACTAAATTTTGCCATCCTCTCCTCATGCCTCCCCCTGCCATCAGCGCCTTTGATTTTGGTGGCACACAGTAAGTCGCTTCCCAACTGGGATCCATCTGCTCCTCCCATCTGCTCTGTCCTTTTCTCTCCCTTCTCTTCCGCCAGTGATTCTGTGAAGCCTCGTTCCTTCTCCTCTTCTACTGTCCACACACCCCTACTACAGAAACTGGTTCCTCCTTCCTGTTCTCCTGGATATCCCCTCCAATCACCAAATCCTTTATGGATACTGTGAATTGCACAGCTTCCTTCCCGATATATTTGATAGTAGGAAGAATGCATCATCCCAATGCCGCTGACAGCTCAGGCCCATGTAGACCTTAACGGCAGCTTGCCCTCTTCTCCCTGTCTCTGGGACTCTGTTCCTTTTTCTTCTTCATATTTAGCTATATCAACATAAACTAGTTGCTAGTCTTGTGTTCGGTTCAGTGGGGTCGCTACTGCTATGGCCCCAGTCGGTGGGGAGAGCTGGGCACCTCTAGATGGCAACCCAGGTGGTAAATGTGCTTGCCCATGGACCTAGGCTGACTGTGATCGTAATTTAGGTGTCTCAGTAGAGGTTTGAGGAAAAAAAGAAAGGAAAATGCCCTCCTTCCCAGCTCCACAGACTGTGTATTGAGGCTCCTGAATACATTAATGTTCTCTAATACTTTCCAGGATTTTGACAGAGGGTACGTGACACAGTAGGCATTCAAAGCATATCACCAGAGGTTTTCAAGGTGGGTCAGTCCATTACAGCCTCACTCAGGTGCAAGTGAGGAAATATGTAAGATTGCCACCAAAGACAAGGTCTCAAAATGAATGACTGCCCTCTGTAGGATTCTTCCTAGGCCAAGCACCAAGGTAATAATTTTTATTACAGGGGATTCGCTCTGCAGCGGAGAAGCTGCACAAGCTCGCGCTATGCTCTGTTACTCTTTCTCTGGCATCTCTGTCCTTCATGGCAGCTCTTCAAAGCCTGAGCAATCCTCCATAGCCAGCACCTACCAAACTGTGAGCATATAAATGAACAAGTGTTATATAAATACTAGATTGTATCTATATAAAAATGTATTTTTTCTATAAATAAGTAATTAATATATTTGCAATACCCATATGTAATGAGATACATATCCATACAGATAGAAATCTATGTAAATATGAATAATCTTACAAACAAACAGGAATCAAACTGTTTGCAGGACAGTGCAGTGAGGAGAGGTGTCTTACCCTCTGGGTTTGTTCCCTCCAGCTTGTGCCAACTACTGCCTCCACTCAGAAATTCCCTGCCCTAGAGACTAACATCTCCATGTCTGCGACAGAAAGATACAGTTCCTCAGGAAAGGATGGAAAAAAACACATACAAAGGCTTAGTCAAGAGGATAATCCAGAAGACATGGTCCAGCTTTTCTCTGTCGACTTGCCTTTTGCTTGGAGAAAAATTTTTATGAATGACATGAAGATGCATTTTTGGAATGTGAATCCCAAACTGCTGCCCAGCACCCCACCGCCTGTCAGTGCGGCTGGGAATGGATGGAGTTACAGCAGCGGGCATTTGGTGGGTCAAATCAGTGGTTCAGCTCTACCAGCCCAAAGCAACCGAGGGAGCATCTCACACTAAGTGGGCACAGCAGATAAATACAAGCAGTCAAATGAGGAGAACCTCTGGAGCTGCGGATTGCAATGAGCTGGGGAAAAAGGCACAACTTGCGACAGCATCTTTCTGTGAAACCACAGACTAGAATAATAAACCAGTCCAGGGTCTGAACTGGGACCGGTGCACCGGACTGCATTAAGCAAGGCACACCTTACATACCAAAGCAGAGCAGAACGACCATTCCCCTGAGAGCACCAAAGCTCCTTCGGATGCCAGTGCAGAGACATACAACCAAAGACCTCCCCAGTGAGATCCAGTCCACTGAAATTAGTAGTTCCTTCTGCATTTTATCATTTCATGTATAAGGTGAACTTCCAGAAGTCAAAACCTTTGAGATCCCCATCCTTTCTACAGCACAGGGAGAGAAAACCCATCTTGCCTCAGAAGCAGGAGGCACAATGGGGCAGAGTTTGAGCAGGCGTCTGCAGGCGCCCAGCATGGGAGGAGGCTATGGCCTGCACTGGTCCACTCGCAGGAGCTCCGGCCATCTCTGAAACTGCTGTAAATGAGCCACCGTGTGCCAAAACACCAGCTGACCAGGGAAGCATGTGGAGCCCCTGCTCAGGCAGATTTAAGGCAGAGACACAGCCACAAAAGGAGGAGATACAGGTAAAAAGACAGGTGAAGGGTGAGAGAGCTGAGGAGACGTGTGGCTGGAAATGTGTTCTTGGAAGGAGATGCTCCATGCCAAAGAGGTGCATTCCCAAGGGACTACAGTCATGGGCAACCCACACAGGGGCAGGGACACCCCTGAAGGACTGCAGCCCGTCAGCGACCCGGGCTAGAGCAGAGGAGAATCATTAAGAAGCAAAAAGCAGCAGAAGGAAACTGTTACACACTTGACCAGAACCTGCTGCATTGTTGCCTTACCAAAGGCACTGGGATGGCCTGAGCATAACCCATAGGGCACCCAAGGGAAGTTGAGCCTGCAGAAGGGGGAGAAATTATGTTTACCTAAGTGTCTGTTTGATTGTTTATCTTCTTCTTTTATACCTGAAACAGTGACGGAAGTTGGTGCTAACTGGTAATAAATTAAATAAAGTAAAAACTCCCCCAAACTTGAGACTCTTTCTCCCACAACAGCTAGGTCCTTTGAAGCTCCAGGGGATGGTCCTGTACCTGTCTACTGCAGGAGAGGGTTTACCTATTGGGATGATTGTGCTCTCTACACCAAGGAAAAGGAGTAGCTTCACCCCAAATATTTGTCTGAAAGTGCATCTCAGTGGAGCTGACAATGGGAGGTTCATCTCAGAACAAAAATACTTCATGTATCCCTGGGAAACTAAAGTTAGGAGCCTAAAGAATTTCCCACACTGGGGTGTCCTACGAGGTTAGGTTGATTGAAGCATTAGCTGTTTGGACTGCCCGCTGGGATCTGCAGGACTTAAATGTTTGAAGCAATTTATGTAGGTTTTAGGTATTCCGATCCCAGCTAGTTTACATGAGAGAGAAAGATAGAAATAAAAGAGTTGTGCAAAATATCTCCTGCACCCCTGCTAATTGCTCTGACTTGACATCAGGGAGATCCCTGTGTCAGCTCATCCGTGATACCTGCCCACCCCTGCAACTGCTCCACCAGCCTTTACTGCTCCGGGGCCCTTAGATGCACATCACCTGGGATGCCAGTCTCTCTAAGCTGAGAGCAGAGGGCAGTAAGTGATGTGCTCATACCCCAGCCCATGGATTTGATAATACAATCAAGATCTACGATTTTCTCTTCTAGCTACATCAAAACATGCTCCAGGGCTTCCCATATTGATTACTACTCCTCTCTGTCACTTACTTCCTATTTACACCATACACACTCTTATGGGTCGGTTCAAAAGCAAGCTACTAAGGCCAGCCACACTGCTTGTCATCTTGTACATCATCCACCCTGCCCACATGCAGTATTTAATACATATAATTCAAGGCCTTCTCTAACTTCTACTCTTTGCTTTTCTTCTCTTGAATCTTGCAGATTAAAACTTTTTATTCCTGTTAAGAAAAAGGATCTACACCAAGATTTCAACCTTGTATACTTCCTGTCACCGTGCACATAATCAGATTTAGGATTACTACGAGTTCATGCTTTGCCTTCAGGATTTACTGAGCACCATGGTGAGTCATCAGCATGTTGATGATCCTCCATCTCATGTCTTCTTCTTATCAAGCAGTGCCACAGCCTCACTTTTCCCCTAATGCCTGATGAGGAATGAGCGTACTGTACCTACAGAGCAATGCTAATTTAACTTCATCGCAGCAAAGGGAGAGAAGTTCCGTCTCTGAGACGCAGCTGGTGGGTCCAGAGCACACTGCAGTAGAGACACCTGGTGGCTACCAGGAACATAGGTCCTCTGGAAGAAAACCGGATGGATGGGTAAAAAACCAACTGCTACTTTATAAAAGGGATTGTTAGGTCTGTAGCAAACTCCGCGTTTGATTCCTTCACCAGCTTAATTAGGTATATATGCACGTAATTGTTCCCTTAACACGAGACAACTCAGGATGCATGAATCTCATTTACTGCACAGAACAAGAGTCCGTTACAGAGTAAGATTTTATCCTGCTCGTGAAACACCAGAGAACTCCAGTCATCACTTTTTTCTACATATACCTTGAACTTGATATAACGTAAATGTTCCTGAGCGTGGTTACACCACATATTTGTCAGGAAAGTGATATTACTCCCATTGTACAAATGGGGAATGGGACGCAAACAGAGGTCATAACCCTAAAACTGAGCAAAAAGTCAAGCAGATCTGTGACTAAGACACAGGACGGTGGCATACAATTCCTGGTGCCTCAGTCCACAAAGTGCTGCCATGTGATCTAACAGCGGTGGCTTATCATCTTCACATCTCATTACAACACATCCTAGAACAACACTACATAAAAGTAGGTAACAATTTTGCAGTTTAAATATGGTTTTCTACAAGGTACATCCAGATAAATAACATAAAAAGAGAATAAGGAGAAAGACTTTATACCCAGCATGAAAGAAGCTCATAAATGAGGGGATAACATATGGAGAAAACAAGCAAGGTATGGAAGGAGTCTGCTTCGTGTTTGCAACTTACTACATGAGGTCTTCCTAGAAATTTTCATGTGATGAAGACATATATGAATCGTCAAAATTACTGCTTCCTGTACAGTCTGAACTCATCTCCTGATTATGCATTTTGGTACAGCTCAACCAAGTGATATCCTGTTATTTCTAAAGCAAAACCACAGCCACCTTGAAAAAAAAGCAAAACAGAGATGTACTTCAAAAAAGGCAAATGTAGGATCGCCGCTCCATTTGTTGCAAAAATTGGGGGAAAAAAACATCAGGGAGCTGCAAGAGACCATGGGCTTGCAAGTGAAACAGCTGTATGCAGCCCTAGAAAACAGAATTGTACCTCTACTTTGGCCAAGGAGTGCCTAGGGGCACTGGGCACTTAAACCAAACTTTTCCCTGGAAGTCAACTACTGGATGTGGAATTTGAGATCCCCGAGGCTTGGTGTCCAGAAAGACCAAGTGCACAGACAGCAGTTAAGTGTGCTTCAAACAAAACAGATGCTATAAATCCTGCTTTCAGCTCCTTATCCCAGCTACCTTCTCCTTGTCCCAGCCGTGCATTTCATCTCCATTCTTTCACCACCATACAATTATGTGCAATGTCTCCTCCCTACCCTGCCTTGTCTCCCCATTACAATTCTGAGTCTTAGCCCCTCTGCATCCATCTCCCAACTACAAGACTCCGTTTTACAGGTGCAAACACCCAGTTTTTCTTCCTGACTTTGTTTTAATCGAGAATAAGAGACAGTGAAACCGAGCTTTGCTATGCTCCCTTCCACAGGAACTCCCTGGGAAGAGCCACGCAGGGAGGACCCTTTTCGCCCCAGCATCTCGAAGCTGTAGCATGCTCAGGGCAAAGAGAGAGACGTGAAACCTGACGGGTAAGATGCAGTTGCCTAACCGTAGTCAGCTAGCCCCGTCTGAGAGACCCTAGACTAGATGGGGCTTCTCTCCTGCCCTGCCTCCCTCCACTTGCTGCTTCAGAAGCGCACAGGGCTCCCCCGGTTGTGCTGACTAGTTCCCCCCCCGGCAGGCATCTTCAACGCTTCTGGGGTTTTAAGGTGTTAGAAGGCACCAGATGTTTAAGACAACTGAATCCTGCCCTGCAAACGGATTCGGCATCCCGACAGCCTGCGAGGACGGTTTGCGGAAAAGCTGTTTACAGGGGACAAGGGCACATCTTAAAGCCCCTGAGAAGGTCTGGGGGAGGAGGCGGCTGGAGATCCACCGCCTAAGGGAAGCAGCCAAAAAGGGGCTTTGTGGTAGAAGCGCAGCGAGGCTTTTGCACATAAAACCGCGGGCAGCGGATTCCGCTCACCCTCTTGCCCTGACCCACCCGTTTTGTCTGTGAGGGTGACATTTTTTTGGCCAAGGGTCAGGGCGCCCGCAGGCACCCGCCCCACGAGGCGGCGAGCACAAGTGCCACACCGCTTGACACCCGTTTACTCTCGTTTCTGAGGCTCATTTCTGATAATACGCCTTATTTTTGTTTGTTTGTCTGTTTCTTCCCTTCCCTCCCCAGGTCATCGGGCAGGAGGGAAGCGAAGAGCGAGCCCCGAGGCAAGCGTCGATGGCTAGCGGAGATTTCCCTCGGGGCCGGCCGGGGCCCTCCCCGCCTCCCCCGTCAGCGAGGCCGGGTCGGGCGCCGTGCGCTTTGTGGCACCGCCGCGGCGGCGGAGCCCG
>JAVJGG010000005.1:8170256-8181068 GCA_035590195.1 Aviceda cuculoides | reverse complement strand
CGCAGGAGGGAGTGTGGGAGGGGGCGGGCGGCGCGGCGGAGTAGGGGGAAACTTGGAAATCGCCGAACCTCGGGAGGGCGGGGGAAGGGGAGGGTGGCGTGCGGGTTGGGTTTGGGTTTTGGGGTTTTCGTTTGTTTGTTTGCTATTTCTGTTCTAAAGTGCTGTCCCCTTACCTTGAGGTCTGTAATAAAGGGCCACCTGCACCAGCGTCTTTAAATCTCCCGATTTCCCCTCGCTGGGTCTGCGGTCGGGGGTATCCTAAGCTTTTGGCTTTTATCTGTTCTGTTTCATAATCTTTTTTTTTTTTTTTTTTTTCCAGCGAGAGTTGTGATTTGAGGTTGCTTGGGGCTTTATTTTTAAGTGGAGTCTGAAATGCGTAACTCTGCCAAGATCAGGGGATCTGAAAGCTGTACCAGGCTTTTCTGCACTAGAGTTATGCTCTCTGTTTTGCCAAAATGAAGGATTCTGGTCAGACAAGCCTTCCCCCCCCCCCCCCTTTTTTTTTCAGGTCTCTTTATTCTTGGTGGTTGTGCACTTGGGCACAGTGAAGTGTGTTGCACTTTTACTAGCTATCTCCTTAGCTGACAGATAGTATTTGAATGTATTTATTCAGAGTTACCATTGTTCAGCCCCACCTGGCTGTTGTAAGTTATGTGTTGAAGTAATCTAGAAAATGCTTTTTGTTTGCCAGTGCTGGCTCTGGCCGTAGATTTAAGTTGGCTTCTTGACAGCATGGTTAAAATCCCTTTGCAAAACCAGGAGGTGGAGGCTTTGCAATGAGGTGGGCACATCTCATTCAAATGCTCATTTCCATCAATCCACATGAATATAATAATGGCAACAGTTTCATTCTTTTTTTCTGGACACTTACTGAAACTTTCTAGATGATGTTTTGTGACTTACTGAAAAGATTGAACATTAATTAAAACTCCATAAATAGAATGCCTAAAAATACCGATTTTTGTCTTAACCACTCAAAATTATAAAAGTGGGTATATAAGAGACAAAGACCTCCATGTGTCTGTACTGTATTTTACATATTCTAATAGTCCCTTATTTATGAGCGTTAATTCTGTGCTCGGAAAGCAACAGAGCCATGGCTTTGCTTATCAGTCTTAGGCCTTGTACAGTTAGGATAACAACTTCTTATATTTTATTGCATGCTAAATTTCTGCCTGTTGTTTGTAAAGGTGAAGAAGTTAATGGAGTGCTTAGAATGAAACTGGACTTACATGAAGGAAAAAGAATATTTGTTTTAGTACATATCATACTGATCAAGATTTTTTGTCCATAGTCATAACCTTGTGCCTGAGAGCCATTTTCTATTACTGAAAAAGAAAACTTGCAACTTTCTGTGTTTTTTCTTTCGAAAGAGCTACGGCTTAGCTTTTTTTCTTTTTTTTTTTTTTTTTTTCCCTCCCCTGCATGACATTTAAGCATGCTCAGTGCCCTTTATTAAAATATCAATGGATAGGCTAGAACTCATGGAGTTCTGCCAAATTTGGATCAATGCAAATGAGAACAATTTGTCCCATTGTGTCTCCCATATATTGCGTTTCTGTGATGGCCCACTTCTGTAAATACCACTGATGAGTGGAATGTAACTGTTCCTAAAGGACTGTAGTCCCATATTGTTACAGTTTAATAAATCTTTGATAAATAATAAATCTTTTAATAATCTGCCTTGAACTCAGGTCTTTGGGTCCTTCTGTTTGATATTTGTCCAGTTTGGTCCCCTCTTACATCCGTTGTTGCAGCTGTTAAAGACAATTTCTCTGTGGTGGAATTTTAAATTTGAGTGGAACCCACTTGGTGTGGAGAAAAGTGGTTTTTTGTTGAATAATAGCATAAGAGAATTGGCACTGGTTGAATAGTGAAAACTCCTGATTATGTATTGGAAGTATTGACTTGGTATGGAATACACTAAACATTCACGCTTCCTTAAGTATGAAGTATATGAGGTCCTCTAATGACTTTGTTTCCTTTGTGTTACTCTGGAATGAATGCCTTGAAATCCCAGTGCATCCCATGTGATTGTTCCAGTTAAATGCCTCAGTAGTGGAAGCCTCCTTTAATAAACTTCAGTTTTTGCTTCTTACAGGATTTACTGAAATACACTTTTACATTTTGCCCAGTGCAGAGAACATAGCCTTTAATACAATATAATGTAGAAATTTTAAAAGATTTACAACAGTCCACAGAAGACTAGACATAACATTCAGTTAATGACTAGGCATAATGACAGAATTCTGTCTGCAAGGGTAAAAATACTATTTCTTAGAAATGCTTAATTTTTACAGCCCACAGAATAATTGAGCCCATCTGCGTGATGAAGATGATTAAAAATTGCAGAAATTTTGTATAAAAATGTTCAGGTTTTTGGTAATGTGGTATAAAATCAGTTTTGTGCGGTTTTTGTACCTAAATCTGCTGCATGTTTCCCAAATAAATAAGAACTGCTGTATTATGTGGCATTAGTGGAAAATTTATATTGGGATTCTATATTAAATGATTCTTGCAGGCAAAGTATTTTCCTATCTGTTTGGTTGCATGTTGAAACCTGTTTAAACTTGTAATGCAACTCCTAAAAATGTGGGATTTGGTAAACGCACACAAAAATCTAGCAAGCCAAAAAGTGCTTATTAAATTTACAGTGATTTTTAAGCTGGTATCTTAGAAATTTAAGATTACGCTGTCTTCACTGCATTTCGTAATACACATCCACACTGTTAGTGTGTGTGCATCCAACAGTGTTCCCTTCCCCCACGAGCTAACACCCTCCTTCAGAATATAAAATATTAGTGGTAGATTGGTATTTCTATAAAGAATGTTTGAATCAAGGATTAAAGAAAAGTCTTGTGTCATGCATTTAAAATTAAAGCAAGCTTTTTGTTTTAAATAGAAAGCAGTGCATTTTCAAAAGCATACTTAGTGAAGTTAGGCAAAGAAGGTGATACTTCGGACGTGACGAGACTACTCATGTTGTAATTCTCACTAATTAAGGAACATCGGCTGTCATTAACTTTGTATGTAACTTTTTCAAGAGCAGACTTGTAGTGGATGTGCAGGTGTCCGTATTAAACAGAACTCGCATGGCACATCCTAAAAGACCTCTGCAGCGGTACGGCATTGTTTAGCCTGGCTTCGGCTGTCATCTCGTGATAAATCAAGGACATCGGGCTAGTACAGTGTCCCTGCAGCCACTATCAAAGAAGCCTGCATCAGAGGGCGTTGTCTCCTGCAGCAGCACTGTGCTTTCTCCACTGAGCTCACCGTAAACTCCAGGTGGTCCCATCATACGTTCTATTGGATGTGTCTTCAGCATACCTGGTAGTTTCATCAGTATTTAAGTGTAAAGCAGTGATTTTTATGAGATATGGAGATCGTTTTCTATTCACACAGAAGAACCACCGCAGTTACTCAAGATTTTTTTTTTTCTCACCTTCGGGTCACTAATTCATGTCTTCGTGGGTTAGCACTTCTGTCCTGGTGTAAATGTATTTCAAAAGAACAAGTTTATTTCCTTCAGTTTTCTTGTGTTTATGTAGTCTAGTGAATAAAAAATAATGTCTAAAATATGCATTTGACTTTGACTTGACTCCTCATGTTCTTTGCAGTCAGTTTTCAGTTGAGGTCCAAGGCCATAACCATTAAACTTGATGGGAATTTTTCCAGTCAAATCAAAGATTTGGCTCTTCCTAAGTTTTTATAAAGGCTTGGTTATTATTACTTTTACTCAGAAAACTTGAGATATGCTAAATCTCAAGTATCTGACGCAGAACATTATTGTTTTTTCCGGAGAGCCTGCCCTTACTATTGGGATATACTGTTCTTGGGAGATTGGCAAAAAGCTATAAAACCCTGCTCAGTCCAGGAATTACATTGAGGAGTGCTGCTTAGGAAATCACAGTTCCTTGAACAATGTGTTGTGCACATTTTTTGGTGCTTCGTAAGGAGTACCTGGGAGCTCAAGTGGACAACTGTAGATGTCTAACTTGATCAGAAAAATCAGGGCTGCTGTTGGGTGTGGTGCCTCATCTGTTGTCTAGTCAGGCTCCTGTTATAGCTCTGTGGAAGTGACAGGGTAGCAGCTACTGGTGGTGGTGTAGCTTCTTCCCCACCTTTGATGGAAATGCCAGGTTTGGATGCGTGGAACCCTTCCATGCTGTATTCGTTTCTCTTCTAACATGGCAAACTGGCAAGGGAGAGAATGCAAACAGACAAACCTAATTACTCTGTGGTTTTGGTTTGGGAGCCTAATCCTGTAAACGTGTTTTTTGATTCTTAGCAAATCCTGAGTAACTGATGAAAGAACAGCCCAGCTTTGCCATCTCTGTATTCAATTTTAAGTATTCTTTCAATAAAAAGGAAAAATGGTCTTCTCCTGTGGATGGTGCTACAGTTTCCGCTGCTTCTAGATCACCTTTAGGTGAAGTACATGATTGACATAATGCATTTTATAAAAATAAATTTCATGTCTTTCAAGCCTTTATAGTGGTGAGAAGAAAAATAGTGCTTTCAGCTGGTTGTAGAAAAATAAATGTTACTGCTATTTGTTAAGGTATAATTAAAGAAGAATCCTCTGTGGCATTTCATGTAACTTTGGGGATTTTTGCTACAGCATTCCCTGTAGTAAAAGTTCTTCAGAAAGTACATATGAACATGAAAAAGAGAAGCTATCTATTTCTTTTGGCCCTCCAGAATTATCGAATTTGTTCACTCCCAAAAAGTTGAATGAATAACTCAAAACTGAGTTGAAGTTACAGTCAGCTAATTTAGCTATAACACTCCTAATTTCTTTCTTCATGTTTTAGAGGTAATGATGCCTCCTTTGGTTCTTAAAAATCAGTACTGTAGCCGTGCAGCAGCAGCACTTCTAGTAAAGGATAGGGCAGAAGCTGTAAAACTCAGAAGCAGATGAATCCCAAGGGAGTTACTACCTGCTGCACTTGCATGTGGCAAGGAGCTGTTGCTGATGGTAGATAAAGTAAATTTGAGAACCCTCTGATGTAAAATGTCAACGGTATCTGAAATTTTTGACATGTTCAGAAGGGTAATATCACTTCATTCTAGGAATGAGTCACTACATGTGCTTAAAGATGTGCCAAATCTTCATCAAGCTTGAGAGGTGATAAGTAATTTTATTGAAAGACTGGCAGTAGTTTTATCCTTCCAAGAAAACACTGCTCTTGGGAATCTTCAATACCAAAGAACATGTTTTCTGATTAAAAATTAAATCATTTCCTGCTGAAGCAATATTATTAACATTATACATGGGATTTAAAATCCAGGTTGTACATTCCACTTCCATATGGGTATCCCTGCGTGATACATGGAAGCTTTGTAATGTAATTGTGGTTGATTTTTTTTATTTTTTAAAGCTATAGTCAATGATTTTTTTAACAATGTAAGTTAAAATTGTTGATAACTGTGTTTTGGCTTTAAAATAAAAGTTACAAGTAAATTTTTTTCTGCTGTTGACATATGAGAAAACACATAAAAAGGACTGAGCGCTTCAAGGAGAAATAGATGATATCTTCTTTTTACAAAGCCCTGCCAAAGACGGTCACCAAACCCAGGTGCTCAAAACTGATGAGATCATTGCAAAGTTACTGGATATTTCTGATGTGATTCCAATTAGCTTGTGCAGCAGGAAAGGTTACATTTCTTTGTGTTTGATGGATTAGAACTTTGGGGGGGGGGGGTGGTTTATTTCAAGATTAGTAATAGTGCTAGTTTACATTTAACTTCTTCCAAGCTTTGTGTTTCTTCTTAGTACTTTCATAGTGGAAATGAGATCATCAGAAGCACTTTGTTTTGCTCTAGTTCACAGACTTCAGTGTATACTGTGTATCCTGGTTAACTTACTTCCTGAGTAATTTTTTATACTGGTGATTGCTTGCACCCGGTTTTTCTGTTGCTCATATGTTGTTTCAATGCTGAAGAAAAAATACTATCTTCACATTTAGTTACGTGCATGGAAGGAGACTAAAACTTTGCAATTTAGCGATCTATATATAGTGCAGCTATGAGTAGGATGACACTACAAAAATATTTCTCAGTCCTGGCTAGCTTTAGATTATTATTTAGATTATTTAACAGTAAAATTGTTAAATGAGCAGTGGAACAAATATTAGTGAAAGAAAAAATAGCAGATGCGGAAAAGTAATAGCCTAGGTTTGTGGTTAAAAAAAAAAAAAGAAAAGAATAATAGTGGTAGGTTGCAAATGCTCCTGAATAGGGAGTTTAGGTACTATTTTTAATTGGAAAAGTATCTTTGAAACTACCTGATGTTACCCTGTGCGATACAGAAGTGCGCAGGAAAAGTAAAGGCAGGTCAATGTCTTAAACCATGGAATCGTTCCTGTGAAAGAACAGTCGGATACCCACCATTCTCTATGGGAATTTATGCTGGTTGTTTGAGATAAAGGAAGCAGCACTATGGTCAAAGTGTCAGTCTGAAGAAAAGTAATCTGTATATTGCTCTTTCAGGTTTGAGTATGAGCACAGTTGAAGAAGAGTCTGACACAGTGACAGTAGAAACCGTGAACTCTGTGACACTGACTCAGGACACTGAAGGGAACCTTATACTTCATTGCCCTCAAAATGGTATAGAATTGTATTGCATAGTATTTTTTTTCTTCTTTCTTCATTGATCCAACCATCATACTTCCTTGCCCCCCAATTCTGTGAGCTACTTGGATTCAGCCTACTGTGCTGCAATTTGTTCTGTTTCAGTTTAAAGAAGGATTAAATGTCAAACTAGGTGTAAATCGCAAAATTTTTATGTATATGCCCAACAAGGATATAGCTGTTCTGATTTATTTCAGTGGAAATGGCTTCTTAGAACCAAGTATGTACCCGAATTTCTGAAGACTTAGAGGGTTGGTTTGTGTGTAAATGGACTGTGGATGGAATTTACAAAGAAAATCTCACAGAAAATGTGTGTTGAAGGCAGCATGTGAACTGTCACTGCCCATAACTTAGACCAAGTTCTTGGGCAGTAGTAAAGCACCAAACCGACTTAGCACATTTGCCTCTCCCTTTTGTTTTGGTCTACTTTGTTAACAGAACTTGGTCCAAAGCTCCGCTTCATTGACAGAAAGTAACCTGCGTATGTTTTTGTTGTTAGAAGCTGATGAAGTAGATTCTGAAGACAGCACTGAACCTCCTCCGCACAAGAGGCTTTGCTTATCAGAGGATGATCAAAGCCTTGATGATTCCACTCCATGTATTTCTGTTGTTGCAGTTCCAAGTAAGTTGTTTTAAGTTTATGTACTCCTGTAGCAAATGTTTCTGTTGGTGAAGGTTAAAAGTGGACTCTGGATCACATTAGAATATTTTGCATGTTTTATTTTCAAATTTTATTAATATACTTGGCTATCATCTTTACTTCTCAGAGCCTTGGATGGTTTTGCAGCAATTGTTATCTCTACAGTACTGGCAAAATAAACCTGCCTTACAGATAGAGGATTGCAGGCACAGGTGCATTGAATAAGTTGAAGGATAAGCGAATGAACAACAAACTAGATGCTCTCTTCTTGCAAAGAGCAATTAGGGGTTTTTAATGATCAAACAGTACTGTTAGTATTTCCGTATTTTGTAATACTGAGATGTATGGTCTTTTTAAGGTAGAGGTTGTTGTACAAAAGGTAGGCTGTGTGCTGAATTAGTCTTAAGGGAGTTGATTGAGTATTAGATAGTTCAATATAATCTCCCAAAGGGAGGCAAAACCAAATCTAGGAAGTTAAAATACCAATTTACAATACCTAGAGTAGATGTTTGTTTGGTGGAATTTAGTAGAAACTCAGAAGTGAATGCATTATCATGTTGAAGTTGAAAGAAAACTGGGGAAAAAGAATACAGCCAAAAGATTCGAACGTTGTACTTTAGTAATTGGATAATACTGAAGATAGGGCTGGAAAGGAAGCATTAATACAGTGCCAAGTGTTTGCACCAGATCAAACACTTTTTATTTATGTGTTTCACATGTGGTCTTAGTTATAGTCAAGTGTAAAACTGAAGGTTTCAGAACCCCTATTTAAATTTTATGAAGATGAATAATAATTGTGATCATTTTACTGTGTCAACAAGTAAATACAAAAATAAGGCCTCTTTAAAATTTTTAGTGCAAAGGTAACAATTTATAAAACCTGTAGGCTGCATAAAAAATGTTACAGGGGTAAGGTATACAACTAACTTGTACATTCTGAAGTTTCAGAAAATGATCAGAGCTTTGAGGTGACCATGACTGCTACCACTGAGGTAGCTGAAGATGAGATTAACGAAGGAACTGTTACTCAGATTCAGGTACAGTAAAACTTCAAATTTGACCTTTTTGATGTACTTTTTTTTTTTAATTGAAATGAAAAAGAAAACAAATAGCAGGGGCTTATTAAATTAATAAGATTATTTTTAGCATGAAACTAATGTGTTTGAGGACAGATCTTGTTTGTAAAGTGTCATTCTGTAGAAGTGCAATTGAATAATTGTATATATGAAAGAGGTTATTTGTAGCATATGCCCAAAGAGCAATACAGTAAACAGTAATAGATGTAACCCCACACACACTGATAATTACTTGCTCTGGGATGATCTGCATAGAAGACAAGTTTATCTGTTATTTCTGTCATTCTTTGATTATAAAGTCAGCTTTATAACAGGCCTAAATACGCTTTGTCTTGTCACCAGTCCTAACAGTTACATACACTTTTCCTTGTGGGTGTACCATGTTTAAAAGGTCTCCATTGGAGATGCTGGACATAGTCGCCTTTCCACCAAAGCCAGTGAGACTCTTCATATTCACTCTACATTAAACAGGATGACGAATGTTATCTAATTAATTCTCATATTGTATATATGTTAAGATGCTAAATCTTACTCAGGTGTTTTAAGAAAGGTGAATATACTTTTAATGCCATATCTAAAAAGTGGCACTTTCTGAGCAGCCAGCAAGGTAACTAGATGTGCTGGTTTCATTTTCCTTCAAGTTATGCCTCCGTGTTAAATTGTGAGGTGCTAGAAAGAACTGAAGATCTTACTGGATGATTTCATATTGGTCTTTTCAAGATTCTTCAGAATGAACAGCTGGATGAAATCTCCCCAATGGGCAATGAAGAAGTGTCAGCTGTTAGTCAAGCCTGGTTCACAACCAAAGAGGATAAGGATTCTCTAACAAATAAAGGTAGGATATTTCAGATGCAATTCTCCCATGCTGTAAAATGGTGTAAACTATTCCAAATGTTTCAGAACATCTTGCAGGTTGCATGAAGCAATCTCTGATCTGGTTTTTTTTAGTGAAGATACTTGAGAAGACTGATTCTAAAAAAGCTGAGAGATCTAATGCATTAAGTCTTCACCGGCGCTCTTACACTTTGTATGCAAGAAGAAAATTGGAATTCCAGATAAACTTGGAGAGGAAGAGGGGCCATGCTTGGAGTGGTGACAGTGATTCTAGTGGCTGTGGTAGAGAACTGCTGTAGATAATGTGTGTCAGCACAGGTGGGGCAGACAGTTGTGTTTGCTGTGTTTGCTCTTCTACCTGGTTAGGATGTGGGAAGCTGCAGTCAGAGGTGGGCACACCAGGAAAAAAATTAATCTGTGCTCAGGCGAATACATCTTCCTCCAAGCAGGACTTACTAGTCTGGCTACTGTGTTGTGATTCATCTTAAACAGTTTCTGGAAT
Source organism: Aviceda cuculoides (assembly GCA_035590195.1). Taxonomy (NCBI): domain Eukaryota; kingdom Metazoa; phylum Chordata; class Aves; order Accipitriformes; family Accipitridae; genus Aviceda; species Aviceda cuculoides. Next base: position 8,171,383 of record JAVJGG010000005.1, on the reverse strand, counting down.
GGAGTTGCATCAGAAGTAGAGGGATCATGCAGACCAGGATCTACTGAAATAATCACCACTACTCCTAAAACTACCAATCCATTGGCATTCTTCCTTTTCAAAATATATCTGCGCAGTCATGTAGTAGCTGCTGAACTTCAGAGCTTTATTTCCCCCCCTTCCCAGGGAAGTGCCTTTTTAAACCTAGAGAAACAACTTAGCATCAAATGAAGACATGTCTCTCCAGTTTCCTCAGTCTCTCTACTATTTTTCTTACCCTGACTTTACCTCTTTCTAGGGAAAAAAAAATGAAATCTTTTTCAGTTAGTCCAGAGCAACTCCCTTTTTTACTAGAGAACTTTAGGAAAGAAAGTAATGGTTTTCTCTCACAGAAACAAATGATCTCTTACCCAGCAAGTTCTGCTCTAGAAAGCTGAGTATACTGCTGAGTCAGTAAAGAAATGTGGGTGAGGCATGTAGAACCTGGGTGTTGGATATGGAAAATTCAGAGAAAGGGAACTGAGCAGCTATGTTAATGACCACTCAGTGATCCCAAGCGTGCCACTAACAGTTGCTTCTAGCAGTCAATAAGTAATTTCTCCCCATTTTCTCTGTCGGTCTTATTTATTAGATTTATAGGGCTTCAGAGCTCTTCAGTGTTCAGTCCAGTGACTGGGGCAGGGATGGGATAGCAAAGAGATCCCTTTGCATCACAGCGCTGAAGGCAGCTGGGTAGAAATAGTGAGAAATCGTGTTGCTACAGTTCCTGTGCTCTAGGGTGAGAGGAAGCAGAGGTTATCATCTTTTCAGTAGCCAGTGGTAAAGGGCTTGGGTTGGGAGCAGCACATTTTCAGCTGTGACTGGAGGAGCATATACTGGTGATTTGGCAGAGAAATAAATGACTATTTTCATGTGACTTGGTGGCCTCCTGTTTGATGTCTGTCTTGTTAAATATATTAGAAACTTACTGCATTTGTAGCTGTCTCACAGGCGTATCAACCTTTTCCCCTGTACTCGGCACTGGTGAGGCCGCACCTCGAGTGCTGTGTTCAGTTTTGGGCCCCTCACTACAAGACATTGAGTTGCTGGAGCGTGTCCAGAGAAGGGCAACCAAGTTGGTGAGGGGCCTGGAGCACAAGTCTGATGAG
>JAVJGG010000005.1:8142480-8170156 GCA_035590195.1 Aviceda cuculoides | reverse complement strand
TTAGTGGGCATGGATGATGGTTGGACTCGATGATCTTGAAGGTCTTTTCCAACCTAAATGATTCTATGATTCTATGAACTGAGCATATATCACAAGTGGCATTTAGAGTTGTGAATGAATGAGGGCACTAAATCTGGTGATTCTGATTAAGAGAATAATAATTTGAGGAAGACATTTCCAATAAAATATGCCAAGAAAAATATTTTGAGAATCCATACTAGCTGAACTTTTCTTGGAGTCTCCATGTTCTGTTAGCGATCAGCTGTGGAAGAATAACTATATGCATCTCCTTTTACAGTAGCTAAGAATTTGATGTGTGTTGCCTGACAGTCTCCACCTTATAATGCTGTCTTTCATGACCCGTGGGCAGGTTATAATAATCTTGGCACTGAATATGCAAACATGTGAAGTGCAAAATACACTTCCTTTCCTAAAAGAGTTGGGTATTAAAGGTTATTCCGAGTAAAGAGTAGCAGTGTCCCTTTAAGTCAGTTCAGATGCTTGGATAGAGGTGTGAATCACAGCTACAGTAGTAGATTATTGGTATGTCCCTGTTGCTTTGGAAGAAGAGATTGAAGCCATCAGGCACAAGGGAAGAGTTTTCTCTCATCAGTTCCAATGGAATTAGTAATAATGCCTGTACTTTTCCTTATAATTGGATTTGAGTAAACAGTCTCTTTGGTGTGTTCTGCCTCAGCTCTGGTAATTAGCAGGCTGAGAAGGAAGTACCCTGATTTTTCTGAGCAGAGATGGGCAGGTAGCCAGCACACACCAGTATGTAAACTGGGTCACCAGCATAATCTTAATTATAAGCAATCGTTAATACTAAGTATGGTATGAGCATGAGGGGAAAAAAGAAGAATATCTATATATATATATATAAATTTAGGGTAGGAATGTTTTAATGTTTTATTGATAGTCCTCAGGTTTGAAATTTTCTCTTTGAATAAAGTTGATTGGGTTTGCTTTTAAAGCTTCGCTGGCATTGTAGTTACTAAGGGCATAGGCAGAGACAAAACATAATGTTTGTTTCTATTGGTTTACCACTTTTATTTGGGAGTAAAACACTCACCATCAGTCTTGACTGTGACCACCGGGCATTATTCTGAATGCAAAAGAAGGAGAGAAATAGGGACCAACTTGTCAAAACAGACTAGGTAGAGATTTACCTCTGTGAAAAGCACTCATGGTAGGTAGCACTACTCACATGTTGGGAAGTGATAAGGCGTATAAGAGAACCCACGTCGTTGCCAATTCCTCAGGTAGTATTATGAGTCACATTTTAAGTCCCAGCTTCTGGAATCATCTGCGTGCATGGAAATTTCAGCTGTCAGTTTAAAGACAGAAATTTTCTACGTATGGATGAAGAGATAGCCTGAAAGTGTGGCTTGACAGCACATATAGAATTCATGTTCTGTTTTGAAGAAATGCATGTTTTTGAAGAGGAGTCTGACACATTATTTAAACATTAGTTGACAGTTACTAGGGATTGTTTGTCAGTTCTGAAATAATATCTGTTTAAAATTAATTCTAGTTAAAATAGCTAAAATTACTCTTTCCTTTGTTCATTGCAGTAATGAGGGTTGTGTTTTCTGATATTTCTGTTCTTGTTGTTTTGCTGACTTTCACTTCAGTAATTAGTTTGTCATTTCTATTTTCAGGCCATAAGTGGAAGCAAGGGATGTGGTCAAAGGAAGAAATTGACATTTTGATGAGTAACATTGAGCGTTATTTAAAGGTATGTGTTGGAGTATGTTATCGGCTAGTTGGCGTGGTGATGCAGCTCTTGCTAGAGACCAACTTTCTTTAGTACTTCCCTAATAGGCAATAAGTAATTCTGATCAGTTTGTAGTAGAAATGGTCATTACTCATTTGAAATAAATGAGAAAATTGTATCCACACACAGGATTTAAGACTACCGAACATAACATTGCTTTTAATTTCTGTACTGAATGTAACCCATTTTAAAATTTCATGTCTGGATGCTCAATTGGCTTAATCTCTTTCTCTAAATATGCATCACTCATGAAACCTCTGATGAAGGTGGACAAAAAAAATGGCACTAGGAGTAGAGATAAATTTTCCTTACAAAGCATTGAATACAACTTCCAGACTTCTTTCATGCAATATCTGTATTTGTTTACTATGCTGACAGAATGCCTGTATCTGCTTTCTTCCCCTTAATATATCGGTGTCAGAGTTCAGTGTAAAAGCGGGCATGCAGTTAACATGCTGAGAGTGATAATTGCCCATAAGTCATATTGCGGTAGGCTTACAGCTGAGAATATTTGAGCTGAGCCCTTACAGCTGAGAATATATAGCCTGGGTACTACAGGTTCAGAATCCTTCATTTGTGGATCAAAAAAAGCCCTGAATTTAGTCTTCATTGGTATAAAAATCCTCAGTATTAGTTGTAGAAAGTGTGCCTGCCCACATGTGTATTTGGATGTCTGCCACAAAATCATTCATAGGTAATATTATTTTTTAAATCTAGAGAAGCTTTTTTAAGCTAGCTAAATAACTTTTTTGAGTTACTGATAATTCATTGGATTCATTATTTTCCCTTTTATCTGCTTTCTTGTGCTGCTTCGAACAATTGAAATACAGTGATTTTTAGTTTAAGCTGAAGTTAAACTAAAACTTTCCTTTTATACTTAACTCTAGTGGTTTTGTATTGAATTTACTTTGAGTTTCTATGAGAACAAGAAGAGTAGTTTAATTGAAAAAAATGCTTTCAGATAAGGAATATCTAAAATTATGTAATAAACTGATATAGCACTGTTTGACAACTTTCCCTTATATGACCCCAGGCTAATTCCACTACGGTGTATTTTCCATGATATTCTAATTGACAGTTCAGTTTTTGATCTTAAATATACATTTGGACAGATTTTTTTTTTTTTTTTTTTTTAAATGAAAGTTAGAGCTTCCGTGTCTACATGGACTCTGGTGTAAAAAAAAAAAAAAAAAAAACACCAAAAAAACCCAAACCACCAACAAAGAAACCCCCTAGTGTTCAAGGGTTTGTGTTTGAAGAGGCTAATTCATAAATACTCAGTTTAACTTTTGGATGGTAGTATTTCAGATGCATAGAAAGTTGCATAATAGTATGCTAGGCTTTAGTTCTTAAATGTTCTGCTTCTCAATTTCTAGGAGACTTTGTCTAAGGTGTTTTGTTTGTGGTTGGTTTTGTTTTTTTTTAAATGCTTTCTTCTAGGCCCGTGGAATAAAAGATGCCACTGAAATTATATTTGAAATGTCAAAAGATGAAAGAAAAGATTTCTACAGGACAATAGCTTGGGGTCTGAATCGGCCTCTCTTTGCTGTCTATAGAAGAGTTCTTCGCATGTATGATGACAGAAACCATGTTGGAAAGTATGAAAACCTCTAATGCTGCATGGTTTTATTGGTATGAGTAGGGTCATATATTTAATGTTTGACATGTTAGATGTGAGACAGAAGATTCTAGCCAAACAGACCTAGCTTTTGCTAATCATAAGTCACATCTGCTGATTCTCATAGATCAACCTCGACAATTGTTGTGTTGATGCTATCCACAACTTAAAAAACAAACAAACAAGCAAACAAAAACAACAAAAAAACCCCCGAAAACAAAGGTGCAGAGAATTGTGATATGATTAGAAGACTGACACAAGCATGGATCTGCTGCGATGTAGTTTCTTTCTGGAACTGTGACTTTGAGCTAATTGATCTTCATCCCTGTGCCCTTAGTTTGCCCATCTGTAAAGCTGTGGGTATGGCGCCATCCAGAAGTGCTGAAAAGGATGTTAGATTTTAAAGGTGGTTGAAAATTAAAAATACCATCTCAGTGCTGATTTATTATGTTTTTTTAATGGAAAGTCAGCCTTATGGTGATTGTGAACTGAGACAGGAAGGAAAAAATAGCTGGTTTTTGAGACTAATACACAAAATTTTAATTCTGTTCTTAGTAGCAAGATGACCAAGAATGAGGAATTTTGCTGGAAAATGAGAGGAATGTTAGACCAGATAACCTTAGAAATGCACTAATGTGGAAAATGACATTTGTTCTTCACGTTCTTTTGAAGCATTCAGTCAGATTGGTTCTTAGACCTGAAATTCTTTAATCTCTTGTTGTAACTAAATGTGTACTGTGTGGTTAGGAAAACAAAAATATTTATGCTGTATGCTTTGTGTTTAAAATAATGGTTTTTTTATTTACCTGTTGCTTAGGTATACTCCTGAGGAAATTGAAAAGCTTAAAGAGTAAGTCTTATTATTAACAAGGTCATGCTACCTTGTTTATATTTAGTAGCTTGAGTGGTTTTAACAGGTTTTGTTATATGAAATCACTGAAAAGTTACAAGTATATTTGACTGCTCCAACTCTATCAGAAAATAGTGGTCACTAAATTAATCTAAAGAGAATTGAACTACATTTGGATTTCTTTTTTAATATATTTTCTAATGTGTATTCAGGATGTAAGCAATAGGCAACAAAGTTCTAAAGCAAGCCTTCTGTTGGAACTAGTAATGTTTCAGATTTTAACAAGCACAGTCAACATTGCAGTTATGTTTGTGAAAAACAGACATTCCCTTTCTTTAGGAAACCTGAGCAAAGGTTATTTCTAAAGAAAGTTGGTAGGTCAAGGGTAGGATCTCCCCTATGAAGTATTAGAGAGTGACATAAATAGTCAGCAAGGCTTTTTGATTTTGACTGTGAACCTCATAGATCAAGCAGGAGGGGCTGCAGACTTTGTCTCCTTTTGCAGCTTTCCAGTGTTGAGCAGTCTGAAGAAACCAGGTTGGACTGAAGGAAGGAAGGGAGTGTATTTCATTGTGTTGATGGATACGTTTGGATCAGTTTAGGTGGTTTGTGTCATTCACAAGGTGCCTTTGGTTCCAGACGTGTCAAAAGTAGTCATGGCCCAACATGTTAAGCAACCTATTGTCATGTGTGGGAGGAAAATAATAGTTAAAATTATGAAAATTATTATGCAGTGGTTTGCTTCATTTAAATTGTAGGATGCCTGGGTTTTCATTGGGCATTATTTGGATTTCTCAAGTGAACTCCATACCATCTGAAAACCCTGAGGAGCTTGTGTAGAATGGATGTTGACTGTTTGTCTAAACATTCATACTGTATTTAACACAGTAATTAAGCCTCACAACGTTCCTGCAAGACAGTTAGATATTAAGCATTTTATGAGTGAGTATCCTGTGGTTTAGCTGGTCCAAAGGCTTCTAGAAACATAGAAAAATCAGCAGTGATGATAGAAAGTATTAATACTGTAGTATCAAGTGACTCCCCATTCTGCACGTTCATCCTGTTTTTATTAGATCGCATTTGATATTTTGGTAAACTCATAACTGGATATAGTGCTAATGAGTATGTTTCTATTTAGGCTGAGAATAAAGCATGGTAACGATTGGGCCACAATAGGAGCTGCACTGGGGAGAAGTGCTTCATCTGTAAAAGATCGATGTAGATTGATGAAGGATACCTGCAACACAGGTGAGGCAAATGCTGGTGTCAGTAATGGATATTCTAGTCAAAACTCTGTCACCTTTGCCTTTGTCAGTGGTGTTTTCAGATATTTGTAACCCTGAACTGAGAAACTTGCAATGTGAAATCTGGGGACGTTTTTAGAATGTTATTTGGTATAGGTTTCTCCCGTTTCACTTCTAAAAGATCAGAACACAGTTTATTTTTGCAGTCCATTTTCCGTTGTATATTGTGCTACTGGAGCATATTTTATTCAGGTGGATTAAAAAGTACTTTCCCTTGTGTTTGATGTTTATAAACATACACTGTATATTTGGTGTCAGTTAAGAGACAGGTGCACTTTAGGAGTAAACATACACTGTATATTTGGTGTCAACTAAGAGACAGGTGCACTTTACTCATAGGAGTAAAGCATTGTTTATTTTGTAGTGTATATATTCAAATGGAAGGAAAATTTAGTCACACCTCATGTAATTACTGAATACTAAATTGTTGTGTGGTTAATTTACTTCAACTAATACAATTCAGGTAGCTTGGACCAGTTTGCTTTGGTCAGTATTCTGATAAGTTCTGTGCACCTTCCTTCATCTGCGAGAGGAAGAGAAGAGAAGAGAAAGAAACTCGGCAGCAAAATGATGGAATTATGCATTTGTTAATCAAGAATGGATATAATGTAAATTGTTAGTAAGTAAGAACAGTTATATCTTCTTCACAAGTCAATATGTGCATCTAGAATAAGGCACTGAAGTTAAATGTCTGTTGACGTGTTACAGAGCAGAACAGAGGGCATCTCCTGTTAGTTAAGTTGGAGGGCTTTTCTCTCTTTCAGGAAAGTGGACAGAGAAAGAAGAAAAAAGACTAGCAGAAGTAGTGCATGAGCTAACTAGCACAGAACCAGGTGACATTGTCACACAAGGTGTATCGTGGGCTGCAGTGGCAGAACGGGTCGGGACACGCTCTGAAAAGCAATGCCGCTCTAAATGGCTCAACTATCTCAACTGGAAACAAAGTGGGGGCACTGAGTGGACCAAGGAAGATGAAATAAATCTGATCTTGAGGTTTGTTATTTTAGTTACTTTTAAAGGTTTGTAATACATGACAGCAGGATTCCATTGGGGTCCATTTTGCTGGTTTCTTAGACACTAAAATCTCTAGAACCCTCCAAAAATCACTACTGTGTTTACAGTTCCCAGAGATTTATTATTGAACATATTTTTTGTTTTTTGTTTTTTTAGTGAATGTTAGTGTTCGTGAAAGGTGTCAGATTGAAAACCCTGGAGACTGAAGTCTTCTTTATTCCACAGAAAAGGTACAGCACAGGCAGCGACCGTGCAAGCTTCCCACACATTGCCCCACCAATGCGCTTTAACCCTTAACTGGAGGGTAGTTCAGTCTCCCTGCCCATTCAGTCCTTGGCCTCTCTGCCGAGATGACCAGCAAGGGTCAAGTGTGGTGGTGGTTTCTGTGATGTGGACGTCTTGTCTACAAAGAACTAAACCGAGACTGCAAATTAATTTCATGTAGGCCACCAAACACTGATTGGATATCAGCATCTTTGAGTACATTTGAACTGGCAACCTGGTAGTAACTTTGGAAATCTTTTGCTCTCTCCAGTCCTCCTCCCGTTTTGAATGCCTTTAACTCAGGCTTTTTAGCCAGTGGATTTTTATGGGTTGATAGTTTTGGGTGGGAATAAAAAGCCAAGACATCCAGGGAATCTAAACATTATTTACAAAGCAGTATTCACTAATTTACTGAAGCTGTTTGACATGAACTCAAAATGAGGAACGTGATTCCACATTTCAGAATGTGCTGGTTATGGTTATAATTCTTAATATTTCTGTACAAATGGTATCTGTTTTGGTCTGTCCAGATATCCTTAACTCATCCTGCAGGGTTGGTTTTGGTAGCTTTTTTCTTTTTTCCCTTTTTTTTTTTTTTTTAAGCTAGCAAGAGTGTTCAGTGCTATTGCTTGGTTTGTGAAGAGTACTTTTCTTAACTCCCACAAAAATCTTTTCCTCTCTCGTTGTTCACCTGTCTTCATATGTTCCACATACAGATGAGCTGGAGGCAGTTCAGAGATATTTATAGTATTCAGACAGATTCTGCTAGAATCCAGTGTGTGCATAACATCTGCCAAAACTACGTGAAGACTGTCCCTTCCCCGGAGAATCTGATGGGTTTGATTTATGAGAAACTGTTTAATTCTGTAGTTAACTTCATCTACTTTGGCTAAGAAGCATCTGAGAGGAGGCAAAAATCTGTGTTAAGGACGGATGAGTGTTATTTAGGAGAAAACAGAAGTAAATATCATAACATGAAATTAATTAAGTGAAAGTTCAGAGTGAACCTCAGGAAGTATTTCCTGCCTTGGAGATGTATTTGGGAAATGGTTTTCCAAAGAGAAAAGATGCAAGTACCATCATTTGGAATGCTTCACAATAATCTGATCAAAGTCCTAATGTATATGTGAGTAAGGAGAGTAATCCTGCATGGCAAGGAGATGGACTGGATCATCTAACAGGTCTAGTCCATCTTCTGTTGTTTATGATTCTGCTTGACCTCTGGCAGCGTGCCGCCTTGGAAGCCTGTGTCGATTCATGAGCTCTGATGGACTATTCACTAGCATGCCATTTTGCTGCTGTTACGTGTGACAAGACTGGAGATGTGCAACACCCCTTCCAGTCTGGAGGGTAGTTTCTAACAGGTAAATATTTTCTGTATTCTGCCAGGATAGCGGAACTTGAAGTTTCTGATGAAAATGACATCAATTGGGATTTACTAGCTGAAGGATGGAGTAGTGTCCGCTCACCACAGTGGCTTCGGAGTAAATGGTGGACCATTAAAAGACAGATTGCAAACCACAAAGATGTTTCATTCCCTGGTAATGTACTGTCTGCACACTTCCCTTCTGAAAGCTCCTTTCACAAATATCAAAGGAATAAGGCTGCATTTTGTTGTCTACTTACAGCATTGCTGGCCAAAGAGCACATTGCTCCTTTGCTGGAACTTACTGGCCCCTTGGATCTGCTGGCTGAATTGCTCCTACAAGCAATCCTTAAGTGTTTCAGTTGAAACAAACCAAGCTGATGTATACACCTAAACAGTAGATTTTGCCAAGTCCCCTCACTTTGGCTAAAGTGAGAGCATGTATCTAAGCAGCTCAGCTGGCAGATCTCAGATGAGGATGGTCTTTGGTATGGAGGGCAGTGACCTCTTCAGGTGGAAGAGGATATGTATCTGCAGCCTAACAGTATCGCCTCAGGTTAGATCTGTTACCTTTAAAATGTTAAAATGTAATCTGTGTGAGGTGCTGAACCTTAGCTGTAGACAGAAGGTGGATCTGCAACTAGCTGCACAGTGAGGATGAGGGGAGGAATTGGGAGTATAAAGCTCCCCAGATAGGTCTCTCATAGCATTTTCTCATTCTTGGTTGGAGAAGCTAGTGCCTGAGACAAAGGGTACTTCAGTCTCCATGACCTTCAGCTCTCTTTTTCTCTGACTTAGAGAGAGGAACCTACTCAGAGAGATTAGTCATGTCGTAATGAAAGGTGTAATTTAATGGACACTTTTGCTGTGCTCTCAGTGTGGTTACATATTAGTCATGCCTGGAGGCTGCAATTGAGAGGGTAGCCCTGTTATGCTTACCATACATTAATAGACAGTTGTTGCATGAAATAATTCATAATAAAAATATGCCACTGAATCAACAGGCTCCCCTCTCTTTCCCAGACAAAATGTCACGGTGTCAAGAGCGGGAGATGTTTAAACAGTTTCCTGTATTGAATGCTAGAAAAGTAGAGGCCTCAGCTTTTGTAACCATATATGTGTCAACCACTCCCTCAGTGGGACCAAAGTGATCACAGGGAAGAAAGGTGGGCAGTTTTATCGGAGTAATGGGCCACTTCATGCACAAAGAATTGTAGTGTAGCCACTGCGAGGTTAATTCACTCTTCCTCCCTATTTCCAGTGACACTCCTGTCAACCTCTTGAACAAATCCGCTTCCATGTTTTCTAAGATGGGAAGGTTTACTTCTTATAGCAGCATTACACAATTAATGATACTGGAACTTGATTGTAGTTTGGGGATATACTATATGTGTTTTTAGAGAGGTCCAAAATTTTATGAGGTTTTCTTTTTTTTTTCCCAAGCATCCTAAAATGTCTAGATTCCTTGAGAAAATGAAGTTTATTCCAGTAGTTGACTATAAATGTGTTTTATGTATGTGCTAAGTTTCTAGTTGATATATCTCTATAAATTGTTTAGGTTCCAAATTCAGAAGGATTTTGGTTACTTTTTCCATCTTGGATAAATCTCACATGCAGCATATCAAATGTGCTTCTTCAACATGCTTTAGCGTGAGTATTCTTTCTCTCAGTGCTGATAAAGGGTCTTAAACAACTCCATGAGAACCAAAAAAACAACCCAGGGCACCAGCTTTCGGAGAACAAATCTGGAAGTGGATTACCACACACTAATTCCAGTTCGGGGGTTCAGCATGTGCAGATTCGAGTGGCTCGCTTAGAGGAGAACACAGGCAACGCACCAAGCCCTGTGGCAGCTTTGCAGATTCCAGTCCAGATTACGCATGTCTGTAAGTAGCTGAAATGAACGACTCGGTGTCCTTTAATGAAACCTAAAGCTTTCTTATGTTAAGATGGTGAAGGAGGAGTGGGCATGTCTTAGAGAATTTTATTAATTCTGCTTTGGTCTTGCTATAACTTCAGATGAAGGATTTCTGGATTCCATTTGCCCATTTCTCACTTTGTTAGGCAAATGAAGGTATTACTGTGACAATAGTACCAAGAAGCTGCAATTGGAGCGCCTGGACATAGGGGTTGTAGGTGTCTGTCTGTGTGCCTGCACACAAGAGCTTGCCATATAACATGTTCTTTGAAAAGGCTTCAGTACACAAGCCTCCTAATGAAGGTAGAATGTATATGTTTATTGCTTAAGTTTCTTCTGGTAGCTCTTGTCCAGAACGATGAATATCATGTACATGATCTTCTTTTGTAAAATATATACACTGCTCTCCCTAAGTTCTGATGAAGGACACCGAAGGGAGGGTATATAATGTTTTTTCTAGTCCTGCTGTTTATTATGCAGTTATTTCTAGGCACAGACACTCTGGAAAGTGTTAGCTGCCGAGTCACACTGACATTCAGCTGATGATCTGCTCTAACCACTGTATTTTTTATTTTTTTTTTTAAATTGGTGCTTCCCACGCTCTTAAGGATGAACTTTGCTCATTATCAAACATTTATTACCGGGTCTACTTTGACTGTAGTGCTTATTACTTGTTTTTGTAACTAATCTTACTAAGTAACTCCAGTCACTCCAATCCAGTCACCCCATATGCAGCCTGTCATCTCCATTGTATACTATTTTGCACTGTTTGCCACTTGTGAATTTTATTAGGAAAATGTAGTGGTTCAGTCTTGCTGATTACAAAATTAATTAATCAGGCTAAGAATTGATTCTTCAGACTATGACTAGATAGGCATTTGGTGAACAATTTCCTGTTTATAATTTCATTAGATTAGCCTACCTTAATCAACTTACTAAGTGCCATCTTCATTTTATCTGGTTTAATTTTTAATTAGAATGACACACAATACCAAGCCAAGAACTTTTTATCTGATGTAATATGTCAGTGGTCTCAGACTTTGAAACAAGCTTGGTCAAAGCTATTGGGTTTTGATGAGCAGGCAAGATGTGCTGGTATTCTGTAACCTTTCGTCCTTTCTGAGTTGAATCCTGTAACGGTTATTTTGTGTTGTCACTTACCCCTCTCTGCCTAACAAGCCTTTTTCCCCATTTTAGTCTGCTTTCCTGAAGAATTTCTGTTTGTGTAATCAAAGTGAATTTTGTATTCTGTCTTTCCCAATCCCATGAGAGCTGAACCTATTAGCCACTTTCAGCTGCATTTGATAGAAGGCTCAAGGTTTCAAAGGGGTAATTCCTATAAGCTTTATGAACATAACTGGCTAAGTAACAGACAAGCCACACTTCACAGGTGTCTGCTACTAAGTGCCAGGAAATCTGCAGCAGGAACCCTTGAACATGCCACTCCAACAATAAAAGCTTCAAAATCGGAGTTTGTATCTTCTTAAGAGACCAAAATTATTGTATTTTGAAGCTACAGAGTCTGAGATGGCCAAGTTTCTGGTGCTTGGAGCACTGCTGTTGTCATGTAGGTCTTTTGCCCTTTAGGTATTTATGGAATTACTGGATAATCCCAGGGAAAGTATTAATTTGCCTCCAGCTTCCTGGAACTTCTGAGTTTTTTAAGAGTTAAGTAAAAATCATGATTATGGCTCTGAATAGTTTTTTTGATATCCTATAAAGCTTTGGGTATGAGCTGTTCGGACCTGGTGATCTTGAAATGTCCGATACGTAAACTGTTTTCAGTGCTTCTCTTCATTACTTTTAGAATTAATGGCATTAATTGCATAAATAATTACACACTTGTAGTAAGAATACTTACAGCTTTTATACACTGTATTCATAATACACAGGGTAGGCAAATATCTTGCGGAGCATCTGATGTTTCATCAGTGGTGGATATACTGTGAAGGGCAGAAAAGTTTAAAAATACAGGAAAAAAACCCCAAACATCCATGGGAAATATAGCAATATTAAACCTGACACCAGTTTAAAACAAGTTATACATGGTCCAAAGGATATTATTACACCAGAGCCTCTTACAAATCTCATTACCAAAAAGTAATTAGATCACGTCAGATAACTTTATTTGTCTGCTTTTATCCCTGTGCACTAAAACCATACTTTCTTTCTTTTGCTTTTTTGGATTGTAGAATGCTGGCTTTAAATAGTATTGTATGTTGAGTACCAATCAGAGAATCTTGTCATTAGGATTGAAGCCAGTTTTTTTTTTCCTCTTACTGGAATTAACAGTATTCTGCTATGTAGTAATTATAGTATGTTACGCTCTCTGCAGGGCTGAAACATTTTGGTTTACATACTTATTTTTCTTCTTTTTCTTCCTTTTGCAGCCTCAACCGATTCCCCTGCTGCTACTGTTGACTCTGAGACAATAACACTAAACAGTGGAACACTACAGACCTTTGAGATTCTTCCAGTAAGTAACAGAGAACTGATATTTGTTACTGTGTTTTTTTCTTTGAAGCACAGCTACTTCTTAGACTATGGAACTGTGCATTTCCCAAAAAAACAGTTCTCAAGTGGAAAGTGGAAGTTAAGAGATCTAAAACTTAAAAACTCAAAGCAAAATATATTCCTGAAAGTGTAATTCATTAGTGCTGTGGGGTAAAATGTGAATTACAGTTAAATGCTTTAAATCTGTCTTAATGCCTTAGTGCTATGAAGTTTTGCTTTGTGCTCATTGTTTTCTTGTTGAAGTCTGACATAATGGAGCCAGAGGAAGCTCACAGTAAGTAAAGATTCTCTCAGTTCCATTGTACGGTAATTTATAGCACAGTTTCTCTTTCTCCTCAACGTTAAGAGTAAGTTGAATTTGATCCTTTCTTACCTGCTGTTGTACAGCATAATACAGTCCTGCTTGACTCTTGGCCTGAGTACTTGTCTTGGTAGTCCAAGGTTATGGATGGGCTTCTTTCTACTTCTTGAGTGCAGTACAGCAATCAGTGCAGTAGGGATTGGATTTGTTTGTTTTCCAGGGGAGTTACAGTTAGACTAGTTCATGTAAACAAACATGCTCTGAGTGCTCGGTGTGGCCCAGGAAGGCAGTGTGTTTAGGTATTAAACTTGTGTTGTCTTTTGTAGTCTTTCCATCTCCAGCCGACTGGAACACCAGGTACATATTTACTACAGACAAGCTCAAGCCAAGGCCTTCCTTTAACGCTGACAACTAGTCCTACCATGACCCTAACGGCTGCTGCTGCTGCTCCAGCCTCCCCAGAACAGATCATCGTTCACGCCTTATCGGTATGTATTTTGAGCAGTGAAAAGACTGGGGTTTGCGCAGTGGAGGGTCAGGAACATAATAATGCAGGCCCCTATATGTGCATGTTGAATTTGCAAAGCAGTTCTTAAGTCCTAACTGTTACTTTGCTTAAAATACTGAAGAGTGTGAATTTCTTTTTTTTTTTTTTTTTTTTTTTTTTTGTATTGTTTTTAAAAAGCAAGTAGCTTCAAAACTTAGCTTTAGGAAGCAACTTAGTTCTTACTGTGGCTGAACATGATGTCTCTCTCTGGTGGCTTGCCCCCCAGCAAAACAAAATACTACAGTTTCCTGATGTTTCCAGTTCATCTCACAAATCAGTATTGGTGTTCACAAAACTTGTATAGTAGTGACAGTATTACTTCTTATTAGAGGGAGGGAAGGGGAAGCAAACTGGAGATTGAATAACAAAAGTGATGCAAAATTCAGGGAAAAACCTCTGATCTTTTGAACCTACATGATCCTCACCTGAACAGTTGCCTCTTTCATATTACGTACTTACATTATTTGTGACTTAAAGAACAGTTTACACCGAATTCAGTCTACGAATTCATCATTTAAGGCCAGGAAAGGTCAACAGATGATCTGGGCTGGCATACTATATATGTAAAACTCTAAATTACACTTAGTAATGAGTTCTTTGAATCCTTTTGCTTTTATTTGATGAAAGATTTGAAGATACTTGGAGGGAAGTCTGACATTTTTGGGGTTTTGTGTGTCTTTTTGCAAATACTTCTTACAGCCAGAGCATTTGTTAAATACAAGTGACAATGTCACAGTGCAGTGCCACACGCCAAGTGTCATAATCCGCACCGTTGCTGCTGAAGATATCTCCTCCTCTGTCACTCAGGCAGAACTTACTGTTGATTCAGATATTCAGTCAGCTGACCTGACAGATCCTCCCAACACCCTAGAAACAAATACTTTCCCAGATGATATCCATCAGTCCAAGCTGGGTGATGAAGAACAGGCAGCCTACAATGATGCCTCCAAATTCAGCAGCAGGAACAGTAGTGAACTGATGGATGGAGTTATGGTAAGAACCGAGGAAGAGATTTCAGATGCCAGCCTGAAACAGGAAGAGGATTCTCACTCTGATTTACCCAGCACTTATGTTACTGAGGTACGGGAGTGCCTGATACTTGGTATTTTCCCCATTTCTGCATCTTTGACCTTTATATTAAGCTATTCATATGAAATATGTCAGTGATTTCATGTATATCGTAGTTCTACAAGTATTTTGTTCAGATCCTCTATACTTGAACTTCATTAATATGTTATGGGTGTGAAAGTGATAGCATTTAATTTGGTACTAAGGCTTATATTTGACTTAGTCTGGAGCATTGAATACCTCAGTAGCCGTAGAGTTGCTTCACTACTCAGGGTACTTTTGCATGATGACTGTGGAAAGTGGGAATATTAGTGGCACCGAACAGTTGCCTTCATCCGATTACTGTTTGATGCTGTTGCTTTAAACTAGGCTGTTAATTGTCCAACACACATACTTTACAAGTAGATAGACTGCTGAGCAAGGGAGGTGAGGTAGAGTATTTAGTTTTTGCTCTGTGAATCTAATAACATATTTCGAGGTGCACCACAGTTTCCATTTTTGAGGACTTCTATTAAACATACTACTCCAGTAAGTATCTGTTAAATTGGAATTTGAAGCCTTTAAGCTATTTCTCTGGCCTCAGTTTTATTCAGCTGCAACATCTGAGATGCAGAAATGAGTTTATCCAAATGATTTCAGGCATTTGGATTGTTCATAATAAATTCCTCCATCTTTCAGTTGCTCGAACTATGATAATGAGTAAGTCGAGGAAATAGAGATGCTAAAAAGAAGGTAACTCTCTTTAGTGGGTAGAAAATACCTCTTTCCCTAGAAGCTTGATTAGTTTAGACTGTGGAAAGATTTGAGTTAGATTCAAATACCCCATCCTGTTCTCTAAAGCACTTTGCTCTACAGTTGCTCTAATTCTGCTTTATCAGTCTTGAAAATCCATTGTTGATATGCTTTGACTTTGTTAGGCTTTGTGAAGAAGTTTCTAATAGGCACTGCATATCCATTGTGCTCTTACAAGGAGGAGTATCTTTGTACACCTCAACAGTCTGCTGCTACAGAAGCATTTGAATACTGAATGCATCCAAAGCTGGGGATTATATTTCCATTTTCCTCTTTCTTGTCTCATGGTTGACATAGTTGCGATAAGATTCTCAACAGTTGAGGCAGCCCATCAGCTTTCTATTCTCAGTTTAAAATTTCGGCTTCTCGAAGCAGAATTAGTAAACTTTTGCTATAAACCTAGTTCCTAATTAAACTTTGTAGAAATTGCTTTTGGCTAGCAGGATATAAAGAGGTACTAAACCTTCTTTCTATACAGAAAGACAAACTGAGTTTGTAATTCTAATTTGCCTTACACTTCTAGTCAGATTCAAGTTTGATATGTACTTAAATTCTAGGAAATAGTGAACTGTCTGTGAGCGATTCCAAGTGAAAAGTTAATCTAGAAAGGCATGCCTAAATTTTGCTTTCTTTAAGTCAGTGTTGTTTTTATGCTCTTGCCAGTATTGTATTGTCACTGTGGGTGTGGGTAGTGGGAAGCAGGCTGTCATGCTGCAGAGTTTTATTATTTCTGGCTGGGAAAGGTGCCCATTTGCCACAATGGCTTCTTTAGTTTTTCACGCCTCCTTTTCCCAGTTTCAAGCCTTTCTACATACTGCTTATCATGGCAGGTTCAGCTGTGCTCTCTGCAGGAAGCTGCTTTTGCAGGTTCGGCATACTGTGACTTGCAGGAATGGGTACATGTTTGGACCAAGTTTAAATCACTGGGCTGCAGCAAAGGGAGTCAACTCCTTCAGCAGCACCAGGGAAAGGGTTTTCAGGCAGCTGCCTTTACAAAAACATTGTGAAACTGTGTAGGAAAATAAGTTTTGCCATAACTAGGTGGAGGAACTTCAGGATTTTCTTGAACAGAGAGGGCTGTATCTTCTCCCAAACAGTTCCTGCTCCCTCTGAAAACAGTGATAAATCCAGGTACCTTCCATTCTGCCAGCAACACTTGATAGCGTTCTGCATCAGTGATTCCTGAAGCTTGAACAAACCTTACGCGTGTTACACACAAAAACTGGTATCCAAATATCTCTGCTTATTCTGGCAGTACTATCTAGGATGTCTTTTCACTGCATTTGCAGAACCAGGAGCCTGCCGGAGTGTGTTGTGACACTGAGTAAGCCAGATGTATTACTGCCATTCCAGTACTACAAGAGCTAGGGAAGAGGCAGCAGCAGTTATTACAGGACTGGAAGAGAGCAGGGGTATTGAGCACTTGTACCTGGACAGAATCAGTGTGTTGCCCATTTTTTGATAGAATGAGGTCCAGCTAAAAAAGTTTGGAGCCAACCTACAGTCAGCAAGTGACAGGGCAAGCAAGGCACAGCAATTAAAATGGGTCTTTTGAGCTCTGTATTCAGTAGTTAAAACTTGACACAGAAGTTCAGGTAAAGCTATTGCATTTGTGGAGCTGGTAGTACTAAAAAGGTATTGCTTCAGTATCTGAGAACACCTAGACAGCAAGTAGTGGAAAAGTTTAATTATTCCTCTTCATAGACAAAACATTTGACTTAACAAGAGAACATTTTATCACCCCCTTGCAGTCCCTCCTTTCCTCTCCCCCTGCCCTTATACTGCTCACGGGGTAGAATTCTTTTCATCTTGTTTTTTATATGCCTGCACTAGGATGAAACATGCTCTGTAAATGCTGAAGTAAACTAGCTCAGATGCAGACACTTCAATTTAATGAGATAAAATTCATCCAGGCAGTGTATTGCTTACTGTGCAGTATGGCTGAGCAAAGGAGATTTTTCTGTTTATGCTACCAAGAGTACACTCTCATGTCCTGTTCTGTGTTGTTCAGGACCTGGGTTCTCCAACGATAGAAGAACAAGTTGATCAGCCTACAATAGATGATGAGACTGTGCTTATTGTTCCTTCTTCCCATGGTTTTATCCAGACAACAGATGATATAGACAGCGAATCAGTCTTGCCCCTGACAACTTTAACAGGTACAACAGTCCCTGTGTATGGTTGATGCTGGAGCTAGGATTCATTAAAGCAGTATGGCACTTTTGAGTTCCTGTAAAGAACACTCTTTAGATCCTTGCTTTCTCTTAAATAATTTTCCATGTCATTGCTATGAAACTTGAAGCAAGTTGGTTACCCAACTGCTATCAGTAGAAGTGGAAGAAAGTCCCACTTAACCTTGTGGGAAAAGCATTAGAACAGCAGCCACTTCATCACTTTCTGAGGCGTTTCCATCACCCTTGAGCTTTGAATTAGTACACATAGGCTAATAAATAACTCTTTCTTCAGTGTGCATTTCTTCATGCCTGGTGGTTCAATGAAAATTCTTACCTGAGAGAAGACCAGAGGCATCAGAAATGCACTTGATGCCTCTCATGGTGAGGGGCTGGGCTCTTTGGGGTTGTGTTTGCACAGCACTCACCTGGAAGGGCTTGTTAGCTTGTCCTGCACTCCCCAATGCCAAGAGTCATCTCAAACTTGAAAGCAACACAGATACACTCTCCCACTGCTGCACCTAACAAATAGGCCTTTCCAGAGGAAGGATCTCCTTGCAGAGCCATCAGAGGGTCAGCACTAGGCCTGATATAGTAATACCTGATGAATCCAAATGTGAGTCAAAACCAGTTGCATCCATGTAAGTCATAGCTTACCTTGAAACTAGAAACTGAGAACTGCCTAGTTTCAGCCACGTTGCTTAAAATTAATTAAAATTCCAGACAGCATTTTCTGTCTCCTAAATGTGTATTTTGTATCTTGTTATAATGGCACAGCAAGTAACAGTTCCAATGTACTACGTCTCTTGACAGATCCTATCCTACAGCATCACGGAGATGGGTCACACATTATTGGCTCATCACTGGGCAGTCCTGACTCAGAAGATTCAAAGGATGTTGAAGATTTAGTGAGCTGTCACTGAGAAGCAGTAATCGTGTCCATTTTCTATTGACCATGTTTGCATTATGAAATTAGTTACAACCCTGTGCCACATTTCCAAAGAAAGCAGTCAGTCCGTATCTTTAAACAGAAACTTCCAGTTTGAAATGACTACAGTGCACTTTCTCTGCTCAGGCTATTTACCTCATTTGTAAAGGGTTACAGAGCAGCCAACCGACGCCTGATGTACTCCATCGCAGCTGGGGTGTTTCAGTGTTTTAAAGAACCTCTGAGGCAGTGCTCACTGCTAGGATCCACATGGTCAGTTCTGATCTGACTTGTTACTGGTGTGCTGAACTGCACAGCTGGAAAACTGGACAGAAGTCAAGGATTGTGGACTGTAGCCTCTTAGTGCCACAGCAAGAATTAGTTTGCACATGTTTCATGAAGAATGGGTGAGGATTTCTGCACTTACTGACTCTTGTAATACATGGAGTAAGAGAGACTGTTGCATTTCAGGAAGAAATGTATTCCATCAAAGACTTCAGGGAGCATGGGCAGCATCATGAAGGAATGGTCTGTATTCCCATCTCATCTGGATTATCAGTACGTCTACGACATAGGAAGAAGACACAGATGCTTATGGGACTTGCCTGGTCTGCTTGTTCCTGGAGTCCGTTGCTGGCAACGGACAGAGATCAGAGAGATCACTTGCAGAAATTTTTTTTTTTCTTTTTTTCTTTTCCTTCATCACTACAGCAAGCTAAATAAAAAGGGAAGGGCTATGAGAAAGGGAAGCTACTGGGACCCACCAGCCTCCCCCCACAAGCTTGTAACTTCTTTGAAGATTGCCGTGAGTAGGCTGGAACATTTGTCTCTCTCATTGTTTACATGACACTATCAGCCACCTCTCCAGAGGTGATTTATGCAGCAAGTTAGTAGATGGGGGGTGGTGTGGAGGTGGCAAAGTCTTGGAGAAATAGCTCTGTGAGAATTTGGGCATAGGGCCCCAAGGCAAAGGAAGCCAATTAATTCCTACATTCAAGGGTTTGAAACAGACACTAGGCTGAGCAGCAGCCTGTTAGTTAGGAATTGAGAGAAAAAGCTATAGAAACTAAAGACTCATGTATAAATTATTTTATTTATTTCAGTAATTAGCTCTTCATAATCAAGAGTTGGTCTTTTTCAGTCTGTGGTTTTGTTAATGTGAAAAATAAGTTGTAGTTTTAAATGGTTGCCTAGGGAACAGAAATAATTGTATATTCAGTTTAAACAAAATAAAGAGTATTTGTCTTACGTAACTGTAAGATGCCATTTATTTATACTGCTACAGATCCTTGCAATGCTGCAGTTTATTTGTACAGTAATAAAAAATGCAGTTTTTTCCAAAATGAAAAAGCTTGTGCCATTCTGAAACATCAGTACAACTGGAATGTTCATTAAGTGCAACAGTAGCTCTTCAAAAAAAAGCAGAATGTCACATCTTATGGCAATAATTCTCCCCAACAAGAGGGACATTACATATACATTTACATGAAAATCATGTACTGTTTTATCCTTGCACAACCCACTTCTTTTCTCTCATGCTGACTGTCCTCACTTAAATGGCTCAGGTAGAGCCAAGAGCTGAGCCGAAAGCAGTCTGTCTGACACAGTAGCATCATCGCTGGGTATTCCTAATGTCCATCATTTACCCACTTCATGGAAGTACAGGTTGGCACATATACATAACATGACGATAGAAAATAATATATAGTAAATTAGGTTCCTAAATTTAGGTTCCAGGTCTCCTTGTCGATACCAGTAGATCTAGAAGAGAGAAGGAGTTTGTATTACTTTACAATGCCAGGTACTAGGTACTTCTGAGGAAACTTTCTATGGTAACTGAACTGGCACCTTCTAGACTTTTTTTTTTTTTTTTTCTGGAGAACAACCCTGCTTCATCTGACTGGACGAGATTAGGTGCAGAGTTCAGCTAATTTTCTTAACAATTAATACCACCTGCTTTTTTAGCATGCTTGTGGAATACACAAACAAGAACTTGGCAGGGTGTTTCTCCCCCAAACAAGGCTGTTTTGTTTGTTTGTGAAACTAGGGTGCCAGATTATCTGTGGAGACATGGGTTGTCTTGTCAGCTTTGTTGGGGGGGGGCGGGGGGTTTACCACTCAAAACTGGCTACACCCTGGTTGATGAGGACAAATGTCAGGTTTTGCACTACACAGTTGATCTTGGGCAGTCATGGCTAGCAGCCATAGAACCAGAAACTGGTACTGACCAGGCAGCGCAGAGCACCTTCCCAGCCTACCCAGCAGTGAGGGTCAGGGGCTCAGGGCTGCGACCATTCCAGGTCACAGCTGGAGGAAGGAGAATGCTCCAAGTATGCAAACGTACAGGAAGGAGCTGCTGCTATCCCTGCCCATGGCAGGGGCATTGGACTAGATGGTCTTTGAAGTTCCCTTCCAACCCAAACTATTCTGTGATTCCATGAACTCTGACCTGCCGGTTCCCTTTGCCAACAGTTGGGACCAACTCTCTTGGGGTGCCGCAACTGTTGAGCAGAGGAACCTCTGCTACGACCCCAATGAAATGCCACCTGCTGTAGCTTCCCACCACGGTAACTCATCCCCTGGGCCTGAGAGGTTGCTGACTTCTGCAAGTGCCTGGCTGGCCCCCCCACTTCAAGTGTTTTGCTCCACCCTGGGCTTCTGCAGCACAATCCATCTCTGCTTTCCCATCTCCCTGCTCTGGTCCTCAGTCTTCTACTTCACATCTCCACTGGCAGCTACGGGTGGCATTGTCACAGAGGTGACAAGTCTTGCATCGTAGCTGGCCTCCAGAAGTTGGCTTAGTTCACACGCTTACTCTGCAGCAAATACAAAACTGGTCACCAGTCTTTCATTGTCAGCTTGTTTTATGGAGGCAGGAAAGCTTTTCTAGGAAAGTGTAAAAAAGAAGGCAGCACCACGTAAAGTAGATTTTATTCAGACTTCATCCTCAGTCACAGACTCAAAAGCTTGCATGGCAAATGTGGTGGTACTTACAAGTATGCCAGCAGAAATGCAACACAAGGAGATGCAGAAAGCAAAAAATATATTCACAGGTTTTGGAGGTAGTTGCGGGAAGACAAAAGCACTGATCAGAGTGACCTGTATGGAGGAAAACAAAGATGAAGACTGCTCTCACCTGCCGTCACAGCTGCAACAAGAAGAGAATCGCCCCAATGGCTGGCACACCACAGCACTCGCATCCAGTTCTGCACCCCCCTCCCTGCTCTTTAACTCCCACCCTGTGAAATGCTGGAGGGAAATGGAAAATTCTGGAGGAGAATCGTTTTGATGCAACTGCAGACTTAGAGGGCTGGAAAAAACCCCAACCAATAAAAGCTTTGCTACTCTGGCTTGTTGCTGGAAACCATCCTCCAAGTACCCATAAAGCCAGCAGGCACGGGGGTGCTTGCTGCCCGTGTAGGAGCATCCCTTCAGCCAAGCTTTCCACCAGCTGGCACCTTGGCTTTCCCTACTGCTTCCCTGCACGTTGGCTCGCAAATGGTGCTGCCGCCACAGACCGCAGAACTGATGCTCTCCAAGTCACGATGGTGTTGCGTTTGTCTTTTAAAGCTTGGGGAAAGCATAGCTCAAGACAAAGTGACAAACTTTGGAAGAACTTCTATAAGCCATAAATAGAGGGAAATAAATCATAAATAGAAGGAAATAAAGAGAAGCAAAGACATTCTCCTGGGTCATAAGCACTTTGTCATCTCACTCAGCCTCACGTTCAGCCAGGATGGACAACCTGCCCATGGACTTGGGGCTTTTTATTGCACAACTAGATCTTAAAACACAGGTTGAAGAAAGGTATTCTCCTTCTCTTGGTGTCAAAGAGTTTCAAAAGACAGATGTGCCCCAAAGTGACTACCCGGGCCCTAAACTACAGCCTGGTCAGCCAGGGAAGTTTTGCCACCCATTTTGGGGATGAACTCCGATTTTCACCCTGTCATCTAAGGGAGGCACGAAACGTGGGATGGGATTGGAGATACTTACTACAAGCAGCAAGGATGTTAAGCCGCCAACAACTAGATTGATGACTCTGTCCTGAAGAAAAGAGAGGACAGTTACACACAGACCTCGCCAAAAAAAAACCCCAAAAACCCACGTAAAACAGACAGGTAACCAACAACACCCAGAGCACTGCATCAGCCAGGACCCACGTTATCCCCAGCACACCCAGCAGCACCATCGAGGCTGCCTGGTCAGCTCTGCCATGCAGGAAGGTTTCTCTTCTGACTCCATGGACCTCAGGGCGGTTGTACTGACCAAGTCCTTGGGCAGCAGGTTTGCTCATTTGCAGTTGGCTTCTTCACTATGTCCTTTCGATAAACTAATCGATTACAGTGCTGTAAATCCTTTCTAAAAAAAACCTAAAAAGTGGGAGCGCACAAACAGAGCTTGTCAGGAAAAGTTTATTTTAGCCTCAGTGCCTGAGAATGAATAGCTTGATAGTGTCTTAGGTGGCAAGGAGGTGAAGTGTTCCCTGCACCCCAAGTGTTCCTCCCTCACACCAGCAGACCTGAACATGCCTCAGGATGGCCCCACTTCTTTCTGCTGCTCCCCATCAGTAGAAAACACTTGGCTGGGAGGAGACAACATTTTTGCAGCTGGGAAAAGTTATCCCTCAGTGTCAGCACCGCAATCCCACCCCAGGTGGCACAGGGGCAGGAACCAGCAGTGACGCTGCGCTGCGTGACCCTGGGCTCAGAGGAGCACCCAGGGCAGGACCCCATACCCATGCACTCGCTGGAGTCAGAAACAACTCGATGCGAAAGGAGAACATTCCTATCCCTGCTGGAATACCTGCCTCCTCCCTTTCTTTGTGGTGCTGCTCTGAGTATAAACATCTATCACCAGTCAGACTGGGTTGTAGGTAGTCAGGTATAACACCTCAGACGGATGGCCCCCTAAATAAAATGCTAGAAGAACGGCTACGGCAGAAAAGATGTGCAGAGAGAAAAAAACAGAACTCCAATTAATTATACTGAGAGTCACTGAAGAGGTACGGTTAAAGGAAAGTGAGAAAAGAGTTTGAGCAGTGAAAGCATCTTGCCCAAGTCATCCCAGCCAGCAGGCAGGGCAACCCAAGTTTCCCTCCACCTGGTCTTGTGCCCTTCTTCCCTCCTAGCGTTACATTTTGGAAGACAACTTGTAGAAGGAGAAGCCCCAGGTCATGAAGAAGTAAATGCATGGCAGCAGCGGGGCAGGAGGAGAAAACGGAGAGCAAAGAGGAGGAGGCAGAGAGCAAAGCATGCTCTTGCGGGAGAGCACCAGCCCTGGCCTAAGGCTCGCTGGAGCTCGGGTGCCCGAGCTTGCGGTTCAGTAACAGGCAGGTGCTGGTCGTGTTCATCCCCAAGGGAAAGGACACAGCCAGCAGACTCTTCAAAACCTCTTCTATTAGTCCCCAGCTCCTCTACATAAAAGAGCGGTGGCTGCAGCAGTGGGGAGTGACCCACCTCCATCAGAAATCCTCACCAACGTCCCCTGCGCAGGGTCCTCGCCAGCCAGGCGCAAACCCCTTCTCCTCACCGGCGTTTCCGCACGCAGTGTCAGCGATTCAAGAGCAGACTCTGGGAGCCATCTACGAGGTACCCCCCACCGACCCCCAAAAATGAGCTAAGAGAAGTAACTCCAGGGAAATAATAGATGCAAAAGGGCGAAATGCAAGCACGCTACCTCCACGAGAGCATATCGCAACAGTTCAGCTGGGCTCCTCTGCCTAAGCTAAAAAAAATTAAAGAAAGCTAACTTTAATCTAGACAGTACGCAGAGGGGTCCTCAGCCCCTAAAGCAACTCTGATACCGGGAGAGGATGGCGTTTTTGCTCTGCCCTTGCCCTGCACACCTGGCTGAGCCCACCAAGGTGATTTTACAGGGCGGGGGGGGGGCAACCAGAGATCACATTTGGCCTCAGCTCCCCAGGGACAAAAGGAGTGGCAGGAGGTGAGCAGCTGGATCCTTTCTGTCTTTGTGCCATAGGGAGATGGGTTTTGGACATCGGAGGAAGGGGAGGGAAAGCCAAGGAGCCGGCCCTGCCACCCTGTACAGCTAACCCGGTGAGCACACGGCCACAGCCGGCTCTCCGCAGAGAGGCTGGGAGGGACAGACACACAGACACATACCTACGGACAGGATACACCATCCAGAAACTCAGCCATGATTAGGTTTCTCCTAATTAACTAGAGACTTGGAGGGTGGCAATTTTGAGATGGGGAGAATTTACCTGTTTTGCCAGGACAGAGACTGGTCTGCCAGGAGAAAACGAGGGGGTCGGACTCGGCAGCAACTGCGGAGCATTTCTCTCTGCCTGTTTTACGGGGTGCCGGAGAGAGCGTCCCCCCGGCACAGGGACCTCTCATCTCATGCTGCCGAGTGATGGGCATCACGGTGACAGCCGGATCGGGTACAGATGCTGGCAGCAGCGTGGTTTTGCTGCATGGCAGCCAGTCCCTGGGGGTCAGGGCATCCCCTTCCCCGTGGTTAAACCCACAGTCACTAAAATTTTCCAAATGTGCCACTGGCAGAAGAAGGTATTTCAGGATCCGGGGATTAGAGCCACTGATCCTGAAATCCCAGGCTTGGCAAAGTGGCAAGAGGCTGTATTCCCCAGTGCCCGCTGACACTTCAGCCCCAGGCAGCTTAGCACAGCAAAAAGGTTAAAAATACACAAGCGGAGGCCAAGACGGCTAAAGGGATTGGGGATGACGGAGCCTTTCAC
Organism: Aviceda cuculoides; assembly: GCA_035590195.1. NCBI lineage: Eukaryota > Metazoa > Chordata > Aves > Accipitriformes > Accipitridae > Aviceda > Aviceda cuculoides. The sequence continues at coordinate 8,145,006 of JAVJGG010000005.1, read as the reverse complement.
CTCTGCGCCGTGTCCGAGCATGCAGCCCGGCCCAGGCAGACGCTTGTGGATACCGGGCGCACAGAAACGGGCTGTGACGAGCCACGTGTCCTGTCATTCATGTCACCCAGCTGGCACAGCCAGCTCTTGCACCCAGCACAGCTGATTCAGGAGGACTCTTCTCCAGGATCACTATGTCTTGTGATAGCTACTAGAATAAAACGGAAAAAAAAAAAAAAAAAAAAAAAAAAGGAGCAGCAGCAGCTCCTTTGGGCCCTGGGTCAGGGTTACTTTGAGCAACAGGGAAACTGAGGCAGGACCGAGGGTGTATCTGCACGGCTGCGCCTGCAGCACAGGCTTTGAGAGAGCTTTTGAAAGAGCTTTGCTCTTTGCCCCCTTCCAGCTTGGCACCTTGCATCCTCGAGTTAGCGGCTTGTGGGCTGAGCCCATGGGGAACAAGCTCCTGGCAGAGGCTTGGCATGGGCAGGGGAACGGGCTGGTCCCCTGGAAGGTGGGTACCTGGTGGCATCTCTGCAGGCATGACAGAAAAGCCATTTTTATGCCTTACATCAGCAAGTCCAGATGGTCGGCAGCAATTGCAGCCCATTGCAGCCATAGGGGACACCTTAATCTAGTGCCAGATTAAACGACGTGGAATAGCAGACAGTATATGCCATACGCGAGAAGAGCTGCGCTCAGGACCACGCCGGCCACCCTCCCGCTGCAAGACCCGGGGACGTGCTGTTGTGCCCTCCAAGGCTTCTCGCTCCCAACTGGAGCTGCTCAGCCTCTTCCTATTGCCTTCTGCTTCCAACCCACAGCAATTAACACCCACCCGCTTATATTTAAATGCTGCCGTCACGGAGGAACCCAAGCGACTTCTACTTTCAACCTCTTTCCTAAGAAGTCCTGCATCGGTGACGCTCTGTCTCCTCTTCGCCGCCTTACCGCTCGCGCCTTCGCTTGGCGTCATCTCGTACCCGCTGGCTGCCAGTGCCGCATCCCTCGTAGCCACAGCTGAACCCACAGCGCGTGGCGCCCAGCAGCATCGTGCTGTCACTCCCCCTTCCCACCGGAGACTTCTTGGGTACCAGTTTGCCCCCAGTCTCCGCTCGGGAGGCGGCACGGGAGGGCAAGCTTGGCAGGAGCAGCCGCAGCGTGGCAGGGGAGGGGGCCCGATGCTGCTGCCCACCTTTCTCGTCCCCGCAGGGCGGCTTTAGCCCCAAAGCCACCAGCGTGGAGAGCAGGAGTAAGGAGGCAAGAAAAGGGCATCCCCACCTCTACATCCATCTCCAACCGCCAGCAAGGGTGCGAGACCCCCAATTTAGGTGCAGGGCCTCCCGGGGCACGAGCGCTGCCCCTGCGCCCAGCCCAAGCGGAGGGTCCCGGTTTGCCGGCACTGGCCATCGCTTGCAAAAGACCCAAAAGTGGAGCCGGGGCACGGGCAGACACGCTTCTCCTGGCAGACCTGCTCCCATTTTAAGGCAAAGTTTAGCTTCGCCATTTCTGAGACGGAACGTTTCCAGCTCCAGACCTCACCAGCATCCGTCTCTAAGCAACCCCAGTGAATCCCGGAGGAAACCACCCGGGGGCCAGCACAGCGATCCCTTGTCCCTCGGACACGGGTACGGCAGGGAGAGACCATCGGCCGCCGCTGGTCCCATACAACGGGTTCCAAAACCAGCCAGAGGAGACAGGCAGGGGGTGATGTGCAGGACGCTGGATCCCCGTTGGAGCCCGGGAACTGGAATTAGCATCCCATGTTTACGATTTACCGCTCTCCTTTGCGAGCAGAGCTGCAGCCAGAAAGAGATGGGGGGGTCAGGGATCCAAGGCTTGACCTGGGCTGGAAAGTTTGGGGTTTGCCTGCTGGGATTGTTGCCCGTCTCTGACGGCGCATCCCGGTCCCCAAGAGTCTCCATCCCTGGAAGCTTCCCCAAATGCCTGACCAAGGAGGGGGCAAAGGTCCCCTCGCCTCCAGCGCTCCCCATGAGGGCCGGCACCCACTGCTGGGGAAAAACCGTCCCCCCTCAATTCATCCTCTCCCAGGTCCCACCTGTCCTCCTCCTATCCCACATCATTCTGGTTTTCCCCCCAAATTTGTCTGGTATCACTTTATTTTATATTTCTATTAAACATTATCATTTCAGCAGCATTTCCAAGTACTGGGGGGAGAAATTATGCGTTTTATATATTTTCGCTAATAACTCAGCACAATTTCAGCCTGCACCCCTCCAAAACCCACCCGCCAGCTATCCTATCGCCATTCCCAAGGGATCTCGACGCCGGGCAGCGTCTCGGGGAGCCCCCTCCCCAGCGCAGCCCCCCGAAGCAGCCCCCGACCCTGCCGAAAAGCTGCCCGGCTGAGCGGCTTACGGGGGATTGTCACCTGAAGAGTCACCGCCGTGCATGTCGGCCACCGCCGCGGGAGAAAAACCAATTACCAGGAGACCACCAAAAGCAGTCGTCTTCTCCCCCCCCATCCCCAGCAAAGACCCTCCAAAATTGGGTGAGATGCAGCTCGGGGTGCTGCAGCCCTGGACCCTG
>JAVJGG010000005.1:8128703-8141263 GCA_035590195.1 Aviceda cuculoides | reverse complement strand
CCCCCGGGGCGTTACCGCCGCCGGTGCGGCTCTTATCTCTGCGCGGTATCTGCGTCCGCCTATAGGCGCGGGTGCGTAACCCTGTAGCGAGCTGTACGCCCCCGGGGTGGAGAGGAGTCGGGGTCACCGGTCTGTTATTTATTGTGCTCATTTGTTATTGGGCGAAGTTGCGTTAATTAAGCAAATGTCGTTGTTGTGGGTTTAGAGAAATTCAGCTTTTTTTTTTTTTTTTTTTTAATCTATTTAATTATTTTTTTTCCCCAAAGCATCTGACGCCGGCAGAGCTGAAAAACGAACTTACACAGTCTTCCCGGTCACCTACACACATTACTTGCACCAGCGAGATAAAAGGGAGTGATTATTGCTGGAGCTGCGATAGGCGGCGGTGAAATATTTTTGCCCTGTACGTTAGCTAAAGTTTGCGCTCAGATTCACCAAGTGAAATCCGGTGCACTGCCTCTGCTTCGCCTAAAGCTTGCTGCCGCTTTTTCAGAGCTGGAGATGGGTTTGCAGGCGAGAAAGCCTGGGGTGGGGGGAGTAATTTATTTATTTATTTATTTATTTTAATTTTTATTTATTTAATTTTTAATTTATTTTAATATTTAGTTTATTTTTTATAAATTTTATTGTTAATTTCATTTTTTTAATTAATTTTATTTTTCCTGGCTGCATCCCATTTCCTGTTGGATATCCCCAGACCATCGCGGCCACAACATTCCCCCAAGTGCATTTGAGGAGGAAAATAAACCAATTAAGATGCATTAAATGTCATGGCTCCCAGGACAGATTTTGAAGTTTTTGCTCCAACTGGCCCTGCTGTTTGCCCCTGACCCTGTTCTCCCCCACCACACCCCTCTCCAGGACTTCCTGGGGGCTTCTTGCCCTGAAAGACAAACTCCACTGAGTACGAGTGGAATTTTGTAGAAGGGACATGGGCGTTTCCTTCTTGCTGGATAGAAAAGACTTAGAGGCCAGATCTATAGGTAAAAAGACCAGAAAGAAGAAAAACAGCTGCAAATATTAATTGCCTGTGCACTTCTTCAGTTCGGGGGGGGTGTCCAATTCCTGCCACCCCCAGACATCCAAGATCCCCCTTTAGGACACTGGTCGCAGCTCATAGGAGCTCCCCAACCATTGAACAAGAATCCAGTGAAACTGGTCACTTTTCTTGCAAAACATTTCAGTCATTTTAGGTGAAAAGTGATGCCGGGGCTGCTTGACCTCAGGCCCGAGCTGCGTACGCAGGGCTCTGGGTGCACTTGATCTCCACTCAAGCCTCCTGTGGTCAACAGGCTTGAAGACCAAAGCACCGCAACTTCAAAGATGAAAGGCATTAAGTTCAAGCAAGGCCGGAAAATTATCAAGCTTTCGACGAGCTTGACTTCGTCCTGAGCTGAAGTACTGGGTGGAAAGTCACAAAGACCTCCTGTAAGCCTCCAGCGTTTGTTCCCACACTCCCTGTTGGGTGAAGAAGGGTCTCCAGGACTCAGTGGAGAGACTCTTCATGTCATCTTGAGCCACTCGGAAAAAAAAAAATCCCATGGGGTGAAGGGTGCGGCTTCCTGACACACAAGTGCTCTTGACGTACCGAAACCTTATGGTTGGTTTTACACTCGTTTTTCAGCACTTATATTCCCAAACAGTCTCTGGCTCTGCCCAGATTAAATATCGAGGGTTACAGGGTCTGGCTGGGGCCAAGGAAGCACTGGGTTGCTGGAGGGGAGCGACGGTGGGAGTCCCCTGCGTCGCATGCTGTGCTTATGCTTGGAGTTACTGCTCAATGGGATAAATGGACATAACTTTCTTCCAGCACTTGTTGACTAATTACCAGTAATTAAGAACAAATGCAAAACACAGGCAAAACTTGACGAAAAACACAAACCGTTACTTGAACATAAATAAATAGCTGATAGGTGAGATGAACCAATGGCACTCAGAAATATAGCCTACGGCAGTTGGGGCTCATAAGGCAAATAAAAGCATTTATCTGTTTCGCCAGGGGTTTCACTTGCATAGCTCATTTCAAGATTCCTTTCACGTTTCCAGCCGAGGAAGTTAGGTTGTGCTTGTCTCAGCCTCTTTAGGACATAAACTGACAAAACTTCCCTTTCTGTTGCTTCCTTCCTTACTCATCATCAGCACCTCCAACACTTGAAGCTCTAAGATTCTGGTGTGAAAGGTATCGCTTAGACTGGTCAGGAGCACGAAGACCAGACGTCGTCCTTAGCTATCTAGAACAGTATTTTCTGTTATCGAACGTCGCTAGGCCATAGCCATCGGTTTGACCTCCAGGATGCCCGTGGTCTTCGGAGACGGGCGAGAGCCCCAGTGAGCCGGTGCCGCGGCAGCGCTGCAGTCACAGCTGGGCCTTGGTGGTGGTGAGGGACAGCCGTGGCTCCTGCGGCCTGTCGCCTGGCCCTGGGACAAGCCAAACGCACTTTGAACGGGACAAAGTGAAGGGGTGTCCACGCTGAGATCGGAACAGGGGAGTTACTCAGCCCATGCTTCGCTGCAGCATCTCGTTTTTTAAATGCTATATGTCTTCTCCACTTAACTCACCTGCATCTCCCGCCTGGACCGCTTGCCTGTGCATCAAAATGCTACTCTGGGTGGCACATTTGGTCAGCAGGCAGCAACTCTAATTTGATGAGCGAGAATCTGATTGAGCATTAATGTAACAGACCCAACAGATAACGTAGCGGATTTCGCAGCTGACTTGGCCAAGCGTCTGTTTTCACGATACAAATGGTTTGATAAATTGCGTCCTTTCCGGTGGACGACAACGCTTGTTCAGCACACGGTGTGTCTCGTGGAGCTGGGTCCTCTGTCTCAGTAGGAGACACGCTTGGGTCATTAGGTGAGAAATGTCCCATGGGAGCCGCTCTGCTTCATCCGAGAGATGATGCTCCCCAGCAGCAAGTATCTCAGCGAGACCGCTGCCCGTCCACAAGTTTCGTTCTCTCTGTCAGTGCATGATGCAGCTGAATTCCTTCGGAGGCTGGGAATGAATAACTCTTTGTAGCAGTAATCCTCACGGAAGGGAAGAAGCAAGATAAGCTTAAAAATTTTCTCTGAGAGATCATTTATTGGAGGCTATACAGGAGTAACAGCAGCGAGAGGGGTGCCAAGGTATCAAGGCTCATGGGTCACTTAGGGACAAACAGGAATTTCTGCCCTAAGCTGGGATTTTCTCTGTCAGAAATTGAAAAAGGAGGAGAAGGCTTTTGCTGTTGGTCATATGATATCCGTGAACCAATGTGGGATAGCTGCGGCGGAGGCTGATGTGACCCCGGGTGAGGAATTTCTACAGGAAAAAGGAGTAATTTCTGCCCTGGTACCAAGTACCAGCGAGATCCCATCTGGAGTCTGCTCATCGTTTTGGCCACTCACGCTCAGGAGAGACTGTTTTGTTCTGAAACAGGTACTGGGAGGAGCTCAACGGTGGCATGATCGGCACAAGGGCCCGTCTTCCAAGGGGAGACTGAAAAGCTTGGCTTGGTTAGCCCTGCGGCAGGGAGGCCAAGAAGGGGCGCTGGGGTTTTTATACACGGTGTGGGGAGGAGTAAACGCTAGAGAGCGAGATAAAATGTTTGAGCTAATGAGTTATGTTGGCACAAGAGCAAATGGCTATGAAGGATGCACCCGTAATAGTGTGTTCAGACTGGGGGATTTCAGTCAATCAAAGGAGACCAGTTCTAGGACAACCTTTCAGGTTGAGTTGTGGGGAACAGAAAAGCACATTGCTTTAAGGATGGAATTTCATTGACTTGTGAAAAATAGTATGAAGTAGGGAAAGGGGATTGGCACTGGAAACTAGACATCCTTTTCAACCTGAAGCCTCTTTATACAAGCATGAACTGAGGAAAAAACAATTAATTTGGCAGCAGATCCTACTCCATCCATGGAATAGGTTGCATTTGGTGTGGTGCCTCTCCTGCAGCCGGAGCTCCAGGAACAAACCCTGCTGCCGTCAAGAGGCTGATACACCTGGCTCAGGATGCAGGATCCAGTGAGCTCATATTTCAGAGCTCATCAAACTTCTGAAATCTCGCTTGGAAAATGAGACCATGCCTCTAGTCCTGGCACGTGTCTTTAAAGACCTCTCTCCTTTAACATTTATGTCAGTACTCAGAATACGTCTCATCCTCACTGAAAATGCTATCAGTCTTTTTCAGGGATATTCCATCTCTTACTTGGTTGGGCAGTGATGGGACATGGGTGCGCAGGGGGTCCATGCTCCCCGTATCTGCTGATGGTCCCTCACGGGACAGATCACACAACAGAGCTGTTGGCTTTCTGCCACGGTTCAAAGCTTAGGGGATCCTCTGTTCCCTAGTTACAACCCAGTGGAATTGAACAAATGATAAAATTATTTGCCCCATTTGCTTGCTGATTTGTTCTCTTTCTCATAAAGACTGGCTTTTTTTCAAAAACTGAATCAAGCTGTATTGTCTGAGAATAAAGACAAGCTGCTAATATCAAGTTCAAAACAAGTGCATCCATGACTGCCACAATTTCGATGCCCCATAACACAGACTCACTTCTTTCTACAATTTAAAGTAAGCACGTCAATCTTCCGTGAAAAGTACGTATGCTTTTCAGCTCTGAAATAAAAAACAACCTGATTTTTAATGGAGGAAATACTATAAAAGGAAATCTCAGATGGTTTAACGTTGCAAAGGTTTGTTCTGCTCAGATTGGACTCACTTTGCCTTCCCTTGTTCTTGTTTAGTGCGCTTTACATTTATCACAGCTGGCTGCGTCTAAGTGTTAGAGCAGTTCCAAGGTTTACATGCTGAGCTTTAGCTCTCCTTTCTCAAAAGTAGTGCTGGCATTGCTTCCAAGAAATAGATTTGGCCCATAAATTGCAGAGAGCTTTGGAGTCTCTTCAGAACATCAGCACTGTAGACTCGTAAAAAGATATATGCTCTCTCCTGTCTAATATTTTATTTATTCTAAAGGCCATCATGTGGTTTTTCCTGTACTCTGGGCAAAGATTTAATTCAGCACATATATGAAAATTTTAATCTATCCCGAGGCTAATTATATATCATTGTCATTACTGCTGCTGCCTCCGTAACTCATCAGCTGGCTGTTTGAGTCCCAAGGTGGAGGTCAGTAACTCATCTGTGCAGGCAATGCTGTCTTCGGCTCTTCACCAACCCAGCTCTCCGACGTTCTGCGTGTCCTTTCAAGTGATCTAATGTGCTGGGTTTTCTAATGCATCAATTTATTCCCTAACTCTTTGTTAGCACTGGCTTTCTGCTGCAATTTGTCTTAGTCGCAGTTCCAGCAACAGCAGCCACCGCTCTCCTGTCTCCTTCCCTGGAGCGATTTCAGCTTCCCGACACAGCCGTTAGTGATTACAGCCTGGTAATTGGGTTTTGCACCGTTAAATCAGCCTTCAGCTCCCCGTGCGATGGCCCTTTGGCTATTCTATCTGGCATGATTTATTTTGAAAGGATACGATTTTCTTTGGAGCTTTCTAATAAAGCTTCCACAACCCAAAATTCTTGGAGGACCCAGTTTCCACCTGTGTTTTTAAGTCCAAAGGGAACCTGATTAACAAACCTGCTTCATTACAATGGACTTTAAACTCATCTCCGTCAGCCCCCAACCTGAGGAAATGCTCTGGAAGAGTTAAAAATGGGCAAGACATTTAGGACGCTGAGATCCCTCTCTGTAGTCCCAGAAGAGTTGTGTTTGTCTCCCTTTGTGGAAAGGGTCACCCAAAGGAAGGGGAAAACCAGCTCGAGGATTTCCAGCATTGCTTCTCCACCCCAGAGCAAGGGGCATGATTTTTCCAATTATTCTTGCAATGCTGAGATTGCACATTTTGTGCCTTTGCATGTGCCTGGGGCACATGCTCTGCCGCGAGGACGTGAGGTTTCTGAAGAATGCGTGTGAAAAGAGAAGAGAAACCAAAACCTTTATGTTTTGCAGTTCCCACAGTCAGTTTTACTTAGCTGCCTGTAAGGACCGAGAGATTTTTAAAGTGATATGAAGTAGTGTTACAGACATATTCAAACTGAAAAAAAAAAAATTAAAATCAAAATTCAGCAAAAATATTTCTAGCATACTCCAGCTGTAATCTAGTGATCTAGCCAAAGGTCCTTGCTTGCCTCTCTCAGCTTACAGAAACTTTCTTGGAGTCTCTGCCTTACAGCTTTTGGAGATTTTCCCTTAAACAAGGATTCACACATTATTTTAGTGAACTCCAGTGGCAGTGGGACCCAAGGGGCGGGTGCCACGTGGGGGAACACAGCGCTGCTGGAGGGACCAGCGCCGGCACCGTGGGGCTGGGGCTGACGTGAGCAGCTCGGATCCACCAGCTCCCTGGATGTTATGGTCATTGCTTGGGACATGGGGAGGAATATTAGCCCAATGGGAGGGGGTGAGAAAAATCATGGCCTTTTATTGTTTGCAGTCAAGGAGAGGTTTGGGGGAGGCAGTCAGCAGAGGGAGGCATGAGCTCACAGATTCGGTGCGTGTCTCAGCCCGTGGCATCCCTCGGAGCTGGGAGATACAGGCAGAAGGCTTTAAATGGTACCGCAAAACTATTTCACTTTACTTTTTCCACATGTATGTTTAGCTCTTGGAGATCAGATGAGAGATTGAACAAATGAAGAAGGTGAAACATTCAGAGTTGGGGATGTGTTGTCTGAATTATTCATTATAATCTTCACTCTCCTTTGGGTTTTCCAGCAGTTTTGAGTTTCATGAGGATTGTGGATTCTCTTTCTTTTATGTTATCTTATTTAATGTATCACAGAAGCTTTCACATCTGCTCCTTCATGCCCCAAAATCTCAACTGAAAGAGTCACAGCGTTTGATAGAAGATTTAGAGAAAAAATATCTTCAAAAAGAGAAATGTTTCATTAAAATATATACAAGTATGCATATATCATGAAAATTTCCCTTCTGAGCCTCTGATACTTGTATAAGCAATTTACCGACATCCAACTCTTCTTTCAGGTTGGTGGCAGACTTTTAGTGGGGCAGCACCTGTGAGCCTGCTTCAAAACATCCCTTTGAAGAGGAGGGGAAAGCCGCTCGAACTGACGCCCGTCATTTCCGTGCTTGGAGCCTGTGCACCAGCTGAACTGGGGACACCAGTCAAGGTAACGGCAAAACCAGCCCTCACATCTACTGCAGTTTCAACTTAGGCAGCATCGCTTGTCAGCCCGGGGAGGGTGGTGGTAACATCACAGGGAAATCTGGATTGTTACTGTATTTTCAAGAGGAAAAAAAAAGCTACTTTTAGTAAATCACAACAGGACATAGAACAACAGTACCATCTCCCCATTTTGCAGCTTTTCTGTCTTGTCATTTAAGCTTTCCACAGTGGGATGAACAGAAAAAAAATCTCCCCCTCTTCGTCCTTCCTTGTCATGTGCATATAGCCCCCTTGGCCCCGCCACCTCCTTGAAATACGGGGTTTGTGATGCTCTCTGTGGACAGGCGAGGTGAAGGACCTTCCTTGCCTGCAGCAAGCGTGTTTCACTGTGCCAGGAGAGGACATCCCACCAGCAGCGAGGGGCTGCGACTCCTGCATCTTCCCGAGTCACCTCAAGGCTACCTGGCAGCCGAGCGCATCCAGGAGAAGGAGGTTTCCTTCCCAAAACTCTGTGTCCCTGAAGCACACGCTCCATTAAATGCTCGTTAGCCACAGGGTAACTAAAACACCTGCCTGAAATCCAGACTGCTGCCTCCTGTGCTGAAATGTTTCCAGCGGGCACTGCCAGCAACGATGGGCTTTTTCCTCTCCGTGGGCTGTGCAATTCAAAACCTGCAGCAGCTACAGCCTCTGAATTGAAAAGCAAGTAATTTAAATCCTATTTGCACAGAGGAGCTGTCATCTTACTAAAAGGTGATGGATTTCACGGAGTCTGAGGGTGGAGGGCTCCATCCCATGTGAGAGTTGTGAACTGCTCATCTCGGGGTCTCACACAGCACCAGTCGCTGCTTATATTTAGGTAACTCTGGGCTGAGATTGATGATAGTGGTTAGAAACTGCGGTAGTTCTCAGGCAGTAAAATGAGATGTTCCAGAAGCAAAACCTCCAAAGCACCTATTTGTTCATCTCTCCTGTGGCTTGTCGCTGATAGTTCAAATTAGCCAAGATGCATCTGATCAGCTGAGCACAGAGGAAAATACTTTCTAACTCCTTTTTCTTTATTGACAGAGTCCCAGTGTAACCACTTCATTAATTTATCCCTGATTAGAGTCTGTTTATCCAGTCTGGTATCATTCCCTCTTAAGTTCTGGATCATTTCCTTTGGCACCTCTCCAGTTTTCCAAAGTTTGTTAAGATCTAAAATTAGTGAATTAGAGAGTCCTGAGGTACTGGTCTCAAGACTGGAAGTGTACATGTCCCCAGACTTCTGAACTGAAAATGTTTGTATTTAGCAGGTGATGCTTCACATCCTCCTTGGTTACAGACGGTAAATTATTTCATCTGGTGTAGCTGGATCCTACTACTTTGCTCTGATATAGTAAAGCAGGAATTCTGAACATTTGTTGTGGGTTTTTTCCTATCTGATGGATACAAATGGTAAAACTGTAACAGAGAAGCTATTACTAAACTAAGATTCCCAATGACATTTTAATATCTTCTTGCTCTCTGTAGCATACTGAAGCTTTTATATTTCTTCTGTTTCTTTTGCCTTGCATTCTCAAAAATCTACCTGCAATATACATATTACCAATGAGTATCTGTTCTAAACACCTCTTCTGAACTCATCCTTCAGATCCATAAATCTTTCTTCTCTGTTGAAATATTGCTCTGGTCTGACAAAATATTAATCCAAGGACATTTTAAATAAATCCCTGTCTTTGTAGTTGCGAGTGTAGTAATCTTTCTCACTTTGTGAGACCAAAGTTGTAAGTGATAGGCTACCAAACAGGTGTTTCACATTTTTAATGATCATCTCCTCAAAACAGTGATCTTTCAGCCCTTGATAAATAGACCACCAGCTGTTCAAAGAGTCAATGGAGAGAAGCAGGGTTCCTCTGGGCTGTGGCTCAAGTTCCTTCTGAACAAGATGAAGCTGGCTCTGTCAGGGAGGTTAGAATAGGAGTTGACAGGCTCTACCCACCGTGGCTGCAGAACAGGGCTACAGAGCGAGAGCTCCGCTGTCTATAGCTTCAGGAGACCAGAGCCGTGGAAAGCAGCAGATCTGCAGGGCCACCATCCCCTTTCCTCCAGAAACACTGCCCAACACATCCCCGTGTCGAGCGTGCCTGGCTCCAGCCCATCTCTCCAGGCGCAGCATCCTGGCACCTCTCTCCTAGCGCCCACAGCCCACCTGCTGGCTCTTCCCCGCTCACATCCCAGCACTGGCTGTTCCTCAAAAACATCGTGTATTTGGCACGAGGATGCTCCCTAGGACAGTGCAGCGCAGCTGACGTCCTCTAGACGCAGTGGGCAAAAATGAAGAACGTGCCACGTGTCCAGTCTGCTTGCTTTGTGCTCCATCCCCCTCGCAAAACCAAGCAGCTGCTTGCAGCTTACCCACCCAAGCAGGACACCTTCCCCTTGGCTGAGGCATTCGGGCGCTCCTGCCAAGGCAGAACGAACATCTGCAGCGAGGACCCGCGACCATGTCCTGCTTCCCCAGCCAGCAAAAGCTGAGCTACTGCCAGCGAGGGAGGAGGTTTCTGCGGCTACGAGATCGCTGGCAAGATGCTGATGCATCTGTGTGGTTAACTCCTCACACACGCTCATCCTTCCCTGAACTCGTGCCATTTCTTCCTCCCTCCCCCATCCTCCTCCTCCTCCTGTTTTTCGGCATTCCCTTCCCTTTGCCTCCACGTCCTTAGAGCTGCCACCTGCCCGCACATCTGCAGCAGCATCACGGAGGTCCTGCTGCGTAGGTGCCTCTGCAGAGCATCGTCCTTCACGCTGCAGCCAAGCCGCCTGCCTCGGGGAGGCTGGCATGAAGACAGGTGAAATACGAGAGCGTCTGGTTCAGTAAGTTGTTTGGTTAAGGACTATTCTGTATCATAGAAATAACAAATAAGGAGGAAACCGCTAAATTAAGCACGCAGACACACAAACATTAATGAGCAGGTGATAAGGGAGATAATAACGGAGGCCAGAGCTCGTCAGGCACTGATTGATGGGCCATTAAAAGAACTGCTCCAGCCTTGGAGAGGGTCAGCCTCAATTTTGTAACTGATAAGAAGGAGGAAACATAGTTAGCGTGGATATTAAGGGATATTGGAGGGAGCTTGGGGGACTGCACGAAACTTACTATGGGGTGTTTAGGGGAAGGACCGAAGACACACACAGGGAAGGATCAGGGTGGAACAAGTGTGGGAAGATGGCAAGAAGGGAGGCTGGAGGGGTCAGACACATGCAAGCAGGCGCTCAGGCAGGACATTCACCCAACTGGGCCCTGCCCCGATCACTCCAGTCTGGCCTGTCTTCTTGTTAAAGCCCATTCTTAATTACCTTTTCTGTGTCATCTCACTGTCTGTCCTGTGTGCCAGACCCTGGAGAAGGGGCCATGGGTGACAGGGACCACAGGTCCGCGTGTCGTCACCAGAGACGGGGATGTATGTGCTTATCTGTAAGTGCCAGCGCCCGCAGCAACCCGGCTGTGTTTATATTTCCACGGTGAATTTAGTCCCATGTGCATGTAATTTGCTAGCATCAAGCTGCACTAACTGGCAAGTAGGAGAAAAGACTCATGGATTTTCAAGAGATCCATGAGCGTGGGGTGCCTGTGAAGGCAGAGAATATGGAAGAGTACTGAGGGAAAAAAGGGCCACAAAAGCACCAAACAGCAAAGATACTCTATCCCAACACTGAGACGTGTAAATACACCGGCTGAACAGAGTATCCATAAAAATAGTGATGTTTGCTCAAAGTTACGTTACAGGGGTTTTTTGGTGCCAACCTGGAACTCTCCTGACAGTAGACATTCAGCAGTCACCCTCCCAGAATACCATTTGTGAATGTGCTGGGCTTCATACTTGAAGTAAATGCAAAGTCTCAACTGCAACAAGAAGGAAAATGTGTTTTGTTAAGTAATTACAACTTGCCAAGAGGTGCTCGGCACAGGCAGGCTACTAAGAAAGCAGCACCTACAAATAAATATAAATCCAGTGGAACTGGGGTAATAGGAGAGAACCTGCAAAGACCATAAGGCAGCTCCATTCAAGCTGCTTTCGGACAGACTTCACTTGTAGCAGACAATGGGAGGAACAGCGGCATCAACAGCTGTTTGAGTTAGAAAGTTGCCTTTAACAAATTTGAAGCCAGTCAATCATTTTCAACACCTTGAAATAAGGGAAGCATGTTTAAAAACCAAAAGGTTGAGGTTCAACTGTCTTCAGAGCTGGAAAGACAACTGTCCACTCGGGTACCAAAGTGATGATTAAAACACTTGGACCATCCTTCTGTGTGGTGCTTTGAGCTGCTGTGACTGCACAGCAACCAAATAACCATAGTTTCACTTTCAGACAATACTGTTCCACAACGAATTCAAGTAAAGGCTGAAAACATAGAAAACCCACCTTGAACACACAAATGCAGCTTTTATTTCCCCAGTGTAACTGGATGAATTCAGAGACGTTGCACCTTTCCCATTTCACTTGTAGCTGTCAAACACAAAGCCTGAAAAGTAGGTCTTGGAAAAGTTTGTTTCACCTCCTTCACAGGCACAGAAAGCATTTATTCTTGTCTTGTACAAAGCCATGAAGTGAATTAGAATTAGATGAAGTACATCAGACTCGGGCAGCTGGTAAGCACTTGCTAACAGGAAGCCTTGCCATCATCCATTTGCTGAGCTGCTGCAAATGGTCATTGAAAGCATTACTGGTATTCCCTGATAAGAGGAATACCAACAGATAAGGAAAGTACCCTGGAAAGCATTTTCACAGAATTATGTTTTATTAAGACTCAAATCACCAAAATAGCACATATTTTCATCTCTAGGCAATAAAATGGAGAGATGTGATTTTATCTCTATCTCTTTAAAGTTACTAAAGTTCAGTGAAAAAAGTTTCTGTAATGGCGTTCAGAAATGTTATCTTGATATGATTTGTTGTGTCACCCCCAAAATGAAGCACAGCCTCCCCAGATTGCTTACTGTGTCCTGGGCTGCATCACCAGCAGCGTAACCAGCAGGTCCAGGGAGGGGATTCTGCCCCTCTACTCCCCTCTCGTGTGACCCCCCCTGCAGTGCTGCGTCCAGCTCTGGGGTCCTCAGCAAGGAAAGACATGGACCTGTTGGAGCGGGTCCAGAGGAGGGTCACAAAAATGATCAGAGGGCTGGAGCACCTCTGCTGTGAGGACAGGCTGGGAGAGTTGGGGTTGTTCAGCTTGGAGAAGAGAAGGCTCCGGGGAGACCTTATAGCAGCCTGCCAGTACCTAAAGGGTGGGGCTACAGGAAAGGTGGGGAAGGACTTTTTACAAGGGGATGTAGCGATAGGACAAGGGGTAACGGCTTTAAACAGACAGAGGGGAGATTTAGGTGAGATGTAAGGAAGAAGTTCTTCCCTGTGAGGGTGGTGAGGCCCTGGCACAGGTTGCCCAGAGAGGCTGTGGCTGC
>JAVJGG010000005.1:8117795-8128215 GCA_035590195.1 Aviceda cuculoides | reverse complement strand
GCAGTGTTCAAGGCCAGGTTGGATGGGGCTGGGAGCAACCTGGTCTGGTGGAAGGTGTCCCTGCCCATGGCAGGGGGCTTGGGACTAGATGGTCTTTAAGGTCCCTTCTGACCCAAACCATTCTATGATTCTAAGAATTAACTCAAGAAAACATCTTTATACTAGATTAATGTTATCTTCTGATCACAGACAAACTTGAACTCAGGCAAGAACCCCTGTACCTGTTTCTTTTTAAAGAGAGAAACTAATTTGGCTTCATAGCTAAGGCCATCACACAGATATGGTCTTTAAAAAAAGAGAGTGGTTTTATGTAACCTTAAGTTTAGCACAACCTGGAGTGAAATATGGATACAAACTGGATGTCAAAGGACAATTATAGCTGAAACTCACTGTCAATACAAAACCTGCTGTTTGGCTAATGAAGTGAGCAAACTTCCAAATACAGCATTAGGGCTGACAAAGGCTCTGTCTGTAAACTGGTCTCCAGCAGTAATTACAAGGCTTATCTTTCCTTTTCATCCCATTAATCTTTTAAATATTACAGTGAGATTCAACCTTTTAGAACACTGACAATGCTGAAAAATGTAAGTAATAAAATCTAGGTAATTCACTGTCTCAAAGTGAGAAGAATCTGCCAACTCATACAAAAATTGGCATTTCAGAAGTGGAACGTGAATTCCCAAGCTACTTGTTTGAAATGAAAAGAAATCTCCATGGGCGGTATGAAATGCACACTCATTGTTTTAAAACGTGATAGAAGAGAGAAAGCAACTGGCAGTATTGCAAAAACAATGAGGCGTAGTCGGGTAAAATAAGGGATGCTCAGAATAATCTTTTACATTTGTTTCAATTCTTTAAATTCTTTCTTTAAAAAAAAGTTAAGCTCTAGAAAATTACCTGCAGTTTTAATTCCTGTTCTTGAATGCCCAACTAGGACTTTTTCTATAGACTAAGAAAATGGCTGTACCAAACATTCTCATTTATTTTGTGTGTGCTGATAGCAATAATTGCTATCAATAAATTTGAGTTGGCTATACAACACATCTATTTTTGTGAATTTTTTGAAGGCTCTTTTCATGTCCACTGGAAGATTTCTTTTTTAGGAAACTAGGAAGTTAACAAAGTGAGATCCACTATCTTAAAATGACAAAATAGATGGGTTATCCTGATAATTGTTCTGTTCCCACTGTTTGATTGCAAAGTAGGCAAAAAGTTCTCTCTTAAAAAGTACATCCAGAGCAGCCCAAATAAAAAAGAAATCATAATGAAAATCTGAAGTGAAATTTATTGTAGTGATCCTTTATTTCTGTCATTGCAGTAACACTCTATTTATATGCCATTAAGACCTTCCTGGAATAAAAAAGAAGCTTCACAAGTTTCTTCTGAGTACCTTTCAGTCATTTCTCTAACAGAGCTCATACAAATTTAAGCTAAAAATTTCCAAGCAGTCTAAATAAGGTGACGAGATCATCATCACCTGTTGTCAATGAGAGCTTTTGAATATTGCACCCATACTACTTATTTTGACTTGGAACTGTAAATCCTCTATTTCACATCTTGAGTTGGCCACCATCTTAGGTTCAAATGAAGGAAGAATATCTAGAAGACAGATGGTCAAATGTACACTGCTGATCCATGCCTGAAACTTAGTTTAGATATCCCTTGGTTTACAGTCTAGAGACAGGAGATATTAGTAACATTTTTTCTGTAACTGCCATGAACACAGTTACTGGTTTACATAACAATAATCTGTTCTACTGGTCAATTATCTAGAGTTTTGGCATCTTAAAAAGTTTTTTTTTCATATCACCTAATGAGTGAAGGTAAGCATGGTACCTCACGTTTCCCAGGTGTCTCAGAGTAGCAGACAAGGGGACAGCTTCTGCAGAGCTGATGTCACAGCAACGTGTTCAAAGCAAATGTCACACACCTACATTTAGAAGAAATTAATTGTGTCCAGAAGAGCCAGCTTCTCTCCATTCAGAACAAAGGGTGTCCAAATGACAAGATCAGGTGTAGATGCTGGCAATGTGACATTTGAAGTTAGATGAGATGAATTCTGCCCAGAAATCCCACATATCATCCATGTAAGTTACCTAAACTTAAATATTACACAGTATGGATTTCATGTTCTCTCTGCAGTTTTGTAGTGACTCCACCATATGCTCCACAGTCTTTTTTTCCACCACTCCATAAAAAGGCATATGCTACTAAGTCAATTAATACTTCCTCCTCAACCTTTAACCTATTGCTCAGAAAGACATTTTTGTTGTGACTGTTTCTATCACAACAACCATTTTTCAAATCTGCAGCTCAGCACTGGTCCTTGCTACTTGATCGTTTGGTGTCCTTCACTAAATTATTTGCTTGTTATTCTTGCTATTCTCCAAGGGAACTTCAGTTACCATTTTGGCCTTACTTTGGTCCTTTGTAGTCTCATAACCCTTAGCTACACCAAGAGACTGTGGTTGACATTAGCCAGTGTTTTGAATAAGGATTGGTGCTTGTACTTATAATGTACTTTACACACAGTTAAACCGAATATATGATGCTCGTTTACCAGCTTTTTATTTTTATGTCAAAACATTTGTAACTAGGAAAATGAGGGATAATAAGACTTTTGGTTATAGCAGGAAAAAAAAGAAATTCCTATGCATATAGTTCCAGGCTTCTCTACATTTCCAGTATTCCTCCTTCTATCCAAGAATGACATCAATACTTAAGGTAAATCAGATTATACAATCTCAATTGCTTACAGATACTAACAAACAGATTTATAAAAAACCACAAACAAATTAGAACAATAAAAAAACTAATATACATAAACTTTCACTTTATGGACTTCTTCATCTTCGCATTCTCTTTGCTTATCATAGTAATAGAACGTATTGTCCCTTCTCTGAAGTTTCTTAACAAACCCAGTTTCTGGCCAACACTCTACCTACAAATAGAATAAAAGTTATATACATTTGCCTGGACATGCTCACATTAAATGACGTTTGTGCATTGTACTGCAAAGAATATAGGGTATACTTCCATGGGAAAACCTCATTTGCATCTGAATACTACTTCGCTATTAATTTGCTTAACTTTAAAAAAAAGATTAAGAACAAGATGTCAGAAACCAGTTTTCTGGCCTAGTATAAAGAAATACCTGATCAGAAAAGTCTAGAAATAAGGATCTAAGAATATTTGATAGACTAGAGTAATTTAAAAAGTGGACTAATCAAAGGTTTTAAAATACCTCGTTTAGGAATAAAACATTGATGCTATTCAGTTATTCAGCAGTCTGAGAGGTTGAAAGATTCCACTTCTGTAGGACTGACACACACTTAAAGGCTTCTTCGGGATCCTTCTGACCATTAAAAATGTGCTTTTCATTAGCAATTTCATAAAAATGAAGTGAGATATATCTATCATAGTCTCAAAGACAGCAGGATCAGTCCTGCAGGAAACCAGCACCATCCTAGTGCTCCTCAGTGTTCCACAACATGAAGCTTTAAACTAAATGCTTGAGCACTTGTACGTTCAACAGCTTTATGGCTTTAGTAGCTATCCACAGCTTGAACACCTATGACTACTTCTGACCAAATCAAACCTTAAAAACCAGGTAGTAAGAATCTGATTTCTCTTCCAGGTAGGGTTGACAATAAGATGTCAAACTAGAGCATTCTCTAATTGGAGAGTCCCAGAAGTGGTAGTTTTATTACTTGCCTTATTACTTTAGACATATAGCTGAGTTATTTGCAATCTCTGTCTAAACATAACAGCCGTAATATTCATTCTACCTACACTGTAATTGTATTATTAATAATAACTGCATTATGGAAATATAATATGGAATAAACAAGACATTTCAAAATGTGTAAGTTGAAAGAGAATCACTGCTGGCTCCTGAGTTCGAACAGAATGCACGCTGATTTTACATTGAGTAAGGTGTTCTTTAACTTTTATCAGGGTTTAATTGTCTATGGTTATGCCCTGCTATAAATCTAAACCAGATTGATCCTACCGCACTAATTAAAGGATTTCCTTTCTCACAGTTAAAGGAATTTACACCACAGCCTTTATGGTGGTATCCCAGCCCACAGCAAAATAGTAAACTGCATCTTATTATGCACATCAACGTTTTGCCACACTTTGAGATAACTGGATGAGGAGTGACTTTCCTAGGAACATTCTGCTCTTTCTTATGTGCACAGGAGGTTAAGATTTTTTAAAAGTGGATTTTTCATACTGTGTGTGCTCCTTTGGAAGACAAATTACAGAGCTCTGATAAAGATAATATGTTGTTTGCTGTATTAACCTCTTGGTTGCTATTTTAAATCTCAGGTAACCGCTGAATATCGGGACATTATTCATGAGCTCATTTGATATGCTAGGGAGCGTTGCCACCAACTGTAGTGAGCAGAGGACCACATCCTTGATGTTCTTGGTTGATAAAAGCCTGTGTCACAACTCCCTTTACCACAGCTGGCATCAAATGTTTCTATTGTGGACAGTTTCAATAGAAGCCAAGTTTGAGTGTGCACAAAGTCTGATTATGTTACCAAGCAATTCAACTGTAAAACTGAAGTCGGTAGCAATGACACAGGACTGACTCCCTGGACAACGAATGAGTTTCCTATCAGGTCTATTGGCAGAGTTATGGGGAAACTTCATAGAGAACTCGCTTTAAAATAATCCTTTCCTCAAAACTGAATTATTCTTTTAGATGGCAGCTACATCTATTCAAAGAAATCTATAATGCTTCTAAATGCATAAGAGAGGGGGAGCAAAAACACAGGCTGCGTAGCGTTTCTGTTTCACTTCTGTGAAATGAGTTATTCTGCACAGTTAATAATAGCTCAAGAATTCAAGTCGGACCTGGGAGAAAAAAAGTGTAACAGAAACTAGCCTAAATGAAAGGAAATAAGTGGCATCTCCATTTTTATTTAATTGCTTAACATAAGAGAGAAGTTTAAAGTAATAACCCTTTCAGCGTTCTAAATCTTACCATGTCAACTTGTTTTACTTGTTTATATTCAAACTCATCTCTGTATCCAGCTTGCTGAAATCTGTATAAGTTCTCTACATCATCTGACCATTTTTTGGCATGGTGTATAGATTTTGGTTTAATGTCAGCTTTAGCCATGACTCCAGAAACTTCAGACTTTTTCCTGAAATGAGATTTTTAAAAATTAAATAGAGAAGATGGAAACAAGTGATCTTTTTTGTTAGGTACATATAGAAATGGGTAGAACAAAATTTAAAAATAAGGAATTACAGACAGTACAATATTATCTTCCCCTCAAACCCTGAGGTTAAAAAAAGAAAAACGTTATAGGCAGTTGGAATCAACTTAAATGCACTACTTGATCTCAGACAAACCCAACTCATCTATACTGCTATATACACCTCTTCAACTCGTCCTAACCTACCTAAAATTTATCTGTGCACATTGATGCATTGAAAAAAAATATAAAATACAGGGTTTTTTTAATTTCACATCTTTGCAGTTACTAGCCCTTTGGGGCAGGCAGTTTTTCAGGTTTTCCTTTCTTCTTACTGAAGGGACACCAAACTGGGAACCACAAAATGAAGAGCTGAGCTGTAACTGAAGAACAGCAAACACTCAGGATGGGAGAGGAGGGGAAAGGAGAAATGCACTGCCAGTCATATGGCTGCAGTGGAGCAGGTCTTAAGAAATAAATTGGATAAGGAGGCAAGGCACACAACCTACCAAAATTCATCCTATTCTACCCTTGCCCAATCAAAATCTGCACTAACTGCCACTGTCTTCCTCCTCACACAAACCCCATTTTTTCAATCCACTAAGAAATAGTAAATATGTTAATCAACTGCTGAACATGAACAGAGCAGAACTGGGACAAGATGAAACTCAAACTGTAAATTAAAAAAAAAAAAAAAAAGAATAAAATAAGCAATAAACAAAAAAAAATATTGCAAAGTCAGTGGAAACTCACCAGGGATGCATTTGAACTATATTTCAAGAAAATAAGAATCTTTTGACTTCTACATTATGTCTGAATTTCACTGCATTTGCTTTCTTGAGTATATCTTATTCTGCTACTAAACCAGAGCTTTGTGTTGCTTCCGCAAGCAAAACACACGGAACACAATCCTTTCTAGCAGATATGATAGGAAATGCACCCTTTCCTAGTGTTGTAATGTTACCAAGTGTCAGCTTCATAATTAGGAAGGTATCTTCAAAGGAGAAAAAGCTTCTGGATTTAGTAGTGGGAGGATGAAGACAGTCTCACTCCCTGCGGGTAGTATGCCACCTCCAAATCCTGTGCACAGAGTACAATTTCCTTACTTAGCAGGTTCCTATATCAACCGAGAGCTTGAAAAGTTGGATGCTGATATCTTATCAAATGCATAAATGCCCTTAGTCTGTTAGAAAGGCAGGAAAGGAGAAAAAAAAATATTGCACCACAGCATACAAATCTTTGGGAAAATTTTATCAAGAATTGTTGTTAACATAATGTGGAAATAGGAGTAGTCTGCATCTCTGTCATCTAACTGTATGAGAGCCATTAGCACACAAAGAAAGGGCCTTTCATCTCTTGCTGCACACACTTCATCAAAGATTAGTAAAAATACACACAAGGGCTCTTTTCTGGCAACACTAAACTATTTCTTGCATTCAGCACTCCAAACATTCTTTTAGCAGGCTCTGCAGCATTTTCTAATTGAAGGCAACCATTTACTAAAAAAAAAGAAAAAGTAATTTTCCCACCCAGTTATGAGGTGTCACATACAAATTAACATGATAAGTGTATATTCCTATTCTAAATCTTTAGTGTAACCTTTATGATATCTATCTCACAAGACTCTATCACAGGTCTTGTGATATCTTTCTCCCGTGCTGTAAAGGGAGAGAGATATCACCTTCTGTAGCCATTACAGAATTTTTCATGCCCTCTATATGCTTATCAATGTTTGATGAGAACTGTTGTCAATCTGGGACTTTAGACAGTCAATATTATTAACAGTAACATTAGATCTTAATTAATGCTAAAGTATAATGAATTTAAGTGTCTTATGATAACTTACATGTTATTAGTGTTAAGTATTTCTTTATAGGATGTACTGAACTCATCTAATGAATGTGCTTCTTCAAGACATCTAGATATGTGTGGCACTTCCTGAGTCACCATTAATTCAGATGGCCTGTCCACAGGTGTTCCTGCTCAAAAATATATATATGAAGGTCATATATTTAAAGTGCCAGCTTGGTGACTTCAAATAATAAAAGTGACATCCTGATATTTTTAGGCTGCTGTTTAAGCCCTTTAAAAATTATACTCTTTGTCTATTGTAGTGTCTCTGACTTCCAGGGATAGAGCTGGTTTCATAGCATGGAAGTGGGAGATGAGACAGCCTGCAAATCAGGGAAGAGACAAAAGACAGCAGACAGATACAGGCAAATGAAAGAATGCAAGAGAATGGTATGAAAATATTCAGCATAATACTAACACCTTTCACTTAAAGGGAATTTTTGAACAGTGAAGTGGACTTTGCTAAGATGACAATGTTTGCCTACTCTTAATTTATGGGAAATAGTGAGATTTCATATACCCCTGTTTTGGCTTTGGGAAAAGTTTTTTAACATCAATCGTAGCACAATTTCTATGGAATCCTAACTAGCCTGGGCTTGCATATGGTAGTTTCCTTAACGCTTATACAAGCTGTAAGGGTACGTGGGAGGAGAATGTCTGCTCCTTTAAGGCCATCTGGTCAAGGACCTTTTTTGGTGCAACAAGGGATAATAAGAAAGGGAGGAAGCCATAAAACAAGAACATACGGGGACACAAATTCGACCAGTAAATTATGAGGGAGGCAGTGATGAGAACCAAACCTGGTCAGTCACACTAATTGATGGGGAGTGTGGGAGTGTGACAATGTTTATTCCAGCAAGGTTATCTGATCAGGGACCTTGTCAATTGGGAAACTGAGGGGAAACCAGAAACAAAATATACAGAGACACAGACCTGACGAAACAAACATAGAGACCATGACAAGAAACAAACCTCATCATTCACACTAATTGATGGGCTGTCAAGGAACTACAGGCGCCACTTCCAGGAAGATCAACATGGACTTTGCAACTGATAGGACTGTAAACCAGGGGGACCCCGGACTTGGAGGGCTGTGGGAATCAATAGAGATGTACAAACCCATGAGGAATGTGCAGGGGAAGGGAGCATGAGATGGGAATAAACAGAAAGAACTATAAATGATGCCGGTCATGTGTAAAACAGGGCCAGTCAGTGTGCTTGCCTGGCTGAGTCCTGCGCCTGATCATCACAGTCTGTCCTACCTTCTTATATCTTCTTATTAAATCTTCTCTTCACTCTCTGCGTAATCTCGCTCTCTATCCTGTGCATGTGTCTTTGCTGCAAGGACTAAGTGCCAGCTACTGGTGAGACCTGTGTGTGAGGATGAAAACTGGCGTCAGCTCCTGGAGTCAGACAGGGGGTACAGGCACCCCTGGCCTGATGTTAACTGCTGGAGCGAGTGGGGGTCTTTAACTTCCAGCCACCGGAGCAGGAACAGTATGCGTCCTGAAAAATCAGCTACTGGGTCATGGTTGGCATGAGTGAGGGGCTCTATGCCAGCGGTTGGAGAAGGACTGTCAGTCACAGCCTGTGCGCCAGCTGCCAGCTGCTAGGGAGGCAGGGTGTCTGTATCTTCCCCAGTCCAGGTATACGTGGGGTGCATATCCATATTCACTAGCAAACTTTACGCTTGGACTAGCCGGCAAGTAAGGGGGCCTCAGGTACAGGCCAGGGTATCAAGTGGTGAGGGTGGGCTGTGCTGGTACACCCAAGGGGACTTGTGAACATGGAGTGCATGAGGGACAAGCGTGAGTGCATGTTTGCTAGTGAGCATCAAGCTGGACTAGCGGGCAAGTAGGGGATCCATGAACCAGGTAAGGGGGACTGGGATCTTTGCAGGGGTGCTGGGCAGACAGAGGGGCTGTGCTCAAGGGATCCACAAACATGCGCGTGCTTGTGAACCTAGAGAGTGGTCTGTGTGTGCCAGCACTGGTGAACTTTTACTGCTACCAGCCAAAGAGGAGGAAAGGGATTTGTCTGTGTTTATGTTTTACATATAAAGTGCTGTTGAAGGCCATGCTTCATCTGTGGCAGTCAGTGTGACCAGCCATGTCTGTAATACATGCTCGGCCTTGTTACTGGTTGAGCCTGCAAATGAGAAAGCACGAGCTGCATCCCTCAGCCCAGGCAGAGGCCTCAGGTCCCCGGGCAGGGCAGGTCCTGGGCCAGAGTGGCTGGAGAAGGTGGCTGTGCTTCTTAGATCACTGAACACAGGACCTGTCTGGGGTCCTAGAAGAGTCAGTAAGAGATTTCCAATGACTTCCACAGACTTTACGGGAGAGCTTCTCGTACTTGCCAAGGCGTTCAGACAGATGTCTAGGCCCTGGTCCGAGTCACCGCTGTGACCGTGAACCCACCCTGCCGCCACAGCCACAACCCGGCCACCCAGCCCTTAAGACGGCCCACCTGGGTGCGAGGGCCGCAAAACGGGGAGTCTTCCCAGGTCGGGCGGCGCGGATGCGGCGGCCGGAGGGCGATGGCGGCGTTCTCACAGCGCTCCTCTCAGCGCCAACGGCCGCCGCCGACCACCGTTGCTAGGCAACCGCCCGCCAGCGCCTCTTTAAGAAGCCGTTCCCGCCTCTCCCGCCGCGCGTCAGGATAGGCTGGCAGGAGGCGGGGCCGCCTCGCGGTTGGCTGCGGGCCGGGGAGGCGTGGCCTCTGGGGAGGCGTGGCGGAAGCGGCTCGCCGTTCGCCGCCATGAGCCGGTTCGGGGGTCGCGTGCGCGAGTACCCCGCCGTGTCCATCGACCGCGTCGACCGCGACAACCTGCGCGCGCGCGCCTACTTCCTCTCGCACTGCCACAAGGGTGAGCCCCGCCCCCCCGCCCGTCCCCATGGCAACCCGCCCCCCCCCCCCGAGTGACGGCCGTGCCCTGTCTCCCCAGATCACATGAAGGGGCTGCGGGCGCCCGCCCTGAAGAGGAGGCTGGAGGGCAGGTACGGGCTGACCGAGGGGCAGGGGCAGAGGGAGAGGGCGGGCAGGGCCCCCCCGCACTGCTGCGGGATGCGCCGGTGCGGCCCGGCCTCGGCGGCTGCTTCCCCGCGCCGGCCCGCGCCTCTGCAGGCGGGGTCAGGAGCCCTGAGGAGGGGGCGGCTGGTTCAGCGCGAAGCGCGAGGAAGTGGGGTGAGGGAACTGCTGTGGGTCGCAGAGTCACAGAGCCAGAAGGGTTTGGGTTGGAAGGGACGTTTAAAGAACATTTTAGATCATCATTACAGATCGTCTAGTTCCAACCCCCCTGCCGTGGGCAGGGACACCTTCCACCAGACCAGGTTGCTCCCAGCCCCATCCAACCTGGC
>JAVJGG010000005.1:8089331-8103002 GCA_035590195.1 Aviceda cuculoides | reverse complement strand
CCACCCCCTGCTACCAAAACCTTGCCATGCAAATCCAATACAGAACTAGAAGACAACTTTGGGCCGGCTGCATTCTCTTTGAGCGTTTTTGAAGTGCCAACTATGCAAGGGTGATGTAGTCCCAGCAAAACACGCCAGAGGCCTGAATAAATGTACCAGGGCTACATCCGATCTGCTGTAGCTTACATGGAGGACGGCAACTAGCAGCCGTCCTTGCAAGGCACTGTGCTAGAGAAGGCAAGGCAAACACTGTCAGTAATGTCCTGCTAAGTCTCCATCTGGGTTAAAGAACTTTTTCCTCTCTTTATACAAAATTAATTATTAAAACTTTGCCCTCAACAAAATTTTACCAGAGATGTGAACTTTTCTTATGGTTGGTTTTTTTCCTGTTCTTTTCTTGACAGATGAAGATGATCTCTTTGATTCAGAATTACTCTCCGCAAGGCCTAAGATTCCAAAACAGGAGAGAGAAGAGAGCAGGCCCTCCAGCACAGGACAATCTGAAAATGCTGAAAGAAACAATGAGAGCACAGAAAGTTACAAAGCAACCACGACTTACACCTCCTTCGAGGCAGACTTCGTGGACTGTGAGGAATCAAATGATGATGACGATGATAATGACGATGAAGAAGAATCTGAAAAAAGTACAGTTCAGGTTCTTTCCCATGAGCCAGATGACGCTTCTACATCAAATTTCAATGGAGTAACTAGTGACCAACAGGAGCCTAATGCCAACGTCCCTCGCTGGGATGCATTTTTTAAGTGTAACAAACTAGAAGAGAGTTCTGAAAACGAGGACAACTTCCCATCTTCAGCAGATGCTGGTGGGTCCCAGTCACTCTTCAGTGATTCAGATGGAGTAAGTGACTCAACACACATCTCCTCCCAAAATTCTTCTCAGTCAACACACATATCAGAGCAGGGGAGCCAGGGCTGGGATAGCCAAATGGACACAGTACTCATTACCTCCCAAGAGAGAAACGCCTTGGACTTCAGCTGCTTCAGCAAAGGTGGGAGCAGAACAGTTGTTTCAGTATTGCAGGAGACTGCCAAAGACAGTCAACCTGACAACAGCAGGCAGAAGCCGCTGGGTCAAAATAGACCTTGTGCCTACCATGTTGCCGGTGACTTGAAAAGCAAAGACTGTGAGAAAGATGCAGAAGCTGGCACTGCTTACGTTCAAGATGTGCTGGCGGAAAGAAGCGACAACTCCAGGACTCCTGATCTAGAACTGAGGAGGGACTCCCAGAGCTCCTCTGACTTTGAAATTCCCTTGACTCCTGATGCTGAAGTGCCTCAGCCAGATAAACTGCACTGTTTATATAAGAAGCTAGCAGCAGGTGAAAACATACTCGGTGAGAAAAAAGTCTCCTGAAGACAGGTATAACTGATTGCATCAGGGTAACAAATGCTGGAATTTGTTTATTAAACACCAAATTATTTTTCTCTTTAATGCTGATTACTATCTGCAGCTACGCTTACAATTCATGCATTTTTTTCAGAAATATCTTACTGTCAGAACTAGGAATTTGCAGCCTGTGTAACTTTGTTGTTCCTTCCATGAAATACTGAAAAGGAAGTATTCCTTGGAGGGACCGTAAAAGCCTTCTACCTCCTGAGGTTCAGTTCTCCAGGACTGTAAATAGACAAAAAATGGACCAGACAAAACAAAGGGCAGAACACTAAATGAAATTTAGTGTTTATCATGAGCTCTAAGAGTTTGCCTTTGATACATATGTGATCTCAGGTTTTAATAAAATACCACATTTTTAACTGTGGGGAGGAACACGACATCTTTCAGGAATGACCATGCAAACAATGCAATAGTTCCACTTTGACTTTAATCCTGAGGTTTCACTGCAGTTATTTTTAAAAACAACTGCAGAACAGATTAGAGAATTACTGGGAAGTTTTATTTTTTAAAAAAATAACATTGTTCTTCTCAAGCAGCCTCTTTTTACACTGCGAAGTGTTGTCACCCGATTTTAACTAACCCCTGAATGAGGTACTACACACCATTGTCTATGGTTTAAATCTAACTCATTGCAAACAACTTGTCATCAGTTCCTCCATGTTTTGCTTTATTCTGAATTGTTTCGCAGAACGACTTAAAAATAAAATCCTGTGGCATATGGTTCCGAAGCCACCAGCAGTGGGCCTGCTCTGGAAGGTAACTCACAGCAACAGAAGCTAACCTGTTATCCTGGGTAGGCTGTTCTGTTACTCAAGGCTCTTTCTTACATTACCAAATTTCACTTCCTCTGCAGCATTCTGCTGACTTTGCTCAATTCAGACATGTTTAGTTTTCTTTCTTAAATTGGGACAGTAGATTCTCCATGCACAGGTGCCATCATAACTAACTCTGCCAAAATTCTTAAGCTTCTAAAATAGAAATACAATTCAGGTTTTTGTTAAACTGCAGTGCCTACAAAACTGCCTAAACAGGAGTAATCTAAAAATCCATGAGGTTTCCCATCCATGTGGTCTTAAGTCCTAAAGAATTAAACAGACTTTCAGTATGACAGCTCTCCCCTCTCAAGTATGCCTTCAGTCTTTCTGCCATCTTTAGTGATATGTGAGTGTTAAACCAGCCAGCATTCTGCTGTTGGGGTCAGTGGTGGAGGGGGGGAAGAAGAAAAATTAGTATCATCTATGTATATGTATGGTTTTAAGGATAGTCAAGTCCATTTATTTCTCCACCAGCAGCTTGCCCACTCCGATCCTGGAATTTGTTAATGTAATTCCAAACGTGGTCTATTAACCTTTTTTTTTTAGCAAGCTTGAGTGAAACTGCTGTTGTAACTGCCTCTGTGATTAAAGTCATAACAAAGCAGAATTTCTTCTGTTGGTTTGTTTCCTTAATTGTACAATACATGTGCTTAAATATACCGGAACTCACTCTGCTTTAGACAATTTGACAGTGTAAATTTATACCAGCGATGAACTGACTAGGAAACACATGACTTCCTCATGATAACTCTACTACAGTCCTGATAGTGCTAGAAAATTTGGGTACAGAACAGGAATTAAGAGGTTGCAGTCTTAAAGCAAATTCTACTGCTCCGCTAATTTTGACAAGCTAAGATTTTTTTTTTTTTGTTAAGAATGACAACAACAACAGAAAAACTAAATTTAATTTATTTTATCAAAAACTATAGGAAGAGAGGAATACTGGAGATCACACATTATGAAAAGAAAATATTCCTGAGCTTACAAACTGCATATTCTAATGTACACAGTCCTAAAACATACATTAGGAATAACCAAAAGATTGACTTAACTTTGAGATTAAATAAATAGACAATAGCTTTTCTTACAGGTGATCGTGCAGCTTTAGTTTTGCTACAAAAAGAAAAAAAATTAAACCCAACAAAAAAGAACAGCTAGAGGGTAGATCACAGGTTACCAGTCTCTTAAGAAGTGCATGTACACAACTGAACTGGTGGCCATGATGATACTAACAGACCGCAAAACAAAGGCAGAAGCCATGCTGGTTTAGCCTCCTTAAGAAACTGAAAATAGCTTTTTCTCTTTTTCCAATTTGGCAATTTTCCCCCGAACTCATGAAAACTGCAAAACAAGTTTTAAAAGTGACACAGTGTCCCATTAAGCTAATTCACTGACTGCAATCCAAATGCACTGTGAATATGTAAATTTAAAATACTGTTCAAGGCTCTAAATTGGAAACTGGATACATGGGTTTACTTCAAATAAATACAAAATACCGTTACCTCTCAGAACATAAATTAATGGTCCTTTATTTATCACACAAGAGGTAACACACATATCCTTAAAGAACAGCAGTGTTATTGCAGTGCTGGTGGTAACATAAACTGCCTTGGGAAAAAGGCAGACACTGAACTCAAGTACGACGACTAAGACTTTTATCTTTTAAAATGCATTTACTTGCGATGTTTAAATCAAACTGGGCATGGACATAGACAGACAAAGAGTATTGAACCAGCCCTGTGTCATCTTGCACAGGAGAGGCCAGAGAAACCGATTTGGTAAGGAATCCATTTCTTGCCGCAGCCACTCTCACCATCCTGTACTGACAGGGAAGGCTGCAGACTGCAGCGGATTAAGGAGATAGAGATTGCAGATTCCATCCACATGGAATGCATCGCTGAATCGGGCTACATGCAAGAGAAAGCACTAATGACTCCAAACGATGTAAGATCATCTAGAGTTTGCTAACATTAAAGCTCCACATTTCACTTCAAAACTGTACATATATATATATAAAAAAAAATCATTAGAGATGTGGCATGATAAAAATTGACTAGATTCAGCATTTATCCAAGTGTGTGGATACAGATGAGCCAGGTAATGTTAAATACTTTTAAATCTAAGCAAACTTTCTCCTATTCATTAAACAATACAAAGTATCTATTTCAAGAGATATCTCTTTGTATTGTAGATTACAAAACTTAACACAGCACTTTCAGTGGCCCACACTCTTCACCCCAACTGTAAAACTGATTTTGGCTAGTAGCATATAAAATTTTCCTTTCTGCCAAAGAGCCAGATCTTCAGTGCAAATGCAACTGTGCTTCTTAATGAACAAACAACCTGTATTATCCTTTGAAACACTCTTCTTGGAGTGCTAGCTATTAACATGAAATTTAAGGCATTTTCTAACAAATTAAGTAAACGGTTATATGCTGGGTACTTGACTTCATTCACCTGAGCCAACAGCTGTGCACCTTATAAAGGTAACTAGCTGACCTATGATACATAGCTAGCATCCATTGAGGAAGCATCCATTTATGGAGCAACATTATTCTGCCTGACCCTGTCAACATTTACATGATTTGTAAGCAATATGCAAGTTTTACAAGCTTTTAATCCATGAGAATAAAGCACTTAAATCATCCCTGGAGCACGGACCTCAGCTGTAACTCCACTCATAATCTACCTCAACTGCTCTTCAGTGTTTCTGAAGCCAAGCAAAACTTAGCGTACATTATGAATAGATCGAGACAACTTTAAGATGATCAGAAAAAAAAAAAAAAAAACACAGACGACTCGAGCAGCTGAAGAACAATACATTTCTCAGCCTTTACATTCAAGAACATCTTACAAATGTCTACAGCAAATGGGTAAACTCACCCCTAGTCTAACTTCACTGAAGTTAACATTTTTGCAACAAGAAAAAACAGGCCTAGTATCTTAAAAGTCTGTCACTAGATAAAAAAAAGTCACAGTATGTAACAACTTAATCAAAAACAGTTGTAATACAAATCAATTCCCAAGGTATTTTTGCACCTAACAGATAACCGAGCGTATCTCTGCAATGCATCAGCTTTGTTAGACAATGGGCTGCTCTCCCTATTCTTTTGTCATCTATTTCCGAACTGTAGCCAGTAATTTGTTTCAGCAAGGACTGCCAAATTTCTGCAATGAGAACAAA
The DNA here is from genome assembly GCA_035590195.1 of Aviceda cuculoides. NCBI lineage: Eukaryota > Metazoa > Chordata > Aves > Accipitriformes > Accipitridae > Aviceda > Aviceda cuculoides. The sequence continues at coordinate 8,097,589 of JAVJGG010000005.1, read as the reverse complement.
CAGCATATGTTACTACCAATAATCCGGTATTTACAAATTCTCTGTAGAACTGCAGACCTCCTGTAGCATCCTAACTAAAAATCGGAACATAACAATTGAAAACACTTCTATATGTAAAACTTCTAAATAATGTAACATCAGCTAAAAACGTTCCGAGACCTTGATCTTACATCTGGAATCTGCTAAAACCAATTACTTTACTTGCATGGAGTTCAATGGACATTTTACGACTTGTGTTCCTGCGAACCTTCATTTAGACACAGTCTGACGGTTGTCATTAATCCTTCACTCTGGTGCCATAAATGTTATTGCTAATCTTGCAAAGCTTTTCTTTATACAGCAAAAAGCAAAAGAACTGTCAGCTATGACTTAGGATTCAAATCAAATGCCTCCAGACTTTTCAAGGTACAGAAGATACTCAACATCACTTCATCCCACTGAAATCAGCTCCTAAAAGGCATATGGCTGTAAGCTCACACTCAAATATTCAAATCAAGGTACATTTTGAAGAGTTTTCTTAGCATACATTTCACTGCTTCCCAAATAACAGTTCTAGAAAAATGAATTTTTAATCCCCATTATCAGTTCTGTATTTGCCTGAAACGCTACATCTCTTTCTTTGGCCAATGCCATTTCATTACAAATGTAACGCCTTGTTTTCACTGTACTTATTTACATTAGATGCAAGAATACTTGAATATATGTGTGAAAGAAGAGTCTTCTTAAAACACATTTAAAAGAGAACAAAATATTTGTGACTTTGGATACCCGAACTCAGTTGAGATAACCTCTGCAACACACAGCTCCACATTTACAGACAGTTCTGATCCTCTTTCTGGATGGGCTAAGACCATCAGCGGAGTCTGAAGTCAGATCTATCGAACCTGTGACACAGATAAAAACAAATAAGGGAAGTTTTAAAAGACAGACTGAAACTGTGCTAGGTATTCAAATGGCTTCAAAAAGCCTTCTACCACCCCAGTTCTTGAAAGAATTGCGTGTGAAGCTATACTCAAATTCTACCGACACCCAAATTGCAACTACTTGCACAACACCTAGCATACATATCAGAACCCAAAGCTCAACAAACTCGAGCCTTGTACCCTCAGGTCTGTATCCATACTGATCACCTGAGAGTCCAGCCTGCCTCGAATGTCAGTGTCACAGACACCACAAAGAAAAAAGAGGAGTTTTAAGGATTCAGTTACGATCAACTTGTCAGAAAGCTTCTACAGGAATGAGGTACAGCTCTGGAGTGTAGAGATGCTTCTCTGAAAACAAAATAGCAGGGCAAACAACACATTGCTGTTGTGAATAAATGGTTTGCATGCAAAGTTTGACACACACAACACCCCTGCCAGCAAACCTCAAGAATCTTTTATTGTATGGGGAAAAAAAGGAAGTCACAAACTGGTTTGGGTTGGAAGGGACCTTTAAAGACCATCTCATCCAACCCCCCACAGTAGGCAGGGACCTCTTTCACTAGATCAGGTTGCTCAAAGCGCTGTCCAACCTGACCTTGAACACTGAATGGAAAATCAATTATCAAAGAATCATCAAACAGCCCAAGTGGGAAGGAACCTCAAAGGATCATCTAGTACAACCTTTTCTGGCAAAGGGAGCCTAGAAGAGATTATCTAGCACCCTGTCCAATTGCACCTTGAAAACCTCCAGTGATAGGAACTCCACCACGTTTCTGGAGAGGTTGTTACAGTGAATGATGGTTCTCACTGTAAAAAACTTTGGACCATCCTTCTTCCATCCTAAACATCTGTACCCCAGGACCCACACCCACAACTGAGGCCTACTGACACCAGAATCCAAAGACAAACCTATGGTGCCTCAGACCACTCAGCTGTTACAACTGTCTTTTATCACTAGCAGATTACTTAAAAAGTAGTTTACCTGAAATGCCATATAAATGCCTTTGAATAAAGGAAAGATTTTGTTAATTCTTTTAAGCATTCTTGTGGCCAAGTCTTCAAAGTAATTTGCCTTGCCCAATGCTCCAACCACAACCGCTTGCTGTGAGCTAGGAGCACCGAAGGAGGTAATGCACTAGAGGTGCACGCCAAAGCTTCTGGGTGCACTCTGACTGCACTACAGTCAATGAGCAACATCTGTTCTAGAATCCACAGAGCTGTGTCAGGGAGATGCAGTGCCTGAAACACTAACATCAGTCACGCTGCAACAGAATCCACCAGTGCCCCAAACCTCCTGCAAGAAGAGTGTTAAAATCTGCAGACCTTTCATCTGATAGTCAAAGGTTAGCTCTTCTCCAGCCTTGATGGTTCGTGTAGAAAACAGTGCTATTCGAGGAAGACGCAAGTCGAGGTTATCAATAAACACATTGAAGACTTGAAGGTTTGGATCACACTGTAAGGCAAAAATTAACATAAGTTTCTTTTAAGAAAAGTGCACAGTAAGTTTCACTGAAGTGTTTAAGTAAACCTAGGTCACAGGAAAGGAAGAACTGATTCTTCTCTCAACGAAAGAAGTCTGAAATTGAGTTCAGAAGATAACAACAAATTACGTTCTTGAAACAGCATTAAAGGAGAACATAGCTTAGAGCTGACTCCCTTCAAGAAGGCAACCTTTGCACAGAATGTAGACTACACTAAAATGCAACAACCTATTAAAAAAAAAAAAAGTACCTTCAAAAGATAACTACAAAAAAAGATGACAAATTAAAGTTGAAAGAAGAAACAATGTAGCATTTCAAGCCACATACACTCACTATTTTGCATTTAAGTTTAAGCATTGCCTCCAGGCCAGAAATGCTATTTTCATACTATGAATAAATTTCTATTTTCAATTGCTAACCTGCCCGGCTTCTGAATTATCTGCTGTGGGCTGGGTGGCAGGAGTAGCGTCAAGGACACTAAGCAGGAACTAGAAACCACTTTATCATTTTTTTCTGAATTAAGTGTCAGAAGTCAGTAGTCACTGAGACAGTTTGTTAAACTCTGCATGCTTTTTTCTCTTTAACAGTAAAATATATCCCATGTTAAAGAATCCAAAGTGAAGTTAGACATTTGACTTTACACAGAAAAGTGAGAATACTTCACTCCCATTTCCAAAAGTGAAGAGCAATTGGCTGTATCTAAAACTCTTCTTCATCCTTCTCCCTGGCAAGCCCGCATGAAATACAAATGTCATCAGCTCAGAAGTCTGAAGACATGAATTTACTGTATTTGTAGAACAGACTGCAGACCTCACAAACATTACATCAGTAAGAAATATAATTTATAGTTCAGGAATCTTTACAAATGCACTTCGGCCTTCTTGCTTTAGGTATTCATTTGAACAGGAAATAAAACGCTACAAAAATTTCCTGTTTAAAATTTACTTTTGAGTTCTCTGGCAAGTATAGATTTAGGAGGGAAAAAGGTATCTACAGTGGAGAAATATCAAAGAAAGCATAGGAATTTTCATTTTTTCCTCTACCAATCTTTGAGGGTTGAAATTCGGCATAACCCTCCATCCTGCCCTGCTACAAAATAACACAGCAACTCCTATAGTCTTTGACTCTTCACTAATTTTATTAAGTATTTCTCATGTGTTAGGTCTTCTAGTTACTTGAAAAAAAACACACCCAAACAAACCCTATTTTGGTTGACTAGAACCAGCAGATTCAGTGACAACCCCAGTCCTACCAGATGCCCACTTCAGGCAGCATCTCATTCACAGGTTTTTGTAGGTAGTCCAACTCTGAGTAAGGCTAAGTATTCTGTTCTATTTATTATGTCATTTAACTGACTGGACTGTACTGCCATAAAACAAACTACTCCAGAAAAACTGTGATTATAGTAAGAAAATGTTTACACTAGGAGAAGATATTTCTGGCACAATTAGGATAATTCTCCAAATTCTTAGCATACAAAACAAGGTCTTACGCTGTGATTCACAAAGTGGGACACATTTCCATATCGAGCTGCATCTACTGTAAATTCATCTGAATCATAGTCCAAATCAAACAAGTATGTATTTCCCTGGTTGTCATAGAGCTGGCCTCGTCTCTCTGCTTCCTCACTTGTAATCACCTAAAAAAAGAGAAAAAAGAAACCTGCATCATATTATTAACTGTTACTAAATTAAAACAAAAATCACAATCAAGTTAGAAAAAAGCTTTACTTAGTAAAAAATACCACATTCACTTTTGGATGTTGAAATAGCATTCCATCTCTAGTGAATAAAGAATACATACATACAGCTAAACTAATTAGTAAGTGACTGAGGCTTCTCTGGATGTAATTTGTCTACAGCTGATGCACAGCACTACCTTGTCTCAGGAAAAAAAAAGAATCAGCACCTTCTATTAAGAAATTTGATGATGACAGATACAATCAACAGTTTCTACTTGAAGTTTCTATTCACAGTTTTTTTTTCATTAGACCCAGAAAGCCTCATTTACTTCCTGTAAAATAAAGTTTCAACTTTCTCCCTTTGCACAGACAAAGATCAACAGGTATCAGTCTTTACAACCCAGTCACATTTACAGTCCAGTATTCATCTCCTCTCTCCCTAGAAGCATCTCTTCCTGCCTGCTATTTTTGACTGCAGTGAAAGATCCTATTCATGACAACTTAGATACATCACTTCACAAAGCTGAGTCTATGCAATTAGGCTAGCACAAGGTAGAAATCCAGAAATTCTGCCACAGGAAGAGAACTACAGTCGCTTCTGACAGAAGCAACAGCTTAAGCAACTTCATCTGCAGCCTGTTACGTTAAATGTATTCTCCTGTGCAGACTCAGCAAAGAAATCACAGTTTGGCAGCAAGACAGATATGAAATGTGGTGGAACTGGACAAAAAATCCTCTAAAATCTCTCTGATGGATCAGATTTGAGAACTTATTCAGTAGTAAGGGAATAAGTAGATTCAGGTGAAAGGGTAAATACACACTCTTTCCTTTAAGCAACGAAATTACATAATCATCTTTCTGCATTAACCCCTCAACAGAGATATTTTGAATGACTGACCTCTTGTACGTTCACAAGAAAGGCATGAACATAGAAGCCAGAATATTTGGGGCAGGAAGCATGGAGGAAATACAATTAAGACCACAAGCATTTGTACAAAGGGACAGAAGGAATTATTCTGAGTCAACTTAGTAGCAAGGTAGATTTACAGCAGAAATACAACAGACTAGACTCAGAGAGGCTGCCAGGAGCTACTAACATAACGAGCCCTGAAGCAGAGCAGGGGTTGAACCAGATGAACAAAGGGCAATGCAAAATCTCAAGAGTAACTCAAGGTCTGTATTTTATAACATGAAAGTTCTGTTTGAAATAGTATGAGATTGAGTAAACATATAATGTCCATACTACAAGTCTTATCCTTGCTGTTAATGAAAAGTAGTAAGTATGTTTGGAAATTCTACCTTAAAAGTTCAGACAAAACAGAAAAGGGACTGACAGACTGGGCGGAGAGTTTGGCAATAACTGTGCCTGGGGAACAACAAAAACTACAGTAATAACGATGACTAGGAAAGAATGAAGAAATACTGTTAGGGCACGCATCTAAAATAATTCTTTAGCGACACACGGGACAAGTATTCTCTTTATACTCAACCTTTTACAGTTGTTCTGAAATGGAGGAACGTTCTGGACAATATAATTTTGCTGTCACCTTGAGCGTCTACTTACTGTATTTCTCTACTCAAAAGTAGACTTATCCATTATATAGTAGAAGCCAGGAAGTGTTAAAACTGAGAGAAAGCTCATCAAGATTTCCTCCAACATTTCCTTTACTGTCAATAATTCACCTATATGAGATAAATACATACCTCTCCGACATACTCCATCACAAAACTGTTGGTTTTAATTGTCTGGAGGGTTTTCACTCCCCAACCACGGCCATTGTTAGTTCTGAAGATGCAAAGAGAATACGGTGTACCTTTCTGTACTATCCTATTAGGGCAGTCAGGCCCACACCTACAAAACGAATTACATTCATAGATGGGCAAGCCAGGCTGGATTTTCAACTTCTTTTGTTTATTGTAAGCCAAAATAAATCCAGCCTCCTTTGGACAGCACTTCTCAGCAGGGCAGTCAGCACATTCACAGCCAGTCGTTATTCCGTTTATTACATTTATTCCCGGAGCAGGTTTATACTCATTAATGTAGTAGAAGTCTAAAGGAGGGCCTTCGAGATCCACAGTGTTTTCTACCAGAATCATTGCTTTATGATTCTTTTTCCTGTTGAGTTCTTCTTTCCACCTCTGCAGAGCTATTCTTTGCTTAGCCTTCTTCACAATGTAATCTGCGACCGCAGGTTTCAAAGCTTTAACATGGTTTCTCACTTTCAGTGCTTTGCCTTCTCTCACCCGAGACAAGTATTCATTCTTGTCGCTAAGAAAGTTTTGAAGAAGCAATGGGCATTTCAGATTTTTCTGAGGTTCCCAAGTATTTGAAGATTCTGGCCATCCTTTCCATTTCACAAGATAGTATTCTGTGCCCTTGAAATACAGAAACAGATACATATTTAGCCATATTTCATTTTTCTGAAATCCAGCATCCCAGAATACACAGACAAACACAAGAGTTCTGGAGTTCAGAAACGGCATACAGTGCAGAAGGTCTTGATGTCCCCATAACAATTAGAACTGGGGAGAAAGAGAAAAATCAAGTTTTCTGTTTGCAAATTAACTTACAGCACAATTTTGGATACTTTACATATCATGTCTAGGGGCAAAAAAATAAACAGCTGGGATGAACTCTGATTGCTAATGGTATACCTGGAGGAGGCTAGTGTGTTAAGGCAGTTATGTAAGTTATGCTAACTAGTTGCATGACTCGTATGCACAAGCAGAATGTAGTCATATCGCATACAGAACAAAAAAAGAAATCTAAACTTGGGGAACAAAAATAGTCTAAAAAACCACTATTTGTCACATCAACCATCCTCCCAAAAGAGTAATCCATTCAAAACACATAATAATTGTATTTATAATCAAGCAGCATACATTTTGTACTTATTTTAAAAAGGCCAAATAACTGTAACGAGGCCAAATCCTGAGACTGAATTTCACTGGCACGACCAAGCCAAGGAATCCAGTTGCAGCACATGGCCCTAACTCTTCATCAAACAGACTACAACAGACAAGAGAGAAATATAGACTGTTACCTGCAAATAAAGGAGAAGCATCATAATACATACCAAGCTACAACCTAAACGCATCAGCTTTTGCTTAACTTCTAGATACACAAAGGAGAAACATTTCATATTCTAACATCTCTGTAATTTCAGAAAAAGACCTTCCTTCAACATACTGAAAGCAGTTGTTATACTGCTTTCTATTTACAGTTCAAAGTTTAGAAGACATTTCATTCGATGTCAGCAAGAGCTTTGTCCTCACTGCCTGCTGCTTTATATTATGAGCAAAACTACCTTTGGCTTGCTTCCAATTTCAGCTGAAAGAGTGATCAAATTGGTCTGTGTTTCTCTTACCTCTTCTACCTTGTAGTCACACAAATATTCCACCTCATAACTCTTTAGATTCCTGTTGGTGATTCCAATGGATTTACATCTGAGATTTTCCTTCCTACATAATTCTTGGAGGGTCTCAAGTGAAGCTAGACATGGCACATACCAAGCTACAATAAGAAAATTGGTAAAGAATCCTATTTAATGTCTCAGCTAAATTGAAATCATTACGCCTTACCCCAGAGTCCCCACATTATTAATTGTGATAGCAGTCCACAAGCCTCTTGTACCACTACAGCGTCTCACAGAGTCAAACTCAACCCTTCTCTAACGGGCAAAGCGAAACACATCGACGATTCCCTCCCTGCGCCTTTATTCTGTAGAGTACGCATGTTTATAGAGAGCAACCAATATCCTAGAGGGGTGAGACTTCCACGGGTGAAGGGTGCACTAAGAGCCGAGTAATTTTCCTACCATTACGGCATCCCACAACCGAACTACGGCGACGAGGAAACCTCCCTTCTTTAATAAGACCGCCAAATATGTGTAGTTAGTCAACTGGAATCGAGCACTTGCGATGCAACCATGGTGACTGGACGAGGAAAGAAAGATCCACTATGCTCTTCCAGAAGGATCGCGGGTCCCTTGTCAGCCAGGCGGGCTTAAAGGGACGCGACACTCCGGCGGAGCGGCACGGGGAGAGCGCCAGCTCCCCCCCCCGAGCCGGGCAAATCGCCGCCGGGGTGGGACGATGAACTTCAGCGCGGAGCCCGCGCGTCGGCGGGGCGGCCGGGGCCCTGCCCACCCCTGGGTCTGCCCTCCGGCTCAG